>JBBBDQ010001180.1:3465000-3505000 GCA_037127315.1 Ascarosepion bandense
AAAGTTGTGGAGATCATTAATGAAGGACATAGTACAGATATTGATAAGTACTCTGAAAGATTGATTGATACTTTTTTGAAGTTCATTTTCATATTCTTACTGAATTCGAAAACCAGCTCTTCAATTTCTCATTCGTGATATATACACATATATATATATGTTTTGGATGAATAATTTATTTTCAAAAATCCATCATTTCTTTTAAAAAAAGTGTTTGTTTCCGCTGGAATCCGGAACTGAGCATTAATATTAATAAATGTTATTAATTAATGTTAATAAATTTAATAAATTATAATTTATTACCAATTTAAATGACGTGTTTAGTTTTCTTTTATAAATATCATATTGCTCTGGATAACACCCTTTGAGCTCTCTATATAGATATAACATTTAATATTTTATATTAAGTTGATCTTATTGGATTATCCTCGCTGTTTACGGACTGGACATCTATAACTATACCTGTATATATATATATATATATATATATATATATATATATATATATAAATTCTAAATTTTATTTAAGGACAACAAACCCTCTAATTTATATTGGCTCTATATTCTTGAGCTCTCTGCCTGCATCACTTTTTAATGTAAAAATTTTTAATATTGATTAGGATCAGGTTCTTGGAATTTACCTTCCTACTCTGCCACTTCGGATTAAAGAAAAACAATATATATACACACACACACACACACACACACACACATATATATATATATATATATATATATATGGGTGGAGAAGAAAACAATTTCTTTTTCTTTAATACATTGTTTTTAAACGTAACAAATGGATACAAAATATCGACATCATTTTAGAAGAAGTAACGATGAGTATGAGAACACACAGGTAAAGCAAGTGAAATAAGTGGAGGCATAAGATAGAGGACAACTTTCCTTTTTTGTCAAGCGCCTTGGAAATCCCACCCTCCTTACTATCTATATCTACCCTATAGATATTTACAGATTGCTGAACGTACGGAAACCACGTTTCCGTTCGACTATTTCTATTCAAAATCTCCTATTTTTAGGGAGAAATTTGCGAAGGTATTATCTCCGAAGTTTAAGAAAAAACAAAAGTAATATTTTATTGACAAACATCTAATCATGCGGCGTTGTCAGGCTTTCCAAATTCGAATTTCCCTTGATCGGTAAGCTAGGACAAATCAATAATATTGTTTATTGTTCAAGAAAGCAATATTTGTTATTCTAGTTGCTCTCTTTTTATTATTATTATTAATAGAAGCACTAGATTTAATCTGATTTTAGTGCTGTGATGATGCAGTGCTTCATAAGATCCATTGTTTTTTGTCTTACGCCATCGTGCCAAATTTCGGTTTTAGGAAAAGAACTAGCAGTATAGCCCGGCGTTGCTCGGGTGTAATGAAAACTTTAAAACTAATCCATGGTCCTGGAACTCAGACTCAGCCTAAAGAATATTTGTGTGAATTTTGATGAAAATTGGATAAAAATTGTGGATTTGTATAAAGGGCATACAGACAGATAAACAGACACACACACAAACATCTTGCCGTTTATATATATATATATATTATCGATTTTCATCACTATGGTAAGAACTGCAACCTTGAAACTTCTGAATATCGTTTTTTATGTCTTTCTTTATGAGTGTATCAAATTTGATTAAAATCGGACCACTCCTTCTATAACCCGATTTTTTCGATTATCGATTTTCGATATTTATTGGGGGTACCACGACACAAAACTTAGCTAAGAACACTCGCAGACGCTTACAGTACAACTGTGTAAATTTTCAAGAAAACGGTTCAGCCGTTTCGGAGTCTATAGGTAACAGACAGACAGACACACACACACACACATATACACACACGCACATATGTGTATAGGTATAGATGTCCAGTCCGTAAACGGCGAAGATAATCCAACAAGATCAGCTTAATATAAAATATTAAGTATGATATCTATATAGAGAGCTCAATGGATGTTATCCAGAGCAATATGATATTTAATGTGCATAAGAATACATTTATATGTGCGCCCGCACACATGCATGTGTGGGTGCGGAAGTATCTATGAATGGATATACGTATAGGTGTGAGGATTAATGTATGTATGAAGATATATGCGTAATTTGTGAGTATGTGTGAGAATTGATAGCATACTTACATATATACAACACTATACGTGCGGAAAGCCCGTCTTCATAAAATATATATGTGAGTATACGAACGCAAGATTCGTATGTGGGCATGAATAAATGTAAGTCTATAGGTATGTATATGTATATACACAGTCACAATTGTATGTATATATGTGGATGTGTGCGCATGTGTGTATGTTGATATAACTTAGTGTACATGGGTGTGTTAATTTGTGGGTTTACACATAAATACGCAACCATGGAATCAGAAGTGGGTGTTTAATGACTTGGTGGTTAATATCTTCGCGACTGGTCTGAATACTCCCAGCTGGGATGACGCCAATACCTCTGTCCTGACTCCTTTTTCATTTTTCTTATATTTCTCGCTTCAGTTAAAGGAATGCTTATTGCGGCAAATATTTTAGTACCAAATTGAACGAATATTGTGTGGTCTGATGAAATGAGCAAATTAAGCTCATTGAAATGAATTATAATTTATAACCAATTTGAATGACGTGTCGAGTTTTCCTTTATATATATATATATATAAAGAGAGAGAGATAGTTTAATTATAATAATATTTAGCGCCAAGTTTGTTGTTTTTAAATGGTTTACTGATAAAATGTATTTTAGCAAGTATTTTTTATCGAAAATGTGCTCGATATCGCGGTGAAGTACAAAGAGTTCGTCTCTTTAACTGAGCAGATTCATGCCGACTTTGAAGACTTGTGAGGACACCATTATGACGGTCTCACTCGTCAAACCCCTGACGAGTGAGAACATCATAACTGCATCCTTTCGAAAATTTGAAGTCAGCATGAACCTGCTCTGTTAAAGAGACAAACTCTTTGTCCTTATATATATATATATATATATATATATATATATATATATATAGTTTTTGGTAGTTTTTGGTATATGGACAAAAGACTAATCTTTGAGCATATCTTTATACACACACACACACACACACACACACACACACACATATATATATATATATATATATATATATAGTCATTCGCAGACAGATCTGTTTCACTGTGTCGCAGCTTATCAGTTCGGTCAGATAGCCGATTTCGTTTTACCCAGGATTGAAACCCTACCTAATTGGCGTAAGTCGGCGATTTTACCTCTGAGCTATGGGCACTCAGTAGAAGGAGGTTGACTTTTAGCGTAAAATATACCAGTATAATTTTTTATGAATCTTTCTTCCTGCATTATTAACATTTCATAATCTGTGTTTTGATGTATAGGTATAACTTTGAATTTGCCATCACTACATTCATGCAAATGTTGGGAAACTAATTTCCTGTTATGTGATAATTTTATATTACTTCGATGAAGGAAAATTCTATTGTTCAAGCATTGTGTCGCTTCCACGTATATCTTTGCGCTTTTGTCGCATTTTAGAGCGTAAACTACATTTTTCGAGTTGCAGCTCAGATCCGATTTTATTTCGAATGTAGTTGCGTTTTCGAACCGGAAGTGTTTTCCTTCTGATATTATGTTGCATACTCCACATCTTTTTTGTTGCATTTTGTGATCCCCTGTGTTGTATGTTGTTCGAATTTCGATGAGGTTAGGATGTCTTTTAAATTTTTGAGTTAGCGTTTGCTGTTAATTATTTTGGTTGTCTTTAAGATTTCTTTTATTTTTTCATTATTGTTGAGAAATTCTATGTGGGTTGTGATCTTTGTGAATAATTCTGAATTGTTTTTGTTGTGAGTGGAAATGTATGCTAGAATATTATCTCCTTTTTCGTGTTTTTCTTGTTGTTTTTTTGGATTCCGGAGGGATTCTAATGGTATTTTTTCTGCTAGTTGGAAACCCTTGTCTATTAGTGTGGTGTAGTATCCTCTTATTTGTAATATTTTTCGTAGTTCTTTTAGGCGTATTTTACGGAGTGTTTTGTCAGTTACTATCGTGCAAATTCTTCGTGCTAGGGAATAGGGGATGGATTTTGAACAGCATTTTGGATGGTGACTCTTGAATTGGAGGTAATGTTGGGTGTCTGTGGGTTTGTGGTAAATATCTCTGATGATTTGATTGTTTTCGTTTTTTATCTAGCGTGAACTTGATTTTGGGGTACAGGTGTTGAAGTGTATTGTGTAGTTTGTTTATGTCCCCCATGTTGATTTCCAAAAGATAAAAGTCATCCAGGAATCTCTTCCATGATTTCGTCAATTTTGTTTGCATTTGATATGTCCAGTGATTATTAATTCTTCAAACCAACTTACGTCATTATGTGTCCAAGAATTTGCAATTGTTTGTTTGTTTCTTTTTTTTATAATCGTTTCACCCCGAGCAAGGCATTTCACTGCCACTATTGTGCAGGGGGTTACATAGAGGGGAATGTGGTGAGAAAGGATGGTTAGATATAGGAAATGTCAGAAGGAGGGTGATAGACGGGTAAGGATACCGAGAATGAGGGTTGGGTAGATGCTGAGAGTGTTGGGAGAATAGATGCAAGTTAGTGTGATAGGACGTGTCTATTGACCTTACATTTAAACTCCTGTAGATTGTAGCTGTCGGGAAAGCAGACATGTGGAAGGGAATTCCACAGGCGGGAAGCGCGAGAAAAGAAGCTGTTGGAGTAGAAATTACTTTTACATCTTATCTGTTTTACTGTAAAAGGGTGGGACCTAGTTGCTAATCTCGTATCTCGTGTAAATTCGTATCTAGGCGGCACCAATGATCTAAGTTCAACGGAGCAGAAGCCGTGAAAGTATTTATAGAAGAGGCACAGGGAAGCCACATCAAGTGGGTGAGAGAGTGGTTGCAGCCGGTCTGCCAAGTCAGTATCGATCACGTTACAGATTCTCCGTTGTATTTTGTCAAGAAGCCCGAGGAGAGTAGCAGGGGCACCCAACCAGATGTGGCGGCATTATTCAATATGGTGCGTATAAGCATTTTTTGTGTTAACTGCATCCGGCAGCAAGGCCTCTGATCGGGAGGTTGTGAGGAGTATAGAACCACCTCTTAATTGCTGTTGAGTTTTGGTCCCAGATATGGGCAAATAGTTAATCCCGAAATAGTCCGTTTATAATTGTTCCAGTTTCTCAATATGTCATGTAATTTTTAACATTCTGAACTAAACTTGTTCACTTGGTTTGAATGCTTTTTTCGTAATTATGGGTGTAATAAATACTGGTTGCACATTCTCCTCTACATCTATAAAGAGATTTTCTAGCATTCCTTGCCATATCCCAGGACCGATATTCCAAAGCAGTTCAGGATTTTATAATTTCCTTTTAGCGGGTTTTTCTTATTTCTTATTTATCGCCCGGTTCACACTCCACCCACGTCTATTGAACAGGTGAAGAGGCTCATCCCTTGTTTCCTGTTTAGGATGAGGTTTCCGGTTTTCTCTTTTCCAATCTTTTTACTCTCTTATTTTTTTTTCAATTGGAGTAGATAGACTAAACTATCGCGCGGTTCACACTCCACCCACATCTATTGAACAGGTGAAGAGACTCATCCCTTGTTTCCTGTTTAGGATGCGGTTTCAGGTTTTCTCTTTTCCAATCTTTTAACTCTCTTTTATTTTTATTTTTTTCAATTGGAGTAGATAGACTAAACTATCGCGCGGTTCACACTCCACCCACGTCTGTTGAACAGGTGAAGAGGCTCATCCCTTGTTTCCTGTTTAGGATGCGGTTTCCGGTTTTCTCTTTTCCAATCTTTTCACTCTGTTTTATTTTTATTTTTTTTCAATTGGAGTAGATAGACTAAAATATCGCCCGGTTCACACTCCACCCACGTCTGTTGAACAGCTGAAGAGGCCCGTCCCTTGTTCCCTGTTTAGGATGTGGTTTCCGGCGTTCTCTTTTCCATTCTTTTTACCCTTACGTAGCCCCCTGCGCATCAGTGGCGTTATCGCCTTGCTTGGGGTGATATGATTAAAAAAAAAAAATCTGAATAATTTGCGTAGCTTTCAAAAGGCATCTTTTGATTTTCCAATGCAGCTTTTGATTTTGGTGTCGCCTTTTTTCACCGTCCGATTAAACATCTTCGGACTTGAATAATCTAGTTATCTCTAATTGATATCTTGGACATCTCGAACGTTTTCTTTTGAGAACAACCACAAATTCCGTCTTGTTACAATTGATGGTTCTTCCTTTACTAACAAATATGGTTCAGTATCTCTTGCGAATTACCACAAGAGGCATCTCATACATCTGAATTAGTATTCTTGGCGTTGAGGAAAGGGAATAAAGTCACTATACCAAATCAGGACCGATGACATTCCACACTTTTTTTTGGATTCTGTCGAGAATCTCGTGATATATAGCAACATCCCGATCAGAGTTTGCATTGAAGCAGTCGTCTTCGGATGACTGCTCTATAACTCTATAACACTGTCAGCTATCTGCCTCCGAGCAGAGAGCACGGACCCAGTCGTGGTTCCGCCGAAGGGTAGAACCACGACTCGGTAAAAATAGACAGACATATTTTTTGGCCCGGCTATATGGCCGGGAATTCCCACATTAAAATGACCATGTGTCACATCCGGCCTTGCGTGGGAAGGCTAGTAAATACAGCAACATCCCGATATCAAATACGTAGGCAATAGTCAATCACTGTCAGTAACATTATAAACACTTCTTTGCTATTCGTCGAGAATCTTGTGATATATAGCAACAGCCCTAGAACAAATCAGTCCGTCAGTTAAGTGCCATACGTGATACACGCTTGGGCGATCATGTCTCGAAAGAGACATGACTGACTGGGCGGAAGATTATCCCGTAGTAGGTTGCCATTACTTTCTGCGGTAGACTGGTTGCCGACCAAGGCTATAGAACCCAATCTATCCTGCTGTTTAACCCATAACTAGAAGGAATAGACGGATTAATACCTTTCCCAAGGGTATTTGCGCGTAAGTGAATAAAATGGATTCAGCTGGAATTCGAATTCGAATTCGGCTCCCCGGTTTCTCGTTCCGAGCCGATATCTATTGCAACACAACGTACATCCTAGAAGAAATATGGCGGCAATATTCAATCAGGACTGGTAACAGACATTGTGTTTTCATTTTCTTGAGAATTTCGTGATATATAACCAGAGCAATAGATCAAATATGGTCGCAATATTCAATCAGGACCGACGATATTAAACACTCTTTTCTAGATTTTGTCGAGAATCTTGTAATGTATAGACAGAGAAATAGATGAAATATATCGGCAATATTCAATCAGGAACGTGAACATTAAACACATTTCGTTGGAGTTTATCGAGAATCTCTGAAAATATATGGCCATTGCACTAAACAAATATGGCGGCAATATTCAATCATTAGTCACTTTTGTTGGATTTTGTCGAGAAAATCGTAATGTATAGGCAGAGCAATAGATCAAATATGGCAGAAATATTCAATCAGGATTGGTAAAATTACACATTCTTCTTTGGATTTTGTCGAGAATCTTGTGATATAACCAGAGCAATAGTTCAAATGTGGCGGAAAATATTCAATCAGGACTGTTAACGTTATACACTCCTCTTTAGATTCTGTTGTGAATCTCGTGATATATACCCAGAACACGAGATCAATTAGAAGAGCGGAGGTGACGGCATCCCAATCATTATCCTAAAAATACGCAGCTAAACTCAATTTTGTCCTCTCCAAACTGTACAACTACTGACTATCTGCTTCTTGCTTCCCTCCCTCAGTGGTTCATGTATTTAAGAATTGTGGAGAACCCTCATACCCTTCAAATCTTTGTCCTATCTGCCTCCTACCGATTAATCAAGGCTATTATCATTGCTGAAGTGGTTCATCCTGTCACATCCCACTGCCTCTTCTCCAAGAAACAGTATGGTTTCCGCTTCACTAGGTCTACTGCTGATATGTTAACGACCATCAGTGAGAATTCGATAAAAACGTTTCAGCTCGAGCTGTTGCACTAGATATCTCCAAAGCATTTGACAGAGTCTGGCATGCTGGTCTCTTACGCAGGCCACACGGCTATAGTATAAACTGACGATTCTTTGACCTAATCCAGTCTTTCCTTTCAAATCGCATAATGAATGTAGTATTGAATGAGCATGCTATAGATATTGTCATACAAACGCGGGTGTCATTCAAGGCTTTATTCTAGGTCCTACGCTTTTTATAATCTTCATCAACGATCTTCCTGGTGTAATCAAATCCCAAGTAGGCATCTATGCTGCCGACACAACCATTTACTTCCGCCTCTGCGAGGCTGACAAGGCAAACTTCGCTGCTGATCTTGAAATAAACCTTTAATCTGTGGTAGACTGAGGTAAAAAACGGCTTGAAAATTTTAATGCTTCCAAAACGAAGATGCTATCCTTTAACTACCATAGACAACCACTTCTACCCCACATCAGCATGGATCAAGCTAGTCTCCCTGAAGACAAAACACTGCGCCTCCTTGGTCTAACTCTGTCAGCCGAACTTAAGTGGAATGATTACATTGAATCCATAGCTAAATCTGCTGCTAGGAAATTTAGTTCCCTGTGTAGGGCCCGAAAGTTTTTCTCTCGTCTGAATCCATCTTGCACATGTATAAATCTACCACACGCCCGTGCATTGAATACTGCTGTCACATTTGGTCGGGTGCCGCTGCTATTGATCTCGGGCTTCTTGAAAAAAATCCAACGGAGAATCTGCAATTTAATTGATCCCAACCTTGTAGCTTAGCACCGTTCACTTTCTCCCCGGCGAAATATGTCTTCCTTATGTCTCCTCCAATAATACTTTCACGGCTTCTGCTCCAATGAGCTTAATTCTCTGGTGCCTCTTCTGAATTAATTTATTCGAGCTATTAAACAAGCGGCTAGGGCCTACTCATATACAGTGAAAACGATTATATGTAATCACAACTTCTATACTAACAGCTTCTTTGCTCGCATTTCCTGCCTTTGGAATTACCTTCAGTACACTTGCTTTCCTGACAGCTACAATATCCAAGAATTTAATACAAAGTTAATTGCCATATCTTAACACCTTTATTTGCATCTTTCCCCTGACAACACTAGTATCATGTTCTTCCTTTCTACTCTTTTCTCTTGCATCCCTCTTTAAACCAGTGTTCTCCTTCTCCTCTTACCTATTCCCTAACATCACCCAGCTCTTATGTTGGTTGGTTGTTTTGTTTTTATGGCATATCAATTTTGGCGGGTCATGTAATGCCAACTAAATTTTATTTATTTATTGCTGGTAATACCTTTTTCTTTGAACAATTTATTGTTGTTTTGATATAAGTTTTTTGTCTAGTAATACTTTTTTTCTTTTTGAGGATCAATATTCATTGAGATTTGTTTTTAAGGGCAGGGTCCCCAAGTCCTACCCTGTTATTTAACCCATAACTGTAGGGAAGGGACAGATTAATACCATTCGCAAGGGTACCAGTGCTTAAGTGAATGCAGGGTATTCAACTGGAATTCGAACTCGGCTCGCCGATTTCTCTTTCCGAGCCGCTATCCACTGCACCACAACGCACATCCGTCACTAAAGGCTTACATCACCTGGCATTCCCAAGCAGTCGCCCATCTAAGTACTGACCAGGCTCAACGTTGCTCAACTTCGGTGATCGAGCTTTTATGTAATCACCTGCGCACAATTAGCAGTTCTGCCTTGCTTGGGGTGAAATGATTAGAACAAAAAATAGCGGCAATATTCAATCAGGACCGGTAGCATTACACACTCTTCTTTGAATTTTGTCAAGAATCTCGTAGTATTTATCCAGAGCAATAGATCAAATATGGCCGTAATATTCAATCAGGACCGGTAGCATTACACACTCTTCTTTGAATTTTGTCAAGAATCTCGTAGTATTTATCCAGAGCAATAGATCAAATATGGCCGTAATATTCAATCAGGACCGGTAGCATTACACACTCTTCTTTGAATTTTTGTCAAGAATCTCGTAGTATTTATCCAGAGCAATAGATCAAATATGGCCGTAATATTCAATCAGGACCGGTAGCATTACACACTCTTCTTTGAATTTTGTCAAGAATCTCGTAGTATTTATCCAGAGCAATAGATCAAATATGGCCGTAATATTCAATCAGGACCGGTAGCATTACACACTCTTCTTTGAATTTTGTCAAGAATCTAGTATTCTATAGCCAAAGCATCACATCAAATATTGCCTCAATATCTAATTAGGACGAGTAACATTTTTCTTTACTTTGGATTTTGTTGAGAATCACGTGATGTATAACAACATAATGATAGATAGATAGATAGATAGATAGATAGATAGATAGATAGATAGATAGATAGATAGATAGATAGATAGATAGATCTACATATATGCTGACTCAGCAGCGGTGGGAAAATTTAACCCCGACGACTGAAGGCATCACTATAGTGCTTTTACGGAAATTTACAGTCGGCAGGATTCTGCTCAATTAAGTGACAATCATCTCTGCATGAATCCTATTAACGCTGCATCTCTACCCCGATATTGAGCACTTTGCAACAACAATAACAAAAAAAAATAATAAAAAAAAAAATTGCTATTATATAAATTCACAAGTAAACGACTAAAAAAAGCAAATATTTAGCACGAAGCATTATTACAACTCAATACGCTATACCTATATATCGAAACTTATATATAAATGGAACTTTGTCTTGTGTGTATGTGTGTGTGTGTGTGTCTGTGTGTGTTCGTTACCTATAGAATCCGAAACGGCTGAAGCGTTTTTCATGAAAATTTAAACAGTTGTACGATAAGCGTCTGCGAGCGTTCTTAGCTAAGTTTTGTGTCTAGGTACTCCTGATAAATATCGAAAATCGATAATCGAAAAAATCGGGTTATAGAAGGACTAATCAAATTTGATACACTCATAGACAAAGACATAAGAAACGATATTCAGAAGTTTCATGGTTGCAGTCCTTACAATAGTGCAGAAAATCGATAATATATATATATATATATATATATATATATATATATATATATAAAGCAAGATATTTTTGTGTGTCTGTTTATCTGCCTGTTTGTTTGTATTTTTTTCAGCCCTTTTATTTTAGTTTTTGCTTCGGGTTTGGCTCTAAATAGGTATAATTGTAGTTCTTAGTCTCAGCCATGATACCATTTACTCAGAGGACTTATTGAGCCTTCAAAATTCAGTTTACGACGAAGAATCTTATTTTATATCGATACCAGGAAATCAAAATTTGACTTACATCCATTCATTTTTCTTTCAGTCTACGGTTTTGCTTTAACTGGAAACAACTATTGCTTTTTAGTCTTTCGTGTCAGCGTCCAAAGAGCCTGAGTTCCAGGACCATGGATTAGTTTTAAATCTTTCATTACATCCGAGCAACGCCAGGCTATACTGCTAGTTTATACATAGATGCAGAAACACATGTTTATATTAGCCGACTTTAAGTGGAATGACTACATTGAATCCATAGCTAAATCTGCTGCTATGAAGGTTGGTTCATTGTTTAGGGCCATGAAATTTTTCTCGCCTGAATCCATCTTGCACGTATATAAATTTACCATCCGTTCGAGCATTGAATACTGCTGTCACATCTGGTCGGATGCCTCTACTATTCACCTGGGACTTGTTGATAAAATCTAACGGAGAATCTGCAATATAATTGATCCCGACCTGGTAGCTCAACTCCAGTCACTTTCGCACTGAAGTAATGTGGCTTCCCACTCTCTCTTCTTTCACGGCATCTTCTCCGATGAACTTAGCTCCCTGGTGACCCCTCTGCATGAATTTAGTCGAACTACTATATTAGAGACTGGGTCCTTCCTTTTTACATTGAAACTGATCAATTTTAACTGCAGCTTCTACTCTAGTAGCTTCTTTGCTCGCACTTTCCGCCTGTGGAATTCCCTTCCGTATACATGCTTCCCTGACAGCTACAATATCCAAGAATTTAAATACAAAGTCAATTGCCATTTTTTACCTCCTTGAACTGCATCCTTTACCTAACAACCCTTGTATCATATTCTTCTCCACTCTACTCTCATGCAGCTCTCTTCACATCATTGTTCGCATCAAGCTCTTATGCATTCTCTGACACTCATTGTAACTTGTTCCTCTTTCTCATCACTCACCTCTTATGTAACCCCCTGCGCACCAGTGACAGTACTGTTTGAAATTATTAAAATTATAAAAAAACGTACTGTGAGTACTAAATTCTCTAAACCCTCTTTCCTTATTACGTGCCCCAGTAACCTCAGCTGTCTTTTTCTGATGCTAAGTAAGTTTTTTTTTTGTCTGTGTCCTCCCCAACACCTTGACATTTGCCAACGTGCTCGGTCTATGGGATGCTCAGCATCCTTCTGTAGAACCACATTCCACTGGTTCGAGTCTCTCTGACCAATTACAATTAACCCCAAATCACAACATACTAGTAAAATATCTCTTTGTAATTTTTTGTTTATTTTTACTTCGATCTTTAAAGAAGTTTTAATAACAGTGATGTTAGATTGAGATACCCTTCTATCACCTCGTCGGATTGCGATCCACATATTCAACATATATATATATATATATATGTATGTGTGTGTGTGTGTGTGTGTGTGTGTGTGTGTGTGTGTGTGTGTGTGTATGTATGTATTTCTACAAGATCGTGTAAAGACAGACGAAAATTTTTTCTTAAGTATTTTTTTTTTTTGTAATTATTTTTTTTTATACTTCGTACAAATATTCTGATTGTAAAACTTTCCCCTTCACTAAATTTTGTTCTGGAACTTTTTTATTGAATCTACTCTGAATAAGGTATATTTAGCCATAACTTTTTTTTTATTCATTCAATTTTAGATATAGACCAATGAAAATACTTTCTTAATCAGTTGTTTTTTTTTTTATTTATATTTTCCTCGTTTTCGACCATTTGATTTTCCCTGAAAGATTATATATAAAATTTTCTTTCAGTGCTTTTTTAAATATAATACTAATTCCTTCTGCGCCTGTATCTCGGTTACAACTTCATATTGCAGCCATTCATACTAGCATTGAATATTTTTGCCATATCTAATCTGGTGCTTCTGTAGTGTACCTAGAGATTATTGACAACATAAAAAGAAAAATCTAACTAGACAGCACGGCTTCAACCACATTACCACCACCGAAATGAACGTAAATTCCCACTATCTTTGCTACAAATAATTCCATTGCAATTGTTCCGACATGCTCTCCTTAATTTCACGAATTTAATCACAGTTTCGTTGTGGTGCAGAGGATATCGGCTCGGAACGCGAAATCGGATAGCCGAGTTCGAATTCCAGTTGAATTCTTTTCATTCGTGCAAATACCCTTGGGAAAGGTATTAATCGGTCTCTTCTCTCCAGATACAGGTCAATCAACAGAACAGACTGGTTTCTCTAGCCTTGGTTGGCTACCAATCTACCGCAGGATGTAATGGCAACCTACTGCGAAAAATCTTCTGCCCGGTCAGCCAAATCACTTTCCTAAGATGATCGTTCAAGCGAGTTTCACGTATAGCACTTAACTAAGTAAGTATATTGACAGGATGTGCGTTGTGGTGAACTTGATATCGGCTCGGAATGAGAAATCGGAGAGCCGAGTTCGAATTCCAGTTGAATTTTCTTCATTCACTTACGCGTATATACCCTTGTAAATGGCATTAATCTGTCACTTCTCTGTCCAGCTATGGGTTGCATAACCGATTGGGTTAGACTGGGTTCTATATCCTTGGTTGGCAACTAGTTTACCACAAAAAGAAATGACAACCCGCTGCGGGAAAATATTCTGCTTCTCAGTCATGGATCAAAAGAGACATGATCATCCAAGCGTGTATCATGTATGACATCGTCGTCCTGCGGCCTTGGCCGAGATAGAGCTCACTACACCTCTCCAGTATTCCCTGTGCATTTGGAACCCTGGCGCAGTTTATAGCGAAATTCATAATCTTGTCAAATAGCTGAATACTTAATGCTTCGGCAGGGCTACCAAGGGTGTTTTTATTGTGACACCAATACTAGATGGGTTGCCTCCAGGCCCCATCCTGTTATTTAACCCATAACTGCAGGGAAGTGAGGGATTAATACCTTTCCCAAGGGTACCAGTGCTTAAGTGAATGCAGGGTACAAAACTGGAATTCGAACTCGGCTCACCGATTTCTCTTTCCAAGCCGATATCCACTGCACCACAACGCACATCCGTCACTGAACGCTTACAGCACCTGGTATTCTCAAGCGGTCACCCATGTAGGTACTGACCAGGCTCACGTTGCTTAACTTCGTTGATCGAACGAGAACCGGTGTATTCAACGTGATAAGCCGTAAACATGTATGGCACTTCACTGACTGACTAGGTTTTAGATAGATCTTACTGTTAAATCTGTAAGATGCAACCGTAAGTTCTAATCTTATAGTTTCTTCTTCCTCATTTAGAGACTATTAACCTAACCCTACAAGGGACAGGAAGATGTGGAAACCCATGAAGAGACACGGTACAAAAAAGAATATAAGAGAACTTTGTTTCGGTCATTTTGCCTTCCTCTCAACTAAGATCTTCTAATCGAATTCTTCTTTTTATTGTCCTATGATTTCTTTGCATCTTAGTGGCTTTATTACCTTGAATGAAAGTTAATGATAAAACAAAAATAAATGAAGAGAAAGCTACTTTGTCATAATTTTGATAAGTTTAATTTCGGTGTATTTCTTCAATTAATTTCGGTCGTTTTCCAAAAGACCTCGTGTATGGAGAACTGGCCTCTGGAAGAAAACCCACTGGGCGGCCACAACTTCGGTATCGTGACATCATAAAACGCGATATAAAAGTTGTGGGCATCAACACGGAGTCATAAGAGAGCGTAGCAGTCAACCAGTTCAAATGGAGAGAAACCCTGGCCCAACAACTCAACTTAAAGGAGAAGCAACTAACACAAGTCACCATGGAGAGGTGGGTTCGCAGAAAGCAAAAGGACAGCTCCGACAGACCAGAAACAAAACATAAATGCAGCCACTGCAATAAAGGTAGTTTAGGTTTCTACAGTTACAGACGCCAATGTTCCAGCCAAGCAGACAACTAGGATGCTACCCCATGGTCCACCCTGACCGATGGATGCCTACTACTACTACTATTTCTTCAGAATTTTTAATTTATACAAACCGTGTTAACGATCAACGAAAGTACATTTCAAGTTTATTTTACACGAGACGGTGCTAAAAATTACTTACTCCGACAAACTTACCAAAATCTGAACCAATAATCGAACGACAGAATTCTTTTTGTGAAAAGACTTTTAATGTAGCAGTGAAATTTGAACACAGCCTCATATATTTAATTTCATAATTTAACTTCTTTTTCTTTTTTTTTCTGTTCATTTTTTTTTTTAACTTCTGCCTCTTTTATCCTCAAATATCTTCTCGAAACCGAAAATAAAATCTGTCGCCATTTTCGCCTCAAAATCAAACTATTTCTCGACTTCTTTCCTTCTATTAATTTCACTTCTATGCATCATTTGCTTCTTCGATTGAATGGTTCCGATCAATTTTCCCCCCGTTTCTAAAATTTCGTATTTTCGTATTCCCCAATCGATAATTATCTTGTCAAGGTTATTGGGTAAATTTTACAAGCTGTTATATCAAGTATTAGCAACACGAATTTGTTACAGTATTTTCATTTTTTTTTTCCTTTCGTTTTCATCTTTTTCTCTGCCGTTATTTCTCGCGTACGTCACGTTCTCTTTGATTTTATTCTTGTTTCTCTTCATGTTTCTCCCGGATTTTTCTTCTTTCTTCTCTTGTTCTTTTTTTCTTCTTCTCATTTTCTTCTGTTTCTATTTCTGTTCTTTTCGCCTCACATATTTCCGTTTCGTAACGTTCCTTTCCTAGTTTACTTCCGTTTCTCCTTTTCTTTTAATTTCTTCATGTTTTCTTTCTCGTTTTCTACTTTCCTTTAGGGTTTTTTTTCTCGTTTCTTTCTTTCTGTTTTCTTTTTTCGTTTCTCATCTTTTTTCTTCTTGTTTTACTCATCTTCGTCTCGTGTTCTTGTTTTTAATCACGTTTTACTTCCGTTTCTTCACATTTATTTTCTTTTTTGTTTCTTGTCGCTTCCTTCTCGTGACCTTTCGTTTCATTCAATTTTCTTCTTTTCTTCATGTTCTAGTTTTCATCACGTTTATTTTCTCATTTTTTCTCTCTCGTTTCTTGTTCTCATATCCTTTCGTCACTTTATTCTCGTTTACTTCTGTTTCTTGTTTTCTTCTCGTCTCATCTCGTTTTCTATTTCCGTTTATTCTCGTTTTCTTCTCGTTTTTTCTCGTATTCTGTTCTCATTTCGTTTTCATGACATTCTTCTTGTTTTCTTACGCTTATTTTCGTGTTCTTCTTTAATCTCGTTTACCTCTGTTTTTTTTTCACATTTAATATCTCGTAACTTTTTCATCAATTTCTTTTGTCTTTATTCTCGTTTGTTATTTCTCGTTTGCCTCTTGATTTTTTCTCGTTGTTTTGTAATTTTGTTTTCTTCTCATTTCCGATTTCTTTCGTCTCAGTTTTACACAAGATCTTTTTAAGTTGTTGAAACATACAATTGATCTTCCTTCAAACACACTTATATCAGACGAAACTCTGGAGTTTATTTCACAAAGTTACAGTTCTAGATGAGAAGTTGTCTGAGTGAAAATCTCGCCTTATTAAACAAACACGAAGGAAATAGAGATGATTTTCCAGCATGGACGTTTCATGACGGAGCGGAGCAGTGAATATCTTGGCTGGTGAGTCGAAGAAATGTAACTTGAAATGTTTGAATACCCGGCATAATGATAACGATTTAGAAGTAAAAAGCGAAAAACTTTTCGGAGGATCTGCGTTGTGGAGCATTGGCTATCGCCTCGGGACGAGAACGCGGGGGGTGCCGAGTTCGAATTCCAGCTGAATTCATTGCATCCCTTTTTTTTTAAAAATCATATCACCCCCAGCAACGCGGTAACGCCAATGATGTGCAGGGGGCTATGTACTAGTGAAAAAATTGGAAAAGAGAAAGCCGGAAACCACATCCTAAACAGGGAACAAGGGATGAGCCTCTTAACCTATTAAATAGACGTGGGTGGAGTGTGAACCGGGCGATAGTTTAGTCTATCTACTCCAATTGAAAAATAAAATAAAATAAAATAAAAGAAGAGTGAAAAGATTGGAAAGAGAAAAAGCGGAAACCACATCCTAAACAGGAAACAAGGGATGAGCCTCTTCACCTGTTCAATAGACGTGGGTGGAGTGTGAACCGGGCGATAGTTTAGTCTATCTACTCCAATTGAAAAATAAAATAAAAGAAGAGTGAAAAGATTGGAAAGAGAAAAACCGGAAACCACATCCTAAACAAGAAACAAGAGATGAGCCTCTTCACCTGTTCAATAGACGTGGGTGGAGTGTGAACCGGGCGATAGTTTAGTCTATCTACTCCAATTGAAAAATAAAATAAAATAAAATAAGAGTGAATAGATTGGAAAGAGAAAAACCGGAAACCACATCCTAAACAGGAAACAAGGGATGAGCCTCTTCACCTGTTCAATAGACGTGGGTGGCGTGTGAACCGGGCGATAGTTTAGTCTATCTACTTCAATTGAAGACAAAAAAAAAGTGTGAAAAGATTGGAAAAGGGAAAGCCGGAAACCACATCCCAAACAGGGAACAATTGACGAGACCCCACCCTTCAACAGACGTGGGCGGAAACTGCAAAGAGCTTCCAGCCGAACCGACAACAGGACCGAAAAATAGAGATGAAACAGGAATCCCTTCCTAAACAATAAACAAGGGGAACACCTCTACTCCTGTCCAGAAGAAGAGGGTGGAGTGTGAGACCGGGCGATAGTAGGTACTATCTACTCCAATTGAAAAAAAAACATGCGTTTATTAAGTTTTAACATAGCATAAGTCAAAACAAACCTTAAGAATCAAAAACAATTTACGAAATCTAGCAAGGAACTTAGGTTAGTAACAAAAATAAACAGAAAAAATAAGAGGCAAAAAAAAAAAATTAAAATTAAATAAAGTGAAGTAAAATCAGATAAATCAACAGGAAAAATACAACCATTCAAGATCTAACTTACCAATTGCAGAGAAACCGACTTGAAAAAGTTAGGAAAATTTCGTAAATTGTCCTGGATTTTTTTTTTTTTTTAGATACCTGCCGACAAAGTAAGTTACAACAGGGAGGAGAGAGAGAGAGTGAGGGACAGTGAAGTCAGAGAGAGGGTGAAATACCTCGAAGCATGTCCAGTCGCCAGGTTGACGGACCAGAAAGAAAGTGGGGAGAAAAAATGGCCGGAGTGACCACATTTTTTTAGTATTTATTGTCAAAGGCTTTAAACTTAGGATGGAAGTGCGTTGTGGTACAGTGGATATCGGCTCGGAAAGAGAAATCGGTGAGCCGAGTTCGAAGTTCAGTTGAATACCCTGCATTTACTTAAACACTGATACCCTTGGGAAAGGTATTAATCCTTCCCTTCCCCCAAGTTATGGGGTAAATAACAAGGGTAAGACATGGGCACCCTGCCCTTAAAAAACAAATCCCAGTGAATCTTGATACTCGAAAAAGAAAACTGTATTACTAGACAAAAAACTTATATAAAAAATAACAATAAATTGTTGAAAGAAAAAGGTATTAAAAGCAATAAATAAATAAGGTTTAGGTGGCAATAAATGACCCGCCGAGGTTGATTTGCCATGAGCACAGAACAAGAAAAAACCAACCAAGTTTAAATTAGGTGTGTTGTTGGTTTAATAGATAATGGTGAACCAGCTTCTAATTCTTTGAGCGCAAGAAGTGTTTGGAGTGAACAATGGTTTAGTGATACAGAGCTTGACAATCGGGAAGAGAAGAGGTGGCTTCATAACATTCCCGATGGTATTTATCTGTAAGTGTGTAGAACGATCTAATTTACTCATACCTCGGTGAAAGTAGAGGTAGCTTCATAACATTCCCGATGGTATTTTTCTGTAAGTGTATAGAACGAACTAATTTACTCATACCTCGGTAAAAGTAGAGGTAGCTTCATAACATTCCCGAGGGTGATTTTTCTGTAAGTGCATAGAACGAACTAATTTACTCATATCTCGGGAAGAGAAGAGGTAGCTTCATAAACTTCCCGATGGTATTTTTGTGTAAGTGTATAGAACGAACTAATTTACTCATACCTCGGTAAAAATAGAGGTAGCTTCATAATCTTCTCGAGGGTGATTTTTCTGTCAGTATATAGAACGGACTAATTTACTCATATCTCGGGAAGAGAAGAGGTATCTTCATAACCTTCCCGATGGTATATTTGTATAAGTATATAGAGCGAACTAATTTACTCATACCTCGGTAAAAGTAGAGGTAGCTTCATAACCTCCACGATGGTATATTTCTGTAAGTGTATCGAACGAACTAATTTACTCATACCTCGGTAAAAGTAGAGATAGCTTCATAACCTTCCCGTGGGTGATTTTTCTGTAAGTGTATAGAACGAACTAATTTACTCATTTCTCGGGAAGAGAAGAGGTAGCTTCATAAACTTCCCGATGGTATTTTTGTGTAAGTGTATAGAACGAACTAATTTATTCATACCTCGGTAAAAGTAGAGGTAGCTTCATAACATTCTCGAGGGTGATTTTTCTGTAAATGTGTAGAAAGGACTAATATACTCATATCTCGGGAAGAGAAGAGGTATCTTCATAACCTTCCCGATTGTATTTTTGTGTAAGTGTATAGAGCGAACTAATTTACTCATATCTCGGGATGAGAAGAGGTAGCTTCATAAACTTCCCGATGGTATTTTTCTGTAAGTGTATAGAGCGAACTAATTTACTCATACCTCGGTAAAAGTAGAGGTAGCTTCATGACCTCGCCGATGGTATTTTTCTGTAAGTGTATAGAACGAACTAATTTACTCATACCTCGGGAAGAGAAGAGGTAGCTTCATAAACATCCCGATGGTATTTTTCTGTATGTGTATAGAACGAACTAATTTACTCATATCTCGGGAAGAGAAGAGGTATTTTCATAACCTTACGATTGTATTTTGTGTAAGTGTATAGAGCGAACTAATTTACTCGTATCTTGGGAAGAGAAAAGGTAGCTTCATAACCTTCCCGATGGTATTTTTGTGTAAGTGCATAGAGCGAACTAATTTACTCATACCTCGGGAATGGAAGAGGTAGCTTCATAACCTTCCCGATGGTATTTTTCTGTAAGTGTAGAGAGCGAACTAATTTACTCATACCTCGGTAAAAGTAGAGGTATCTTCATAACCTTCTCGAGGGTGATTTTTCTGCAAGTGTATAGAACGGACTAATATACTCATATCTCGGGAAGAGAAGAGGTATCTTCATAACCTTCCAGATTGTATTTTTGTTTAAGTGTATAGAACGAACTAATTTACTCATACCTCGGTAAAAGTAGAGGTAGCTTCATAACCTCCCCGATGGTATTTTTCTGTAAGTGTATAGAACGAACTACTTTATTCATATCTCGAAAAGAGAAGAGTATCTTCATAAACTTCCCGATTGTATTTTTGTGTAAGTGTATAGAACGAACTAATTTACTCATATCTCGGGAAGAGAAGAGGTAGCTTCATAACCTTCCCGATGGTATTTTTGTGTAAGTGCATAGAGCGAACTAATTTACTCATACCTCGGGAATGGAAGAGGTAGCTTCATAACCTTCCCGATGGTATTTTTGTGTAAGTGAATAGAGCGAACTAATTTACTCATACCTCGGTAAAAGTAGAGGTAGTTTCATAACGTTCCCGTGCGTGATTTTTCTGTAAGTGTATAAAGCGAACTAATTTACTCATATCTCGGGAAGAGAAGAGGTAGCTTCATAAACTTCCCGATGGTATTTTTGTTTAAGTGTATAGAACGAACTAATTTACTCATACATCGGTAAAAGTAGAGGTAGTTTCATAACCTACTCGATGGTGATTTTTGTGTAAGTGTATAGAGCGAACTAATTTACTCATATCACGGGAAGTGAAGAGGTAGCTTCATAACCTTCCCGATGGTATTTTTGTGTAAGTGTATAGAGCGAACTAATTTACTCATATATCGGAAAAATTAGAGGTAGCTTCATAAACTTCCCGTGGGTGATTTTTCTGTAAGTGTATAGAACGAATTAATTTACTCATATCTTGGGAAGAGAAGAGCTAGCTTCATAACATTCCAGATGGTATTTTTGTGTAGGTGTATAGAGCGAACATATTTACTCATATCTCGGGAAGAGAAGAGGTAGCTTCATAAACTTACCGATGGTATTTTTGTGTAAGTGTATAGAACAAACTAATTTAATCATACCTCGGTAAAAGTAGAGGTAGCATCATAATCTTCTCGAGGGTGATTTTTCTTTGAGTGTATAGAACCAACTAATTTACTCATACCTCGGTAAAAGTAGAGGTAGCTTCATAACCTCCCCGATAGTATTTTCTGTAAGTGTATAGAACGAACTAATTTACTCATACCTCGGTAAAAGTAGAGGTAGCTTCATAACCTTCCCGTGGGTGATTTTTCTGTAAGTGTATAGAACGAACTAATTTACTCATATCTCGGGAAGAGAAGAGGTATCTTCATAACCTTCCCGATGGTATTTTTCTGTAAGTGTATAGAACGAACTAATTTACTCATATCTCGGGAAGAGAAGAGGTAGCTTCATAACCTTCACGATGGTATTTTTGTGTAAGTGTATAGAGCGAACTAATTTACTCATATCTCGGGAAGAGAAGAGGTAGCTTCATAACCTTCACGATGGTATTTTTGTGTAAGTGTATAGAGCGAACTAATTTACTCATACCTCTGTAAAAGTAGAGGTAGCTTCATAACCTTCCCGTGGGTGATTTTTCTGTAAGTTTGTAGAACGAACTAATTTACTCATAACTCGGGAAGAGAAGAGGTAGCTTCATAAACTTCCCGATGGTATTTTTGTGTAAGTATATAGAACAAACTAATTTACTCATACCTCGGTAAAAGTAGAGGTAGCTTAATAACCTTCCCCTGGGTTATTTTTTTCTGTAAGTGTATAGAACGAACTTATTTACTCATATCGCGGGAAGAGAAGAGGTAGCATCATAACTTTCCCGATTGTATTTTTGTGTAAGTGCATAGAGCGAAGGAATTAACTCATACCTCGGTAAAAGTAATGGTAGCTTCATAACATTCTCGAGGGTGATTTTTCTGTAAGTGTATAAAACGAAATAATTTACTCATATCTCGGAAAGCGAAGAGGTAGCTTCATAACCTCCCGATCGTAATTTTTATGTAAGTGTATAGTGCGAACTAATTTACTCATATCTCGGGAGAGAATAGGTAGCTTCATAACATTCCCGATGGTATTTTTGTGTAAGTGTATAGATCGAACTAATTTACTCATACCTCGGTAAAATTAGAGGTAGCTTCATAACTTTCTCGGGGGTGATTTTTCTGTAAATTTATAGAACGAACTAATTTACTCATACCTCGGGAATGGAAGAGGTAGCTTCATAACCTTCCCGATGGTATTTTTGTGTAAGTGTATAGAACGAACTAATTTACTCATACCTTGGTAAAAGTAGAGGTAGCTTCATAACTTTCTCGAGGGTGATTTTTCTGTAAGTGTATAGAACGAACTAATTTACTCATATCTCGGGAAGAGAAGAGGTAGCTTCATAACCTTGCCGATGGTATTTTTCTGTAAGTGTATTGAGCGAACTAATTTACTCATACCTCGGTAAAAGTAGAAGTCGCTTCATAACCTTCACGAGGGAGATGTTTCTCTAAGTGGATAGAACGAACTACTTTACTCATATCTCGGGAAGAGAAGAGGTAGCTTCATAACCTTCCCGATGGTATTTTTGTGTAAAAGTATAGAGCGAACTAATTTACTCATACCTCGGTAACAGTAGAGGTAGCTTCATAACCTTCTCGAGGATGATTTTTCTGTAAGTGTATAGAACGAACTAATTTACTCATACCTCGGGAAGAGAAGAGGTAGCTTCATAACCTTCCCGATGGTATTTTTGTGTGAGTGTATAGAGCGAACTAATTTATTCATATCTAGGGATGAGAAGAGGGAGCTTCATAACCTTCCCGATGGTATTTTTGTGTAAGTGTATAGAGCGAACTAATTTACTCGCACCTCGATAAAAGTAGAGGTAGCTTCATAACCTTCCCCTGGGTGATTTTTCTGAAAGTGTATAGAACGAACTAATTTACTCATATCTCGGGAAGGGAAGAGGTAGATTCATAAACTTCCCGATGGTATTTTTATGTATGTGTATAGGACGAACTAATTTACTCATACCTCGATAAAATTAGAGGTAGCTTCATGACCTTCTCGAGGGTGATTTTTCTGTAAGTGTATAGAACGAAATAATTTACTCATATCTCGGTAAATGTAGAGGTAGCTTCATAACTACCCGATGGTATTTTTGTGTAAGTGTATAGAGCGAACTAATTTACTCATATCTCGGGAAGAGAAGAGGTAGCTTCATAAACTTCCCGATGGTATTTTTGTGTAAGTGTATAGAACGAACTAATTTACTCATATCTCGGTAAAAGTAGAGGTAGCTTCATAACCTTCTCGAGGGTGATTTTTCTGTAAGTGTATAGAACAAACTAATTTACTAATATCTCGGGAAGTGAAGAGGTATCTTCATAACCTTCCCGATTGTATTTTTGTGTAAGTGTATAGAGCGAACTAATTTACTCATATCTCGGGAAGAGAAGAGGTCGCTCCATAACCTTCCCGATAGTATTTTTGTGTAAGTGTATTGAGCGAACTAATTTGCTCATACCTCGGTAAAAGTAGTGGTACCTTCATAACCTCCCCGATAGTATTTTTCTGTAAATGTATAGAACGAACTAATTTACTCATACCTCGGTAAAAGTTGAGGTAGCTTCATAAACTTCCCGTGGGTGATTTTTCTGTAAGTGTATAGATCGAACTAATTTACTCATATCTTGGGAAGAGAAGAGGTAGCTTCATAACCTTCCAGATGGTATTTTTGTGTAAGTGTATAGAGCGAACTAATTTACTCATATCTCGGGAAGAGAAGAGGTAGCTTCATAACCTTCCAGATGGTATTTTTGTGTAAGTGTATAGAGCGAACTAATTTACTCATACCTCTGTAAAAGTAGAGGTAGCTTCATAACCTTCCCGTGGGTGATTTCTCTGTAAGTGTATAGAACGAACTACTTTACTCATAACACGGGAAGAGAAGACGTAGCCTCTTAAACTTCCCGATGGTATTTTTGTGTCAGTGTATAGAACAAACTAATTTACTCATACCTCGATAAAATTAGAGGTAGCTTCATGACCTTCTCGAGGGTGATTTTTCTGTAAGTGTATAGAACGAAATAATTTACTCATATCTCGGTAAAATTAGAGGTAGCTTCATAACCTCCCGATGGTATTTTTGTGTAAGTGTATAGAGCGAACTAATTTACTGATATCTCGGGAAGAGAAAAGGTAGCTTCATAACATTCCCGATGGTATTTTTGTGTAAGTGTATAGAGCGAACTAATTTACTCATACCTCGGTAAAATTAGTGGTAGGTTCATAACTTTCTCGAGGGTGATTTTTCTGTAAATTTATAGAACGAACTAATTTACTCATATCTCGGGAAGAGAAGAGGTATCTTCATAACCTTCCCGATGGTATTTTTGTGTAAGTGCATAGAACCAACTAATTTACTCATACCTCGGTAAAAGTAGAGGTAGCTTCATAACCTTCTCGAGGGTGATTTTTCTGTAAGTGTATAGAACAGACTAATTTACTAATATCTCGGGAAGTGAAGAGGTATCTTCATAACATTCCCGATTGTATTTTTGTGTAAGTGTATAGAGCGAACTAATTTACTCATATCTCGGGAAGAAAAGAGGTCGCTCCATAACCTTCCCGATGGTATTTTTGTGTAAGAGTATAGAGCGAACTAATTTACTCATACCTCGGTAACAGTAGAGGTAGCTTCATAACCTTCTCGAGGGTGATTTTTCAGTAAGTGTATAGAACGAACATATTTACTCATATCTCGGGAAGAGAAGTGGTAGCTTCATAACTTTCCCGTTTGTATTTTTGTGTAAGTGCATAGAGCGAAGTAATTTACTCATACCTCGGTAAAAGTAGAGGTAGCTTCATAACCTTCTCGAGGGTGATTTTTCTGTGAGTGTATAGAACGAACTCATTTACTCATATCTCGGGAAGAGAAGAGGTAGCTTCATAACCTTCCCGATGGTATTTTTGTGTAAGTGTATAGAGCGAACTAATTTACTCATATCTCGGCATGAGAAGAGGTAGCTTCATAACCTTCCCGATGGTATTTTTGTGGAAGTGTATAGAGCGAACTAAGTTACTCATACCTCGGTAAAAGTAGTGGTAGCTTCATAACATTCCCGTGGGTGATTTTTCTGTAAGTGTATAGAACGAACTAATTTACTCATATCTCGGGAAGAGAAGAGGTAGATTCTTAAACTTCCCGATCGTATTTTTGTGTAAGTGTATAGAACGAACTAATTTACTCATACCTCGATAAAAGTAGAGGTAGCTTCATAACCTTCCCCTGGGTTATTTTTTCTGTAAGTGTATAGAACGAACTACTGCGTATTAAAACTTTTTTTTAATCATTTCACCCTAAGCAAGACAGTTTTACTGCCGCTGTTGCGCAGGGGTTACATAGCGGGAAACCGATGTGAAATATGGGTAGGTGATTGGTATGTGAAGTGGAGGTTAATAGAAGGATGAGAATACTGGTGTGATAGGGGTGGATTGGATGGTGGAAAGAGATTGAGAGAAAGGATGCGAGATAGTGATATAGGAGATGACTTTTGGCCTTACATTTAAATCCCTTGAGATTGTTGCTGTCCGGGAAGCAAGTATACGGAAGGGAATTCCACAAGCGGGAAATGCGAGAATAGAAGCTGTTAGAGTAGAAACTGAGGTTACATTTTATCGGTTTCACTGTAAAATGGTTGGACCTAGTTGCTAGTCTAGTAACTCGTGTAAATTCATACACAGTGTAACCATTAAGCTATGTCCATTAAAGCAGAGGAATTACTTGAAAATATTTGTAGAAGAGGCATAGGGAAGCCACGTCACGCCTGTGGGGGAGCGACTGCAGCCGAGCTGCCAACTAGGTATCGATCATATTACAGGTTCTCCATTGGATTTTGTCAAGAACCCCGAGGTGAATAGCAGGTACACCCGACCAGATGTGCCAGCAATATTCAATACAAAGGTGGATGGTAAATGTATATATGTGCAGGATTGATTCAGACGGGAAACACTTCCGAACCCTGCACAGAGAACCGACCTTCTTAGCAGCGGATTTAGCTATGGAATCGATTGGCTCTCAGATTAACAATGCTGAGCCATTATTATTTGCATCATCTTTACGTTCAAGCTGACAGCGACTTAGTGGTCACCTCATTTAGGAACTGACTAAGCATGACGTTGCTTAACTTCGGTGATCGTACAATAACCAGTGTTTCATCACAATGAAACCGTAAGTCAGGGCGGTAGTTTTTTGTTTTTATTTTATTTTATTTATTTATTTTTTTTCCTAGTGGTTTATCAACCTTTATGGTTTATGTAATACTGAAATTTAATTAATTGTTTGTACACAATTTTATTTTATCTTTGAGATAATAGTTGCTGTAGTGATACAAATCGTACTAATTAACCCATAGCCGGGGTAGAAGAGGTGTATTCTCAAAAGGATTTACGCTTAAGTAGATATAATGAACCCAACTGGAACTAGAACTGGATTATCCGATTAATAATTCCGATTCATCCATTATGCAACCCACAACTTACAGCACCTAATATTCCCAAACGGTCACCCAACTAGGTACTGATCAGACTCAATGTTACTTAACTTCTGTGATCGTATGGATATGCGCAATATTTCTAGGTGTTACTAGTATATAATTTAGTGAGTTAGTTACGTGCCATACGTGATACACGCTTGGGCGATCATGTCTCGAAAGGGACATCACTGACTCGGCAGAAGTTTTTCTTGCAGTAGGTTTCTATCACTGTTTTGGAGTAGTTTTCGCACTGAACTTCATAATCGTGCTATGTCAGTTGCTAATCGACTTTGTCAGTTAACTGCCATACGTGATACACGCTTGGGTGATCATGTCTCTTTTGATCCATGACTGACTGGGCGGAAGAATTTCCCGCATTATGTTGCCATTTCTTTCTGGTGTAATCTGATTGCCAACCAGGTCTTTAGAACCCAGTCTGGGTGTCCTGCTATTCAACCCATAGCTGGAGAAAGAAGAGATAGATTAGTCACTTTTCTAAGGGTATTTGCGCGTAAGAGAATTCAACGAATTCTTGGCGGACCGGCTGCAACCACTCTCTCACCGGCGTGACGTGGCTTCCCTGTGCCTCTTCTACAAATACTTTCACGGCTTCTGCTCCGATGAATTTAGGTCATTGGTGCCGCCTAGTTACGAATTTACACGAGATACGAGATTAGCAACTAGGTCCCACCCTTTTACAATGAAACAGATAAGATGTAACCGTAATTTCTACTCAAACAGCTTCTTTTCTCGCGCTTCCCGCCTGTGGAATTTCCTTCCGCATGTCTGCTTTCCCGACAGATACAATCTCCAGGAGTTTAAATGTAAGGTCACTAGACATCTCCTATCACACTAATTTCTACTCAATCAGCTTCTTTTCTCGCGCTTCCTGCCCGTGGAATTCCTTTCCACATGCCTGCTTCCCCGACAGCTACAATCTCCAGGAGTTTAAATGTAAGGTCAATAGACACATCCTAACAACACTAACTTGCATCTATTCTCTCAAACACTCTCACCATCTAACCAACTCTCAATATCGGTACCCTTACCCGTCTATCACCCGCCTTCTGACATTTCCTATATCTAACCATCCTTTTCCTATCGCCTATGTAACCCCCTGCGCAATAGTGGCAGTGGAATGCCTTGCTCGGGGTGGAACGATTAAAAAAACAAACAAAAAAACTAGAATTCGAACACGGCCCTCAGATTTCTCATTCCGAGCCGATATCCATTTCGCAACAACGCTCAACGCATCGTCGATTTATTTAACACTATTTTAGTCAAAGCAAACTGAATAAAGAAGAGCGTTTCTATTTGTGAACTAAATATTGGTTGTCTGCTTGTATGATTTTCTGAGTGGATTTCATATTTTATTTTTTTTTAATATTGACTGTAAAGGAAGCGTTTTTTTTTAAACACATTTTCTCCAGAATTCAAATTTGAATCCAAATTTGTTCGTTCTCTTCGCAAATCCCATTCCCAAACTGCAAAAAATCTCCATTAATTCAAAAACGAAATCAGCAGTTGCAGCCTTGAGTCTCGTCGACATTTGTAAGGTAGCTCAGCTATACTGAGTTAGAATGCACGGAAGCGGTTTAAGGTGAATCTTTGTATTCAGTTTCTGACCAAAATGCGAGAACAAGATATGATGGAATCTGTCGAAAGAGAAAAAAATTTGCATATTAATTAAATTGACATTTTTTAATTCAATTATTGGTTTAATTAATCCCCACATAGTCAGTCCGGTTTCACTTAAAGGAAAATTAAAATTCGCGTATTTAAAAAAAAAATTGCATGTTTCCAGATCACTTAGTGAATGTTTCGAATATTGAAAATGCACCGAATTCTTTTAATTATTACAACTTCTGTGTTTGTGAGGGCACTCCGACGTCGTGTAATGGTTAACAAGCACGTCTCGCTAGAATCATTATAACTGAGTAGTGAGTGCATGGTCATCAGCAAAAGATACAACCCAAAATGCCAAATACAGGTGGGGGATAACAGAATCAAACAAGTCCAAGAATTTAAGTACCTAGGAAGTGTTCTAACAGGAGATGGAAAGTGTGACACGGAGATCCGAAGGTGAATTGGTATATCAAAGGACGCGTTCCAGAAGCTGAGCAAAATACTAACACACAGGAAAATTTCAATAGAATCGAAGAAAAGAGTGCTAGACTGCTACGTGATGTCAGTTCTTCAATACAGCAGTGAATGCTGGACAATATCATCGAAAATGAGGACAAAACTGGAAGCGGCCGAAATGTGGTTCTACAGAAGGATGCTACGGATATCGTGGACTGAGCATGCAAGCAACGAGGAGGTGTTGGAAAGAATGGCAACAAAAAGGAAATTGATGCTGAGCATCAGGAAGAGACAACTAAAGTTCCTGGGACATGCAATTAGGAAAGAGAGCCTGGAGAACCTGATACTGACTGGTCAGATAGAAGGAAGGAGAGACAGAGGAAGGCAGAGGATAACATATTTGCAGGGTCTGATCAGGTGGATGACGGAATGGGGTTTGCCAGGTGCAACAGGCTCAAACATACTAAGAGCCACAAGGGATAGGGAGACGGGGAGAACCATGATCGCCTATGTCCTGAAGGGACAGGGCACATAGAAGAAGAAATGAGTTCGGAGCTCACTTGGACCCCCTACTTTCGGCCGTGTGTCACGTCTAAACTACGCCTTCCTCTAGGTTTGGGGGTTAGACGCAGGGCTAATAACCCTGGCCCATAAAAAACAGTTTGTTACGGAAACTGCAAAAACGCTGCTCTACATACCATTGGGTGTAACGAAAAAGTTTACTTTATTTATTATTTTGTGTTTGCGAGAAAATCCTACATGATTATCCACAGACAAACTGACTTAAAATTCTATATTTTCCTTTAATTTTCCTTAGAACAATATGAAACATTTTTACAGTAATACGCCAAATTGTATATGTCTAAAGAATTTCAGGCCTGACGTTATTAAAATACTAGCGGTATAGCCCGGCGTTGCTTGGGTGTAATGAAAGCTTTAAAACTAATCCATGGTCCTGGAGCTCAGACCTTATGGACATTGGCACGAAAGACTTGAAAGCAATAGTTGTTTTTCAGTTAAAACGAAACAGTAGACTGAAATAAAAATGAATGGATGCAAGTCAAATTTTGATTTCCTGGTATCGATATCAAATAAGTTTTTTTCGTCGTAAACTGAATTTTGAAGGCTAAATAAGTCCTCTGAGTAAATGGTATCATGGCTGAGAGTAAGATCTACAATTATACTTACAAACTAGCCAAAACCGAAGCAAAAATTAAAATAAAAGGGCTGAAAATATACAGACATACAGACAGATAAACAGACACACACAAAAACATCTTGCCTTTTATATATATAGCCCTTTTATTTTAGTTTTTGCTTCGGGTTTGACTCGAAGTAGGTATAATTGTAGTTCTTAGTCTCAGCTATGATACCATTTACTCAGAGGACTTATTTGGACTTCAAAATTCAGTTTACGACGAAAAAAACTTATTTTATATCGATAGCAGAAAATCGAAATTTGACTTACATCCATTCATTTTTCTTTCAGTCTACGGTTTCGCTTTAACTGGAAACAACTATTGCTTTTTAGCCTTTCGTGCCAACGTCTAAAGAGTCTGAGCTCCAGGATCATGGATTAGTTTTAAAGCTTTCATTACACCCGAGCAACGCCGGGCGATACTGCTAGTTTCATTATAAGCCTTTTCTAAATTAGATCTTTTTCCATATGCTACCTGTTTCACTTACAATTCATATTCGACAGATGACTAATTATTAGGTTTTCTTATGACTCATAATTTGATTATTTGAAAGAGTTTGAATTTATTTGCACTTGCTTTATTCACAGCCCTCTGAAAAATGATTCAGTAATTTCGTATTACTTTGGCCCTTTCAATTTGTTTATCACTTCGCTATCCCAATTAGGGTCATCTATGGCTGTCAGCCTCTCACTCCTATTAAACAAGATCTGGGACTGAAACCTTTTCAAGTAGGATTAATATGACTTGCTGAAATTATGCTGGATTCATGTATAAATCTTTTCGGATATCCTAACCGTTGAGTTTCCTTTTTTGTGCCTTGTCTTCTCAGAACCTAGGCGATAATGGCCCTCCACATCTCCCTATTCCTTGTAGCACTTAACAACCTTCTTCTTATTACTACTCCCAAAACCCGCTTTACCATTTACTTGATCAAGCCCATCTAGTATGTCAGGCGTATCTGTCCACCCCTCTTCAGGCTAGTTTGAATCCTGCGTTTTCATTTTCCTAGACCTGTTGCCACCCAAGGCTATAGAACCCAGTTTGTCACGCTATTTTAGCTTTGGGGAGTAGAGATGGATTCGTACCTTTCCCCAAGGGTATTAAGCAGATAAATAAATATAATGTACCCGATTGGAGTTCGAACTCGACTCTCCGATTCATCAATTACTCCACCATGACACCATATATTTCATTTTAGCTTCCACAAAAGAAGACACTCAATGACAACCTTCTTAAACAAATCAACTGACTTATATTGAAATATTCATTAAAAATCATGGAAATTAAATAGTCTATTTTTAAACGATATATAATTTTAGAAATTCAGATACAACAGTTAGGAAAAATTAAAGGGAGATAACTGTTGTATATTTAAATGGGTTTGCTTTCAATAATGATTTTTACTCATTTGAAAATCTTCCTAGAAATACTGATAGTTATCCATTACGATAAATAAATAATTATTTTAAATAACAATTAATTTAAAAAATTATTGCTCAAGTATAAATATCTCGACAGTAAGTCTTGATTAGTTCAATAAAATCAAATTAGCGGTTGATCTAAAAAAATAACTGTTCTTAATTGGATTGATGATTTTAACGCTATTTTCAGAATATCTTGTTAATATTAGTGAGTCAGTAAAGTGACATGCGTGATACACGGCGATCATGTCTCGAAAGAGACATGACTGACTGGGCAGAAGATTATCCTGGAGTAGATTGCTTTCTGCGGTACACTGGTTACTAGCCAAGGCTATAGAAGCTAATATTTCTTATTATTTTACCCATAACTGGAGGAAAGAGACGGATAAATACCTTTCCCAAGGGTATTTATGCGTAAATAAATGTAAGGAATTCAACTGGAATTCGAACTCGACTTCCCGATTTGTTCCGAGTCGATATGTACTGCACCAAAATGCACATGCTGTTAATATTAAAGCCTCCAAAACCAAACTGCTCTTTATTAATCAACTGAGAGACCCTTTCTACATTCAGTCTGCATGGCTGATGTTTACCTCTAGAAGAGGGATTTATTGCACCTTGTCGAGCTAACATGAAGTGGAATGAATCTACTGACTCAATTACTAGGTTTATTGCTGATAAAGTTGGTTAACTGTGTCGTGCTAAACATTTTTTGTCTACAAAAAATCAATCTTTCGAATATTTCTGACACATAGGGTCCGGTACTCCTATATATATTAAGAGATTCTTGATACCCTCCCACAAAAAATTCAGTTTCCAAATTGAATAAATGGTTGCTTATGGTTTTAGTTTCGTGTTTAATAAGTATAAGTTAAAGACAATTATATAAAATAAATTAATGGAATGGATAGCAACAAAAATAACATATTTTATCACATAGGTCAGAGATTATATCTCGACCAGTTACTAGTAAAAGAGTAAAAACCAGACATCCACCTACCCCATTTTAAGTCATATGCAATATTTGTATATCAATTGTAATAAAGGTCATGGCAGAATAATTTTTAGGATATAGAGGATAACAGGCTGTGTAATCAATAAATTCAAAGTCACATTGAGTTTTATAATACAAAAAACGTTTCATGTATAGGCATACCGTTATTTTTTGCATGTTCATTCACATTTGCTTGAAAGGACATCATTTATTTTTTGCGACATAAATCATTTAATAAAATCTACTCTACAACCTCTACAATTTCTTTTAAAATATTTAACATTTTTTAATTTTATTCCTGAATCACACACACACACACACACACATATATATATTTAATTTTATTCCTGAATCACACACACACACACACACACACACACACACACACACACACATATATATATATATATATATATATATATATGTGACAATTCGATCCGGTTTCAATCCTGGCTAAAAGCTATCGGCTGTATAACCATACTAATGAGCTGTGATACAGCGAAACAGATCTGTCTGCGAATGACTATTTACGTTCTCACACCCTGATTGAGCTCTCTGGAAGAATGGTAGACTTTGAAAAAAAATCAGTAGCTACTTTAGCATGTACGCATCGTTCATTCAGTAATGAATTAAAACACTCTTAGCCACTGCCCTGTTTTCACATGGTATATAACATGCTAAAAGTCTGAATTCGTCTTCCGAGAGCCCATAGCTCAGAGGTAGAATCGCCGGCTGATGACAAGTCGGCCGGGTTTCAATCCTGGCTAAAAGCAATCGGCTGTCTTATCGTATTGATGAGCTGTGATACAGCGAAACAGATATGTCTGGGGCTGACTATATATATATTATTAATTATACTTTAGAACATAATTATTAATAAAAATACATTGTTCTCTTTTTATACTGAGCATTGTTTTAAATTTATGTTTGGAACATAGCAATTATTTTCTTCGTTCCTTATTCATTTGGAGATATATATATATATATATATATATATATATAGTCATCCGCAGACAGATCAATTTCGCTGTATCACACCTAACCAGTACAGTCAGACATCCGATTGCTTCTGGCCAGGATGGAAACCCGCCCGAATTGACTTCAGGCGGCGATTATACCTCTGAGCTAAGCACAAAACACACATTTATGATGAGATATACTGAGATAGATAGGTAGGTAGACCATATCAATATATATATATATATATATGTGAGAGAGAGAGAGAGAGAGAGAGAGAGAGAGAGAGAAATAGAATAGACACTGACTGACTCTTTCAAACATATATGTATATAAAAATGATTTATTTAAAGTTTAGTCATCTTTTCCTGTTGCCAAATTTTGCTTATTATAACCCGAGTCTCGTCACCATATGCCCGACTATCTTGACTTCCAAAACAGCGATGCAAGAGAATCGATAACATCAAGAGGAACGGCAGGGAACGGCTGAAGTCATCGCATTAAATTGTTTACAGCTTTTCTAACAAGTGGATCATCTTGTGTGAAGTCATCTAAAGGCCAAAGGTGGTGGGGTTAAACTTTAAAAGGAGAGAGGACAAAGCAAAAGAAACTTGGAAATTGACGCCTGCACATTACAGTTTTACCTTCTCTCTCTCTCTGTTACACACACACACACACACACACACACACACACACACACACACACACACACACACACACACACACACAATCTCTGTCCCTTTTCTCAGTCTGTGTCTGTGTCAGTGTTTCATTAAATTGCTATTTACCAGGCCTCTCTGCGTAAAAGTTGAGGTAGAATACCTTTAATTATGTCAGCGCAGAACTTGGCCGCCGACTTCAAATGGTTTGTAGTTTCAGTGAGTCAGTCGCGGTTGATTTGTACGCTTCCATTACTGTCGTGGACGCTGGCCTTTGAATTGAAACCAACAAAATGGTTGTTGTGTTGATAATAGGAAGAAGGTAATAGTGATGACGTCATGCCAAATTTCAGAGGGCGGAAAAACGATAAAGAAGATATTTCATAGACAGAACTCAAAGTTTGTTTTGCTTCCTTTCGAAACTTTAAAAAATTGTGAAATTTTAGTGCGTAAGTAATTTCTGGCAAAGGATTGTCAGTCAGTTAAATGTCATTTGTGATAACACGCTTACGCGATGATGTCTTTTCTCTTTAATCATATCACACCGAGCAAGGTGGTAACGCCACTGTTGTGCAGGGGGCTACGTAAGAGTGAAAAAATTGGAAAAGAGAAAGCCGGAAAACACATCCTAAACAGGGAACAAGGGATGAGCCTCTTCACCTGTTCAATAGACAAGGGTGGAGTGTGAACCGGGCGATAGTTCAGTCTATCTACTCCAATTGAAAAAAAAAAAGAAAAGTGAAAAGATTGGAAAAGAGAAAGCCGGAAACCACCTCCTAAAGAGGGAACAAGGGATAAGCCTCTACACCTGTTCAATAGACGAGGGTGGGGTGTGAACCGGGCGATAGTTTAGTCTATCTACTCCAATTAAAGTCTATCTACTCCAAATCTTTTCAAAAAGACATGACTGACTGGGCAGAAGATTATCCAGCAGTTGGTTGCCATTGTTTTCTGCCGTAGACTGGTTACCGACCAAGTCTATAGAACCCAATCGGTCATGCTATTTTGACTCATAGCTAGATGAGGAAGAGATGTATTATATTATTAAGTACTAATTAGTAGGGGATCAGTTTATTACTACATAACAATAGAAAACTGATCCATCACTTTATGACCAGTAAAAGCCTTAATCATGTTTTCAACTATTATATTGTCAGTCATTTAAGTGACGTAACTGATGCACGCTTGGGGGATCATGTCTGGAAAGAGACATGACTTACTGGGCAGAAGATTATCCAGCAGTAGGTTATCATTGTTTTCTGCGGTAGACTGGTTGCCAGCCAAGGTTATAGAACCCAATAAGTCATCTTATTTGACCCTTAGCTAGAGGAAGAAGAAATGCACTGTATTATTAATTACTAACTAGTGGGGATCAGTTTATTAAATTATAACTATAGAAAACCGATCCCCCATTTTATGACCAGTAGAAGCCTTAATCATTATTCTAACTATTATATTCAGTCAGTCAAGTGCCATACGTGATACACGCTTTTGGGCCATCATGTTTCGAAAGAGACATGACTGACTAGGCAGAAGGTCATCCCGCAGTAGGTTGTCATATTGCTCAATAATAAAACATCACGCTATATTTTTCATTCGCAAAAAAATATCTGTAAACAGTCAGACAAGTGCCATACGTGATACACGCTTTGAGCGATCATGTCTCGAAAGAGACATGACTAACTGGGCAGAAGATTATCCCGCAGTAGGTTACCATTACTTTCTGCGGTAGACTGGTTGCCAGCTAAGGCTATAGAACCCAATCTTCCCAGTTATTTAACCCAGAACTGGAGAGAAGGGTATTTGTGCGTAAGTGAATGCAAGGAATTTAACAGGAATTCAATCTCGGCTCCCCGCTTTGTCGTTTCGAGCCGATATCTATTGCACCTCTGCTGCACATCCTCAGGATGGTAAGTTATCTATTTAAATCGGACAATATAATGAAAAAGTAGAATAATTTTTACAACTACTGTATTTTATTCAATTGTTTAAACCTAAACTTATTTATAAATGGAACTTTGTCTCTGTGTATGCGTGATTGTGTCTGTGTGTGTGTGACCATTACATCTAGACACCGAAACAGCTGAACCGATTTTCTTGAGAATTTACACAGTTGTACTATAAGTGTCTGCGAGTGTTCTTAGCTAGGTTTTGTGCCGAGGTACCCACGATAAATATCGAAAATCGATGATCGAAAAATTGGGTTATAGAAAGAGTGGTCCGATTTTAATCAAATTTGATACACTCACAGACAAAGACATAAGAAACGATATTCAGAATTTCAAGGTTGCATTTCTTATCGATAATATATATATATATATATATATATATATAAAAGGCAAGATGTTTGTGTGTGTTTCTGTTTATCTGTCTGTATGTCTGTATTTTTTTCAGCCCTTTTATTTTAGTTTTTGCTTCGGGTTTGACTCTAAGTAGGTATAATTGTAGTTCTTAGTCTTAGCCATGATACCATTTACTCAGAGGACTTATTTAGCCTTCAAAATTCAGTTTACGACGAAAGAAACTTATTTGATATCGATACCAGGAAATCAAAATTTGACTTACATCCATTCATTTTCGTTGCAGTCTACGGTTTTGCTTTAACTGGAAACAACTATTGCATTTTGTCTTTCGTGCCAACGTTCAAAGCGTCTGAGCTCCAGGACCATGGATTAGTTTTAAAGCTTTCGTTACATTTGAGCAACGCCGGGCTATACTGCTAGTCATATGTGATTCCTATGATATAGTTTAATTACGTTGATTAACAGTAATCATTGTAACGTGCATGGATGATGGCTGAAACAGTGTGTCTGTTTCTTTATGCATCGGTTTCTGCAAGCCTTCCTTCCTCATTGCTTGACCCCAAACATTCAGCTGTCTGTTCCTGATGTTCACTATCAGATTCATTTTAATGTCCATCCTTTCCAAAACCTCCTCATTACTTGTGTGCTCTGTCCATGGTATCCTCAGCATCCTTCTGTAGAACTACATTTCTGTTACTTTCCTTCATCTTTGATGAGATTCTCTGGCATTCGCTGTTATATTGAAGGAGAGACATGACATAACAATCCAGTACTTTCTTCTCTGTTTCCTGCTGTATTACTGTCTCATAATACACTAATCAGCTTCTGGTGAGCATCCTTGGCCATGCTAATACGCCTTCGGATCTCCGTATCACACTTTCCATTTTCTGTTTGAATTATTTCCGAGGCATTTAAATTTCTGCACCTGTTTGGTTTTCGCATCACCAATTTATAATTGGATTTTTGGCCTCCTTACGCAATGGGAAAAATATTCCTGTATTCAACAGTGATAAATTTCAGCAAGTTATAATTATATCATTTCACTCCAACAGACAAAAAGGGTTACTGAAATTGGAAGAAAATAAAATGACATAAGAGAAAAAAACAATGAAAAATACTAAGGCAAATTTAAATTGAATTTAATTTTTGAATTCTGTAGGGAAAGAATTTAATACTGGGCATCAGGAAGTTACTGGGACATGCAATGAGGAAAGAGGGCTTGGAGAACCTGGTACTAACAGGATAGATAGAAGGAAAACAGAGACAAGGGAAAGTAGCGGATAACATATTTGAGGAACCTGATCAGGTGGATGATGGAACGAGGGTTGTGTGGCGTAACAGTAGAAAATATTCTGTTAATCTTTTTCAATGATTTATGAGCGTTTTTTTTTATTTATAGTTGGCAACATTTCGTCTTTTGTCTTTTTGCCTTGATAAAGTCCATCACAGGACGAAACGCGTAGGCGAATTAAATACAGTTTTCCGCTTGTCTTCTTTTTATTTAACCATGTGAATATATATATATATATATATATATATATATATATATATATATATATAAGAGAGAGAGAGGAATACCTAACCTACAAAAATCTTTAGCTTTAAATTCAAACTGAATAAGTATTCTTGAGTAACTGTGTACATTGAGTGGCTCTTTTGCTTTACTTGAATGATGATTATTTTTTAACAGACTGAATATATATATATATATATATATATATATATATATATATATATATATATATGTATTGTCATCCGCAGACAGATCTGTTTCATCAGTACGGTTAGACTCCGATTGCTACATAACCCATATATATATATATATATATATGTGTGTGTGTGTGTGTGTGTGTGTGTGTGTGTGTGAGTGTGAGTGTGTGTGTGTGTGTGTGTGTGTGTGTATAGGTGTCCAGTCTGTAAGTGGTGAGGATAATCCAACAAGTTTACCTTAATATAAAATATTAAGTGGTAAATCCATATAGAGAGCTCGATGTGTGTTAACGAGAGCGATATGAAATTTATAAAGTAAAACTCAACAGGTCATTTCAATTGGTTATAAACTATAGCTCATTTCAATGAGTTTAATTATCTCATTTCACCAGACCCTACAATATTCCTTCCATCTGTACCAGATAGAAGGAATATTGTAAGTAAGGAAAGGGAAGGCAAGAGAAAAAGCAGATAAAAAGCAAATAATATTTAGTTATCATGTATTCCTTGGGGCCAAACTCCAAAATGAATCTTCACTCTAATTAGTTAAAAGAAACACACACGTAAATTTTATATCTTCCCACATACATACACAGCAAACCGAAGGTTGTTTGCATTTATATGTATATCATCTGTTCAACCAACATCAAACATTACCTGATGAAGAGAATCGAAACATAGAAATTTCCGTGTCGCTATGTACAATTAATTCATAAAAATGTATTTCCATTTCATATACATATATATATATATATATATATATATATATATATATATATATATATATATATGAAATTACTTTTTATTTTAAATCTTCAAAGAACATTTTATCAAGGTAAAAAAGGATATAAAAGTAAATTCTGTCATTTCAAAATATAAAGTTTAATAAACTTATTTTCATAAAGTTATAAGAATAATTATATAACATTAAAAAATAGCTGATCAAAAACATCAAAAATATTAAATACATAAAATTTAATTTATTTTGCATTATTGAAAAATTTTTGAGAGTAAGAATATAAAATCAGTTATCTTACCAAATTTACTGGCTCTTCATTGGCTCTTGCATTGTAAACATGGCCAAAATCTCTGTGACGTCATTGGAATTTAGAAAACTGACAGTCAATTACGTAATGAAAATAAACTCTCGATTGGGTGTATTTCAAAGAGTGTGGGAATATCTAATAGTGTTATTCATAGTATTTTAAGAAAACTTGGTCATGTGAAGCCAAGAAACCACCTGGCAGTCCTAGGGAAACTACTGCAAGGGAAGGCAGATGGATTGGTAAAGAATAAAAAAGAGCTAATGCTAACCTTGGCATTAAAATATCAAGGCACACTATTTCCTGAAGACTGAATGAAATAAATCTGAACAGTCGAGTAGCCTCTACGAAGCCTTACATTTCTAAAAGGCATCGAATGAGCCGATTGAAATTTACCACTGAACACCTTATATGGGCAGAAGAACAGTGAGATTGTATTCATTTCAGAGATGATGAGTTAAAGTTCAACCTGTTCGGTTGTGATGAGAGAAGGTTCGTTCGACGCAGTCCTAAGGAATGATATTTGCCTCAGTGCACTAAAAGTAACGTTAAATTTTCTGGAGGAGATGTGATGGTGTTTGGCATGATTTCACTCGCTGGTAGGGGACCTCTTGTTAGGCTACACGGTAAAATTCATGCAACTTTATACAAAGATATTGAAGAACAATGTTGTAGCTAATTAGAGAACTGCAATTGATCAATCAGCTGTATTTATGCATGATAACTTGCCTTGTCACATAGCGAAGTCTGTTAAGACATTTCTTTCTGAGGCGGATGTT
>JBBBDQ010001180.1:3510000-3595000 GCA_037127315.1 Ascarosepion bandense
ATTTTCATTCGGAGTCTATAGGTAACGGATACACACACACACACACACACACACACACACACAAACAAAGTTCCATTTATAAATAAGTTTATATATATATATATATATATATATATATATATATATATTTATCATATAAAATTTAGTTAAGAAATAGCCATTTTCAACTTATCAGTTTAAGACATGCATTGCCAACCCCGTTTTATCAAAGAATGAGGAAATATTCAAATGCCGGATGTAGGGCCTATTAAAAGAAAGGCTGGAGGAATGTTTGCTTTCATAGGGTTAAGCTAGAGGAATCTTAGTGGTAATCTAAGTGATATAAGAGGTTTAGATAATGCGTTGAGTTTGTTTTTTTATATATATATATATATATATATATATATATATATATGTGTGTGTGTGTGTGTGTGTGTGTGTGTGTGTGTGTGTGTGTGTAAATAAAGAAAACTTAAGACAGACGCGTTATTTCATGGTGAATCGGAGGTATGGGCCTATTTCAGGCGAGCCATCGTCAGCTTCGTTAAATAAAGACGGAAGCTGACGATGGCTCGCCTGAAATAGGCCCATACCTCCGATTCACCATGAAATAACGCGTCTGTCTTAATTTTTCTTATATTTACTCTATATGTATTTACATGCATATATATTTAGAGCTCTCTTAGAGAGTTATCCTACCACTATATGTAAAGGATACTCCTTTGGATTCTTCTATGCCCACACTGCATGCTGATATATATATAACGTTCCTTAATGATTTTTTTCAAAACATCAATTTCGTTTTATGAAAAAATTTTAATTACTTTTTATTTTTTCACGTTCTTAGATCATGCAATAATTTCGTATTTAATTTTTGACTTTTTTTTTTTAATGATGTTTGTCGAGTGAATCTTCTGAACTTTAGGTGTAACTAATTGAAAATGAAATCGTGATTTTGCCTCAGTTATTAAGAAAATATAATTCCGGAAAATTCGCTTTAGGAAGGACTGTAATATCCCCAGAAAGCAAGTGAATGGAAAGACCAAGGACTTATCTATAGTGCACATTGAGCTTTCTAGATGTATTTTCTTTAATAATTTATATTAAAATATTTATTTGAAATATCCTCTCCGTTTACAAATTCATATACATATATCATCTCAAATATTTTACCGTCATTTTCGTGACTTTTTTAAAGAATCATCTCACCCCAAGCAAGGCATTCTACTGCCACTGTTGCGCAGGTTACATAGGGGGAAAGTGATGAGAAAGAGGGGTTAGTTATAGGCAATGTCAGGAAGAGGGTAATAGACGGATGAGAATACCGAGGATGGTGAGAGGAGTAGATAAAAAAAGAGCTTGAGAGAATGGATGCGAATTAGTGAGATAGCATATAGTCAGAACTGTGTGGAGTTAGTTCTTGAATTTAACAATGATCTGGCGACTCGACTAAGTACTGATCTGGCGACTCGACTAGGTACTGATCTGGCGACTCGACTGTGATAGGTACTGATCTGGCGACTCGACTGTGATAGGTACTGATCTGGCGACTCGACTGTGATAGGTACTGATCTGGCGATTCGACTGCAGCCACTTCCCCATCGTCGAAATGTGGCCTCCCTTTGCCTGTTCTATAAATACTTTCATGGCTTCTGCTCGGACGAGCTTAAGTCACTGATGCCTCCTCAACAGGTGTTTACTCGTGCAACCAGACTGGCAACTGAGTCCCACCCATTCACAGTCAGGTTAGCCAAATGCAGACGACAATTCTACTCCTGCAGCTTCTTCTCTCGCACTTCCCGTCTGTGGAACTCGCTCCCGTATTCTTGCTTTCCTGACGGCTACAACCTCCAGAAATTTAAATGCAAAGTCAATACTCATCTACTAACCACTGGACTCTAGCTCTCTCCCCACCCCTATATAACCTTCCCTTTCTCTCCACCTATGTATCTGTCATCGCACCTGCTTTCTATTGTTCCTTTCTAACTAGTTTGTACTCCTCACTCTTTTCTAATTAATCTTTTTACATTTATGTAACCCCCTGCACATCAGTGGCGTTTCCGCCTTGCTCGGGGTGAAATGATTAAAAAAAAAAAAAAAAAAAAGGAAGTGAAGAAAGAACATGCAAAGAATGGCTAGTGACATGCTCCCAGCCGTAGGCACCCTTTGATATTAAAAGTTAAACTATAATAGACAAACCAACAAAGCTCGCAAGGAAAAAGTACGGCAGATCAAACAGCTATTTTTAAAATTAGCACGGCACAAGTTAACATTACTTGAACTCTCATTTCAGATTTTTAAAAAATACATTATTAAATACATGACGCCAAGAGAGCCTGTCGTTGTTATTTGTTATGCATATGTAAGTCTATTTAAATGTAAGTGTATTTTTAAAAATCTATTTGTTTTCTTCTTAATGCGTTTTTTACACACCCACATACATATATATGTGATAAATATATAGATTCAAGTTATGCTAAGTATACGGGTTAAAACTATCAGTAACAGGGATAGAACTTATGTAAATATAAAAGTGGACAATGAACACAGCACCCACAAGTAAATCTGTTTCATGCGTAGACGCATGAATATATATATATATATATATATATATATATATATATAAATCCAGGTGAAGAGAACCAATAGTTTTGCAATTTCGAGTTCTCCAGCATTTAATTTTTGTAAAAAGTGCTCAATACAACAACTATTGTAGATCATAATATATTTAAATTTGTTTTTTTATGAAAATTAATATATTTTACATTGCGACGCAGAAAATTTCTGTTTCGAGATTTTTATTTCGTCATTAGGCAATGTTGTGAAAATGAAAATCATATTCACAACAATGTTCTAACAATGCCTGATGACGAGGTAAAAAACACGAAACATAGTAATTTTCTTATCGCAATGTAAACTATATTAATTTTAATTAAAAAACAAATTAATTATATATATATATATATATATATATATATATATATATATATATATATGATTAAGGCAGGAAGAAAATAATTGCAACATTCAAAACATTAATTTAAAACAGTGCCCAATATAAAAATATAGCAGTGAATATTTATTATTTATTTCTTTAGAACATGTACAAAATAAAAACTACTACAAATTTCTATATTTTGTTTCCACATGGAAAGAACAATGTCTCATAAGGTAGTTAATAATGATATTAACAAATGTTTTATTAAAAAAACTATTTGTTAAAAAAAAATTCCCCTTTTGTTTTGGGGAATATTTTGGGAAAAATTCCCCTTTTGGGAATATTTTGGGAAAAATTCCCCTTTTGTTTTGGGGAATATTTTGGTACGAAGTAAAAATATATTACAAAAAAGGTGGGGAAAGAGAGAGGGCAGAAATGATCAGAAAATAAGAAAAGAAAACATAACAGGGAAAAGAAAAAGAAAGAGAAATATACAGGGGAAATAAAAAGTAAAGAGGAAAATTCGTGAGAATGTATTGAGAGGAAAGAGCCAATTATTTTAATAAAACGTTTATTGCCATCATTATTAACTACCTGATGAGACATTGTTCTTACAATGTGGAAACAAAATGTATACCTTTGTAGTAGCTTGTATTTTGTACATATTCGAAAGTAATAATTAATAATATATATATATATATATATATATATATATATAAGTCTATAAAGGAAAACTCAACACGTCATATCAGTTATAAACTATAGCTCATTTCAATGAGTTTAATTAAACGGATTTACCAATTAATATTTTACATTAAGGTAATCTTGTTGGATTATCCTCACCGTTTACGGACTGACAGGTATGCCTATATATATATATATATATGTGTGTGTGTGTTTGTGTGTGTGTGTGTGTGTGTATATACATGTGTGTGTGTGCGTGTGTGTATATACATATATTTAGTTATATATATATATGTGTGTGTGTGTATATATTTAGTTATATATATATGTGTGTATATATATATATTTATATATATTTATTTATATATATATATATGTGTGTGTGTGTGTGTATAGTGGTGGTAGAATGGGTATCAGTTGTATTCGTTGCATTGACTTATGCACAAATAAGCTGGGAAAAATTATTAATCCAACTCGTCTCCATCGAGCAATTGGTCGAGTGTGTGTGTCTTTTTTCAAAAGATCAAATTCATTATCACACCAACAGTATGCAGCCAAGTTGGCGTAGTATTCATAGCATTAGAGTATGCGTCATGATCGTATCCCAGACTACAGCATTGGTTCACACAGTGTGAATTCGTGTCATTTGTATTTTTCTTCACCCAATTAAAGACCCAAGAGTCACTCAAGTTAGAGAGAAAATAGATTTGCTGTAAGAGCTTACAAGAAATGAGCTAGAGGTGCATTATATATATGTTAGATAGAAAACGGTTAAATATCGGGTTAAGTGATTAAAAAGGTCGTGGCTGAGGATGCATACTCTCGGACGTCCGTTGCACTGCGTAGATTTAACTTTTGATGATGATCTAACTACCATTACTCATGAAATTAGTGAAGCTCTTGATGACAAGTACACAAAAAGGGTCATAGCTTTAGATATTTGCAATTCGTCAGTGCATTTATTACTGTTGTCATAGCTGGTCGCTTACTCCTGATATTCATCTCGGGGTTCTCGACAGAATTCAAAAAAGGATCATCTATGTAATCAATTCCGATTAAGCAGCTCGACTTCAATCACTTTCTGGCCAACGGAATATGGTTTCCCACTGTCTTTTATACAAAACTAGCAGTAAGACCCGGCGTTGCTCGGGTGTAATGAAAGCTTTAAAACTAATCCATGGTCCTGGAGCGCAGTCTCCGCCTAATGAATATTTGTGTGAAGTTTGGCGAGAATCGGATAAAAATTGTGGCTTTGTATAAAGAACATACAGACAAACAGACACAAACATCTTGCCTTTTATATATATATATATATTATCGATTTTCTACACTATTGTAAGAACAGCAACCTTGAAACTTCTGAATATCGTTTCTTATGTCTTTGTCTATGCGTGTATCAAATTTGATTAAAATCTGACCACTCCTTCTATAACCCGATTTTTTCGATTATCGATTTTCGATATTTCTCGGGAGTACCTCGACACAAAACCCCGCTAAGAACACGCTTCGGTTCAGCCGTTTTGGAGTCTATAGGTAACGGACACACACACACACAAACACACACACAGACAAAGTTCCATTTTTAGTTTAGATTTTCATAGCTTCTCTGAAGTGTTTTTGTCACTGGTGCCTAGTCTAGCCGAATTTACTCGAGTTAAACTGCAAGAAAACTGAATGCATGGTCATCAGCAAAAAAGGGCAGCCCAAAATGCTAAATCCAGGTGAGAGACGCTAAAATCAAGCAGGTACAAAAATTTAAATACCTGGGAAGTGTTCTAACAGAAGACGGAAAGTGCGACACTGAGATCCGAAAGCGAATTGGCCTGGCGAAGGAAGCATCCCAGAAGTTGAGTAAAGTATTAAGAAACAGAATTAATTTCACTGGAAACAAAGAGGAGAGTAGTGGATTGCTATGTGATGTCGGTTCTTCACTATGGTAGTGAATGTTGAACAACATCTTCGAAGATGAAGGAAAAACTTGAAGCAGCTGAAATATGATTTACAGAAAGATGTTGCGGATATCATGGACTGAGCATGTAAGCAATGACGAGGTTTTGGAAAGGATGGAGACGAAAAGGAAATTAATACTGAGCATCAGGAAGAGACAACTGAAGTTCCTGGGACATGCAATGAGGAAGGAGGGTTTGGAGAACCTGTTACGAACAAGCCAGATAGATTGAAAAAGTGATAGGGGAAAGAAGTGGATAACCTATTTAAAGGACCTGATCAGATGGATGATGGAACGAGGGTTGCATGGTGCAACAGGAGAAAACGTGCTAAGAGTCACAGGGGTAGGAAAATGTGGAAAGCCATGATCGCCTACTCCCTGAAAGGACATGGCAGATAAAAGAAGACTTGATTGGCAATTAGGTTCCACGTTTGTACAGCCAAAACAGTCGGTTGTAACCGCCACTTTTATCAATTTCTAGGACTTCACACCTGTGGACCTTTTTACAGTATACTTGCTTCCCTAATAGCTACAATCTCCAAGAGTTTAGCTGCAACACATATTGCCATTTTTATCTTGTTGTTTCCCATTTTCTCTTGTAGTTTCGCCGACACTATTTGTACCTTGTTCTTCTTTTTTGCGTTCTTCCCTCATGTAACCCACTGGGCACCAGTGGCAGTAATGCTTTGCTTGGGATGAAACGATTATTAAAAAAAACCTCTTTGACAAGCTGTGGATAGAAGCGTCTTCTCAGTTATAAAGTCCTTCTTCACAGGTAGGTCCCTGTAGGGAGTTATTAACGGCCAGTCCTACTGGGCCCTGGCGGTAAAAGCAGAGGTTAATTCTCAGACCCAACCCTCTTTTTAATTTACATACATGATTTCCCTTCGAATATACTCAGACCATCTGTAAAGATATATGACGATAAGATGACGATATGCAGGCGCACCTCTAAAACTTTTGATGACGAGAGACGGTCCTCTAAAGACGATTTGCTCTCCGCAGTGGGATACAGGTTCAAATCCTGCCTGAGATCACACAATTCTTTTTTAAATTTTAGTTTCTTTTTTGCAGAGTCGTTTATAGCATGTCAAATTTAAAGTCGTTTATAGCATGTCAGATTTAAAGACTGTCCGATCTCCCCAGGGCGATGATATTTCAAATCCTGCCGGAGAGGACATAATTTTCTTTCCTTGTAGTTTATTCGTTGACGAGTTGATTAAAGCATATCGGAACTAAAGACAGTTGGCTTTTCCCAGGTGGATAAATGTTTAAATCCTGCCCGGGATTATATATTTTTCTTTATTATTAGTTTCTTTGATTCTGAGTCGATTAAAGCATATCGGAACTAAAGACGGTCCCCTCTCCTTCGGGGGATGCAGGTTCAAATCCTGCTTGGGGGCACATATTTTCTTTAAATTTAATTTGTTTCTGGCCGCGTCGATTAAAGCATGTCGGATCTAAAGACGGTTCCCTTTCCCTAGGGGGATGCACTTTAAAATCCTGGCGGATAGCACATATTTTCTGTAATATTAGTTTCTTCATTGGCATCTCGATTAAATCATGTTGAACCTGAAGACGGTTCGTTCTTCCCAAGGGAACGCTGGTAGAAATCCTTCCGAAGAGCACATATTTTACTTTAATTTTAGTTTCTTCGTTGCCGATTTGTTTAAAACATGTCGGACTTAAAGCCAATTTCTTTTCCCTAGAGAGGAGGTAGGTTAAAATTCTACCGGATAGCACTTATTTTCCTTAATAATTCTTGTGGATTCCTGGTGAGGAACCGCACAAAATAATGAACAACAAAACAGACATGGAGATAGAAAAGTAGCTTATATTGAACGTAATATACAACTTGAACGTAGGTAAATAAATCCAGTAGTATTATTAGTAAGAAATAAGTATATACAAGTCTTGAAGTGAAGTCGTTGGAAATAGTATATCCGTGTATATTATTCTAGCTGAGTGGAGTTCAGAGCTAGTCCGACTTCTGATGCGGTAGTCTCTGGGTAACTTCGGTATTTCTCGGTAACTTACGTATCAGTTCCGGTACTCTCCAATAACTCTAACGGATCTCTCTATAACTCTATGGCAGCTGCCGTATCTCATTATGGCAGGAGTATATGTATACTCAGTCGAGTTCATTATCATATACAAAGGGAAGATCCCACAACAATGATTTCTCGAAGATTCAAGAAAAAGTACACTTTTTGATAAATAAATGGGGCGTCTACTTCACATCCATTGAAAATAACGTTTGAATTGATGAAGAAGAATGGGCAAATTAAAAAACATGATATGCAGAGCTAAGTTAGATGGAGATAGATTATAATGACTTAGAAATTGGGAATGAGTGAAAAATCCACGAAGGGATCAATTGAGAAGCACATTGATTTAAAGGAGTTGTACATAACCAACAAAATCGGAAATGAATAGAAAAAAATGGAAATAAACTTATGATGAAAGTTAGAAGCAGTTAAATAAAAATGTATGGAGACAAAAGAGAAGGAAGATAAATATATGAATCAGAAGAAATAAAAAAAAAACATGGGTAAAATGACAAACGACGCTTCAGCAAATAAATAAGACATGGATTTCTCTTATTATTATGCGTGGTGTTTTCGTTCCTGTCGGCAACCCAAGAAAGTAAAAATACAAATAAAAAAGCAAAACAGAAAAGAAAATACTACTACTAATAATAAATACTTTTGTTATCGTTGTCTATTGATTTGGTGTACATATTCATTCAACAAGTGACGCCATGTTTGTCATAACACATGACCCTCAGAGCCTAACTTCCCACTGCTGCTGCTGATGACATGAACTAAATTTACCTTCAAACATCCAAAGATAGTTTCTGCCAAACGGGAAGTGTTACATCCGCTCCCCTTTTCTCTTCTTCATTTCCTCTCCAACATTCACGAGCTGTTTATTTTATTTTATTTTATTTTCATTTTTTTGCCCATCCCCTCGCCTCCATTCACTTTTCATTTTCATTTCATTTACTCCCCTTTTATTTATATTTCATACGGATTTTACTAAGAGAAGACAACTTCTACCGCCACAACATTTATTCCAAGGATAAGTGTTCAGCTCATTGGCATTAATAATTCATTGTTATCGAGCAGGAGTGCGTAGAAATGCAGGCAAATGAAATAATCGATTTATCACTGATGACAATAGCGGCAGCAAAAATAAACCGAAAACAGCAAAACTAGTAATAATCTTCCTATAATGGAGCAACAGTTTTGTTTCTCTATTGTCACTGAAATTGAATCTTTTTTCAGTTCATGTCTCTTGCGTACGTTGTTGATCGTGACTCTCTACGGATTTCTTTTCTGGATTATCCGTAAATTACGATTAGTTCTTGAGAGAGATTTTGGAGTAACTTGTATTTCTTTTCTTCACGGTTTAGTATTTTGATAGCGCCTTTCGCATCCCTCACAGTTTCTTGCGTTCAATATTGCTGTATACTATCCACTTTTCATCGTTCTTTACAATTTGTTTACAATTTTCCTAATTTTATGTCGCAAATTGCACAAGTAAATACAACTGAGTAGATTTTTTCTTCAACACAAGTGAACTCAGTCTAAGGTTTAAAAATAGTAGCCTGAAGAAAAAAGAGATTCATGTCTTTTCAATGTAGATTAGTGCAATAGTGACCGCAACAAATTAGGTCAGGTCTTGATCTCTGTTCACTGATTTTAATATATATATATATATATATATATATATATATATATATATATATATATATATATATTAAATTTAAGTTACATTTAAGTTCGTAAAATATATCTCCTTTCTTAAGAAGTCAGTTAAGTGCCATATGTGATACACGCGATCATGTCTCAAAGAGACATGACTCACCGGGCAGACGATTACCCCGCTGAAGGTTGTCATTGCTTTCTGCGGTAGACTTCTTGCCAGCCAAGGCTATAGAATGCAATCTGTCCTGTTATTTGACTCATACTTATAGGGGGAAGAGATAGATTATATAACATGATTATATTTAGTATTAGTGAGGGATCAGTTTATTACTTCATAAGAATAGAAAACAGATCCCCCACTTTATGCCCAGCACACGTTTTAATTATTTTTGCAACTATTATATACAGTCAGTCAGTTAAGTACCATACGTGATACACGCTTTGGGCGATCCTGTGTCGAAAGAGACATGACTGACTGGGCAGAAGATTATCCCGCAGTGGGTTGTCATTGCTTTCTGTGGTAAACTGATTGCCAGCCAAGGCTATAGAACACAATCTATCCTAATATTTAACCCAAAACTGGCGGGAAGAGATGGATTAATACCTTTCCCAAGGGTGTATGTGCGTACGTGAATTCTAGGAATTCAACTGGAGTTTCGAAATCTATTTGTTTTTTTTATTTATTTTTTTCTTCTTAAGAAGACTACGTCTATAAAAATATGGGATACTCAAAAACGTAAACATGAAAGACATATAATTAACACAGTAGAAAGTTGTACGAGACGGATTACGTTATGTAGCTAGATACATTAGTTGAGCTCCTTGATATGATGTAATGGTTGTTTTAAATTCTATCCTCACTGTTCTACCCCATATTTTCGGCCTAGTGCTGCATTTGAACTGCGGTTAGAAAATCAATATATGAATAAGTCAGACACCAAGACTTTTTAATTATTTTTTTTTTTAATAAGCGTTTCACCCCGAGCAAGGCATGTCCCTGCCACTACTGCGCAGGGGGCTACGTAGAGTGGAGAAAGGATGATTAAATATAGGAAATGTCAGAGGGTGGGTGATAGGCGGGTAAGGATACCAAGAATGAGGGTTGGGTAGATGAGAGTGTTCTGAGAATAATTGGGAGTTAGTGTGATAGGAGGTGTCTATTGACCCTACATTTAAACACCTGGAGATTGTAACTGTCGGGAAAGCAGACAATTTAAATTTAAAGCTCGTTCTTTTTAGGAGGGTTGAAGAGAAAAAAAAATAGATTCATGTCTTTTCAATGTACATCAGTGCAAACTTGAACGCAACAAATTAGGACAGGTTTTGATCGCTATTCACTGATTTTAACAGAATGTATATGTGGACTAAAAGATGTGCGTTGTGGTGCATTGAATATCGGCTCGGAACGAGAAATCGGGGAGTCGAGTTCGAATTCCAGCTGAATTCATTGCATTCACTTACGGGCAAATACCCTTGGGAAAGGTATTAATCCGTCTATTCCTTCCAGTTATGGGTTAAATAACAGGACAGATTGGTTTCTATAGCCTTGGTCGGCAACCAGTCTTCCGCAGAAAGCAATGGCAACCTACTACGGGATAATCTTCTGCACAGTCAGTCATATCTCTTTCCGAGACATGATCACCTAAGCGTGTATCACGTATGGCACTTAACTGACTGATATCTGGACTAGATTTATTTTTTAAACTCTCGACTTTTAAGAACTTAAGGATCCATGAATCTCTACAAACTATTGTAATGTACGCGCTGTACCTAGTAAATGAGGAACGATGTTTTAATGACCACTTTTCTTCTAAGGGCCGCGTCCCTTCAGGACATAGGCGATCATAGCTTGCGACTACTTCCTATCTTGCGTGACTCGTACAAGATCTTCTCCCTTTGTTAAGGCTTCTCTCTGTTATAAATTGCTTACTCGCAGTTAAGATGGGTGATACTAAAATCAAGCAATGGCAGAAATTTAAATAACTGGAAAGTGTTCTAACAGAGGACGGAAAATGTGACACTGAGATCTGAAGGCGAATTGCTATGAAGTTGAGAAGAGTTTTTCGAGACATGAGAATTTTGCTAGAAACAAAGCAAAGAAGAGGGTACTGGATTCATATGGATGGTTGTTCTTCAGTATGTTAGTAATTGCTGGACAATTTCAAGAAGGGTGGAGAGCAATCGAAATGTAGTTCTACAGAAAGATTATGCGGATACGATAGATCGAGCATGTCAGAAACGATGAGACTTTGGAGAAGAAGTAACTGAAAAGGAATCTAATACTCAACATATAAAACAGCTGAATTTCCTGGAACATGGACTGAGGAAGAAGGGTTCAGAGAATCTGATACTCACAAGTCAGATAGAAAGAAAGAGAGACAGCGGAAAGCAACACGAGACAAACCTGACGGGCTTGAGCAAGTTTATTTTATAATCGTGTCACCCCAAGCAAGGCATTTTACTGCTACTCTTGTGCAAGGGGTTATATAGGAGAAATGTTATGAGAAAGAGTGACCGGTTACAGGGGGTTTTATGAATAGGCTATGAGAAGGATGAGAATGCTGAGTGGGGTGGACGGAAGTGGGGTGGACGGAAAAGGGAACATAAGAGAGAGGATGCAGGTTAGTGAGATAGGAGATGACAATTGATTTTACATTTGATTACTTGAAGATTGTAGCTGTTGGGAAAGCAAGTAAACGGAAACAAATTCCACAGTCGGGAAGTGCGAGAAAAGAAGCTGTTGGAAAAGAACTTGCGTTTACATTTTATTGGTTTCACAATAAAAGGGTGAGACCTAGTTGTTAATCTTGTGTCTTGAGAAAATTCATATATAGTGGGTACCAATGAGCTAAGTTCATCGGAGCAGAAGCCGTGAAAGTATTTGTAGAGGAGACACAGGGAAGCCACATTGCTTCGGTGAGAAAGTGACTGTATCCGTGCTGTCAAATCGGGTCGATCATATTACAGATTCTCCGTTGGATTTTGTCAAAGTCCCCTAGGTGGATAGCAGGAGCACCCGACCTGATATGGCAGAAGTATTGAATACATGGGCGGATAGGGAGATGTGGAAGTGTTTTGAATTCGTTATTTTTGTACGATATTTTTGGCCAGTATAGATTTTTGACAAGGAGGCGTATTTAAGCTTATCAATACAAATGTTTGTTTAAGAGTTTGAAATGTGTACCGATTGGGGATGTCAGAATGGTGAAAAGGAGAAAATGTTCGGGTTTGAGATTTTTTATTTTGTCTACAGAATGTCAGAAAATATTAACTACCATTTCGCACCGGAAGACATCTGTGAATGGCCCGGAAGTTACGTCAAGCAGACAATTAGAATATTGTTCATAGTAATTTTAATTTTGATTTTAATGGAGCCTTATTGCATCCGTCAAAGAATTACATATTAAAGAACTGAAATCTCTGGATATCCAACGAGGGAGCGGAAGCGGAAGCGGAAGCGGAATTGAACGAAAGAAAGTTAGGGCAGAAATAAAAGAGGCGAATGTGCTTGCATCCCATGGCTGAGTAAACATTGAAAAAATCTGAAGTTAATAAACAACCCCAAAATAACCTAATTTCGTACTAGGTTGCCAATTTACATCCAGTTAAAGTAATATCCCAATGCTCAGCGTGCGTCGAAATGTCACTCAAAATCGACCACTTTTACTCAACACAGGCGTGAAAGACTCACGCACCTTTTGCCAAATTCCGCTGGAGAAACCCGAATCATTTCTACCCTATTCTTGACTTTAAGCGGATCAGAACCGGTGAACTTATCGTTCTCAAAGAATACTTTCAGTCGAGTCATAGATTTCATGATCTGCATAACACCTAGAAATCAAAAAGTACATATTGCTCAGTCTTTGTTAAAGACGGTAAAACGTTGCTACAAACAGAACTGGCCTCAAGAACAAAGAACTTTCCACGAACCATAATGTTTGGAATAAAAATACACAACGGAACTAAGATTTTACAGTGAAAAATAAAAGCGTGAGCCAAGGGCTCTACCGACTCACCGCAGCGAATACAGCTTTGATAAATGTTTAAGCCTGCTGAAGAAAGATTTTTGCCGACCCAGAATGTCTATCGTATTAACAAGATTAATGATGCCTCATCATTAGTGAGGAATTTCATCCAAAGTGACTAAGGTCATATGAAGCTAGACTCCTGATTCGTAATATCGAGCTCACCTAGTAAATTATTCGGGACAGACCCCTTCACTAACACTTGATATAATGCCTTAGATGACAACGCATGGACATCGGTGAGGCCATCCGTCGCCCATACGAGATGCTTGAAAACTATCCGACATTCATGGTAAAAGGATCACTCGGCTCGGGGTAAACGGCACTCCTCCTCTTCACACGGGTACACACTTCTCAGGGATGGAAAGTTCGTCAATCTCAGCTCTGCACTACACGAGAAGGAAACGACGCCAGCATTAGTAGTGTTTCTTGCCGAGGGACACGCACACAAAAGTCGGATTCAAATGCAAAAGCACGTCCTAATACTGGCGGCCGAAAGGACGGAAATCAATCTTCAACCGTATCGAAAGCTTGGGACAGATCTACATTGATCAACTCGGCATCACTATCGACTTGCGCGATGATCAAGCTAACTTACCATATGAAGGTTGTCCTGAATAGAACTACCTTTCACAGAACAAGTCGGAGCCAATACGACTAAACAAGACACTCTGCAAACGGTTAAGGTCTTGACTAAAATCTTTAACTCTGTGTATAACATAGTTAAAGGCTGAAAGTAACCTAACCTATCCTCATTGTTCTTGTCCATCTTTACCAATAAGTCACTTCCCTGGTGAAGAGTTCAGGTATAGATACCTGCTTCATCCAGATGTTTTAAATCAGTTCCAGCAAAGGAAGAAAGACGGGCGACTGCCTTAAGTACCACTCGTAGGTTAGACCAAATAATCACGCAGATCTTTCGAAGCCAACCAGCTTCAGCGTTTCCCAGATTACTGACACTGAAACTGGAACTTCGCACCCAGTTTGTTCAGCTAACTTGGGACAAGGAAATCGGTTAAATAGGCGTCGAACCGAGCAGTGCTCAGACTGGACACCTTGGTACAACAATCTTAAAAATAGTCAATAAAAACCTCACGTATGACCCCGTTTGTCATCAGGGTCTTTTAAACTAGCAATGTGACGCACTCGATTTGTAGTCAGTCAGTCAGTCAGTTAAGTGCCATACGTGATACACGCTTGGGCGATCATGTTTCGAAAGAGACATGACTGACTGGGCAGAAGATTATCCCGCAGTAGGTTGCCATGGCTTTCTGCGGTAGATTGGTTGCTGATCAAGACTATAGAACCCAATCTGTTATTTAACCCACAACTGGAGGGAATAGACGGATTAATACCTTTTCCAAGGGTATTTGCGCGTAAGTGAATGCAATGAATTCGGCTGGAATTCGAACTCGGCCCCCCGATTTCTCGTTCCGAGCCGATACCCAATGCTCCACAACGCACATTCTGTAGACCCTAACTAAACTACGTCTAGAGATTATATGGAAGTTATGAATTGGCATAAAGTTTTGCGTCTTTAATGTTAAAAGTCCTATTATGATGTTTAGATTCTACTCAATATTATTAACTTAGATATATAGTGAGAGAGAAAAATATTTTTTTTAGTTGGAAAACATTTTAGTAAGATAACAAAACAGACTAATTTGAGTATCAGTAGTTTATTTGCAACTATTTATTTTGATACCTTTACATTATTATATCTTGTAAAACTAATGTAAAAAAATAATATGAATAGAGTTTGGAACAAATTCGTCAATTTCTTAAGGGAAAACATAAAAAAGAACCTCCTAAAATTTATTGCACAAATGCTCCTTTCTTTTCAATAACTCGTATCAGCCTATTGTCATCATCTGATGATAAATTTGCAATTTAACAGCTGGGTAGTTGTTTGCAGCAAGTTTAACTGCCTCCCAGAGGTCTCACTTGCTGTTGAATTGCCTTCCATTAGAATAAATATTTCTCTTGAGGATGCTCCCCTCAGATTCTCAATGGGATTCAAGTCACAACTTTTCGAAGGCTAGTCCATAAGATAATCTTCAACAAATCCCTTTTCTTTCAACCATGATTTAGTAAACTTTGATGCATGACTTGGTGCATTGTCTTGTATAAAGATCATAGATCTACGCTTAGCTAAAGACTGGTTATCATGCCATGCAAAGTAATATTGCTCTAGAAAATCACAGTAACTTTTGTAATTCATTTTAACCCCGTCTTTCAATTTCATTCGACCCACGAGCACATTACCAATAATACCAGCCCATATCATAATCCCACCGCCGCCTTGTTGGCGTTTAAAAACTTTTCTTGAGTTATGTTGCTTGCAAACCTATCCTGAGCCCAGCCATCGGGCTCATCGAGAGTGATCCTGCACTAAGCTTCTTCAATTTAGTTTGCAGATGAATGTGACGTGGTCGCTTTCACAGTCAGAGCCTGGATAGGCTTTTCTTTGAACCACTGCATTTCTGAATCTGCTGTTGATGGTTATGTAGTCTATCTGGGTTTTTTTTGTTTCACCTCCTGGGCTTCTCTATGTCCACAGACGTCGTGGGTGTTTTTGAAACTAGGTGTTAGTTATTACCTGGTCATTTGCTATGCACCATTGGACCCATTTTCTCCTCGTTCGTTGCGGATTCTAAAAACCAAAGTTGCTAGTTGTCATACCTTCCCTCTCCTTTCCTATTTTGGCATTCACATCTCCCATGATGATCCTGATTTCTTGGCTTTTACATTAAGCCTTGGCCTTCTCTAGAGTGGAGTAAAAAGATTCTATTTCTTCCTCGGTGCTTTGTGTTGTTCTTGCATAGATGACTACAATTGCTATGTTGAACGGTCTCCCTTTCAGTTTGACCTGGAGAACCCTTTCGGCGAACTGGCAGTATCCCAAAACACATTTCTTCATTTCTTTATCCAGTATTAAGCCGACTCCTTTATCATTATTTTTGCCTTCTGCATATATTATCCTATGGTTGTCGCTGCTGATGTCTCCATTATGTGGCCATCTGGTTTCGCATATTCCCAGAATATTGATTTTCAGTCTGTTCATTTCCTACTTGACATTCTCTAATTGCCCGCAGTTGTTTAACGTTCTGACGTTCCATGTCCCCAAGGCAATTCTTTCTTCGTTGCGCACAGTCGTAGGGTAACGGTCCAGAGACATCTGTTGCTCATGTCGTTCGTTTCCCGGGCGAGGGACAGATTTTGGGAAAAATTGTCTCCTTTACGCCGGTATTGCTAACAGTCGCCGGATGACGGTCAGGGGACACCTATTGCCCATGTTGGTTCTTACCGTGCGAGGAATTGCTCTGTTTGAAAGCAACCCCCTTCACGCCGTTAGGTTTAATATATTTTCGTTGTATAATCATGGTTACACGCAGAATCTGCATTTGTATTGCTATTTCTGATACCATTCTGAATATAAATATCGGTTTGCAATATTACCGATTCGCAGCACGGCTAGAATCATATTTTGGATAATCAAGATATTTCTTCAATAAACTAGTTACAAAAAAAAAAAAAAATTTGCAATATTAGCGATTTTTTTTCTTCCGCTAGTTTGTTGAATAAATATCTTGGTTTTCGAAGACATGATTCTAGCCGTGCTGCGCAGGTCTATCCACGTGATCTTCTGGCCTGCGGCATGATGGTCATTCAGGCTAAACTTGCTTTCAGCAGTCAACATCTGTCATTAAAAGAGAAATATAAAAGCACAAGAGTGAAGACATTAAGAAGAACATATAGATGCATATTGAACATCTTATATCCGGTCGAGGTGGGGGCTGAATGGGACTGAGCTCGAAATATTTCCGGTAAATTTATGATTTGTTCCCCAAAGGTCTTTACCCTGTCAAATCTTTCCAAAACATCCTAATTCCCGTGCAAATGTAAATGCTGAACTCAAATCGATAATTGTTTATTGACGAAACCTACCTTTTTCAAGTTAACAACCAGAAACATATCGAACTTTTTGTCGCTGTTTATCTCACCCCGTAACCACGGTTCAAAAATGTTATTCACTGCAGAATGACTTCACGCATAGTTTTCCGATTTTTCGGCCTTTTTATTTCATTTTTGCAATTACTACGCGGAAATTGAGTTCTGAAACCAAGCAAATCGCGGAGTAATTGCTCAAAGGAAGTAAATAGGCCGAAATAAGTATCCTACGCCTCAATTCATTTAGCGGTGAATCGGATATGAGAACGGTGGTAAGGGGTGAGATATAGTCCGATTTTTTCTGGTTGATAACATGAAAAAAGGTAGGTTTCTTCAATAAACAATTATCGATTTGAGTTCAGCATATACATTTGCACGGAATTAAGGATGTTTTGGAAAGATTTGACGGGGTAAAGGCCTTCCGGGAGCAAATAACGAAATTACCATAATTCCAAAATCAATATTCAATCAAAACAAATATGTTTTTGCAAAATAGATTAAGCCGTGTACTTTCAAGCTTTCAAGTTCTTATATATATATATATATATATATATATATATATATAGTCATCCGCAGACAGATCTGTTTCGCTGTATCACAGCTCATCAGTGCGGTTAAACATCCGATTGCTTTTTTACTCAGGATTGAAACCCGACCGAATTGGCATCAGTCGGAGATTCTACCTCTGAACTATGGGCGCTCGGTAGAAGGAGGCAGATTTTTAGCCTGTATATTATTATTATTACACACGTACAATAGCTGAGAGTGTTCTAATTTATTGTTGAATGAACGATGCGTAGATGCTAGAGGAGCTACTGTTTATCAAAGCCGACCATTCTTCCAATGTACATACACACAAGGACGAAAAACATGAAAAAACACACACACACACACAAAATGTTTCGACTTAAATGCAAATTTGTTCAGAAGAGAAAAACGTTCAGTAAGGATCAAATGCATTGCATGTAAACTAATGCCATTTTTAGTATTTATTGCCAAATGAAAATAATAAAATGGTTCTTTTGTTATTACTTTGCAAAATTTTACAAGGCAAGGAAGCAAAAATGAACTCGTCCGAATCACGCTAAATTTTCTTCATTTCTTCATTGTTGAAACTGCAATATAAGTAATTATTAAATATTTATAAATTAATTTCATGCACATGTTATTGTGTAGCATTAACAAAAGAACCATTCTATTTTCATTCACGATTAGTCACTTGCCTGTAAATACTAAAAAATAGTATGAAATACATCATCTAGGGTGGCCTAATTATTATGCCCGACTAGCAATATAGCCCGGCGTTGCTCGGGTGGAATGAAAGCTTTAAAACTAATCTATGGTACTGGAGCTCAGACTCTTTGAACGTTGGCACGAAAGACTAAAAAGCAATTGTTGTTTCCAGTTAAAGCGAAACCGTAGACTGAAAGAAAAATGAATGAATGTAAGTCAAATTTTGATTTCCTGGTATCGATATCAAATAAGATTTTTTTTCCTCGTCAACTGAATTTTCAAGGCTAAATAAGTCCTCTGAGTAAATGGTATCATGGCTGAGACGATGAACTACAATTATACCTACTTAGAGCCAAACCAGAAGCAAAAACTAACAGAAAAGGGCTGAAAAAAATACAGACATACAGGCAGATAAACAGACACATATGCAAACATCTTGTCTTTTTTCTTTTTCTTTTATAAGCGTTTCACCTACTGGGCAGGGGGCTACATAGAGTGGAGAAAGGATGATTAAATATAGAAAATGTCATAGGGTGGGTGATAGGCGGGTAGGGATAACGAGAATGGTTAAATATAGGAAATATCAGAGGGTGGGTGATGGTCGGGTAAGGATACCGAGAATGAGGGTTGGTAGATCAGAGTGTTCTGAGAATAAATGGGAGTTAGAGTGATAGGAGGTGTCTATTGACCCTACATTTAAACACCTGGAGATTGTAGCTGTCGGGAAAGCAGACTTGTGGAAGGGACTTCCACAGGCGGGAAGCGCGAGAAAAGAATCTGTTGGAGTAAAATTTACGGTTACATCTTATCTGTTTAACTGTAAAAGGGTGGGACCTTGTTGCTAATCTAGTATCTCGTGTAAATTCCTTCTTAGGCGGCACTAGTGCTCTAAGTTCATGAAAGTGCTTGTAGAAGAGGTACAGGGAAGTCACATCACGCCGATGAGAAAGTGGTTGCAGCCGGTCTGTCAAGTCAGTATCAACCGCGTTACAGATCCTCCTTTTGTATTTTTTGTCAAGAAGCCCAAGGAGAGCAGCAGGGGCACTCGACCAGATATGGCAGCAATATTCAATACACGGGCGGATAGTAGATTTGTATATGTGCAGAACAGATTAACGTGGGAAAAACTTCCGGGCCCTGCACAGAGAGCCAACTTTCATAGCGGCAGATTTGGCAATGGATTCGATATAGTCATTCCATTTGAGGTCCGCCGAAAGTGTAAGGTCAAGGAGGCGTAGTATTTTACTCTCTGGGAAGCTAGCCTGTCCCATGCTAATGGGAGGTAGATGCGATTTTCTATGGTGGTTAGTTGATAACAGCTTCGTTTTAGAAGCATTGAAATTTACTAGCCATTTCCTACCCCAGGATCGATAGATACCGGGTCGATCATCCGGGCGGGAGCATGTGAACGTGGGCGCATAGTTGGCCCTCTACCAAGGTGGTTAGCTACCTTGACAGAGTGTTAGTGAGAGAAGCCGACATAGACTTCTTAGAATGCCCGACGTTCCACTGGTTAGGCTACACGGACCACAAACTCGTTTGTGCCCGTGTGGTGTTAGACTTTAGGCCTAGGATGGCTGGCTACTGGAAGTTCAACCAGTCCTTGCTGGACAGGCGGGACTTTCAGCGCCAGCTCATCAGCGTAGTTCAGCGGGCGTTAATTGGGCGAGTCATTGGGAATAAGTGGTGGGCTAGACTTAAGGATAGCATTAGGTCCTTCGCCACTCAATACAGCCAACGGCTCAACCTAGATAAGGCTAAGAAGGCGAAGACACTTAGAGATAACTTTTCCCGGGCGGAGGCTGGCGGTGATCCCCTAGCTATAGCCTTAGCTAAGGAGGCCCTTGAACGGTCGAATAGCGATCGTTACATGGGTCAGATAGTTAGAAATAAGTTAAGCAAGATGTCTTCTGAAGCTGTGAGCATGGGCGCTTCATTGCGTCGGGAAGAAGTTCGTCGGAGCGGCGATCGGTACATCCGAGAGATACGAGACCCGGATGGACACACCCTAAGGTCGACTGATGGCATGTGCGAGGCGTTTTGCCAGCACTTCGAGCACCGGTTTACCAAGGAGCCTGGTCTCCGCGACGAGGAGTTTCGCAGCTATTTGGCTGACTTTCCCCGGCTTTTGCCGGCTGAAGCGGCTAGCTGCGAGGGAGAGATTACCGAGGACGAGGTCTACGCGGCTTTGAAGACGGTCGGCAGAGGCAAGTCGCCGGGTTTGGATGGTTTGCCCTATGAATTGTACTTGAAGCTGTCGCACATTTTTGTCCCGATCTTGACTGTCGTGTTCAACAACTGGTTCCGGCAGGGGTCAATCCCCAATCGGTTCACCAGGGGTGTGGTCACGCTGTTGAGAAAAGGCAAGAATGTTGGGAGGGATCTAGACAATTACAGGCCCATAACTCTGCTAAACACAGAGTTAAAGATTCTGGCCAAGATACTGACGAATCGCTTGCAGCTAGTTGCCGAGTCTCTGTTGGGACCTGAACAGACCTGTGCTGTGAAGGGCCGAACAATTCAGAGCAACCTGCACTTGATACGCACGATCGTAGAGGGAGTAGAAGACGACGAACGAGCTGCGCTGATCAATTTGGATCAGTCCAAGGCATTTGATAGGGTTGACCATGGCTACCTGGCGGCTGTCCTGCAGGATGCTGGATTCGAAACCGACTTCAGCCGCTGGATTAGTCTCCTGTATCGCTCCCCCACGGCTGTGGTGCAGGTGAACGGGAAGCTGTCGAGCGCCTTTGCGCTGTCTAGGTCGGTCCGACAGGGTTGTCCGCTGTCGTCCTTACTTTACGTCCTGACGTTGGAGCCCCTCCTTCGCAGGCTAAAGGACAGGGCGTGCAGGCCGGCCCTACGTGGAATTGCTGTCCCTGGTGGAGGCGCTCGAGCCAGGGTTTCTGCGTACGCCGATGACGTATCGGTTTTTGTGTCTTCTCACGGGGACATAAGAGCGGTACAGAAGGCGTTTGTACGGTTCGAACAGGTGACTGGGGCCAAGATTAACTGCGACAAGTCTTCCGGCTTGCGGTTAGGTGCCTGGAAGGGAATCTCCCTCCCGGGGCCCTTCAGCTGGACGGACGGGCCGGTCAAGCTCCTCGGAGTTTGGTTTGGTCCGGACTTGCAGTTGGAGAAGTATTGGTCTGAAGTACAGGCAAAGGTCGTTGCGCTGGTCCAGATTTGGCAACGAAGGCGGTTGTCCTCAAAGGGCTTGGCGGAGGTGTGTGCCACATACCTCTTTCCCAAGATCCTTTACCGGCTGTCTGTACTTCCACTTTGTCAGGCGCGTGAGGAGGCGCTCGAGCGTCTGCTAATCTCCTTTCTCTGGAGAGGACGCAGGCATCACGTCGACAAACGTGTCTGTTACCAACGTCCGTGCAATGGGGGTCTGGGGGTGCCGCACTTGGTGAGCCACAAGCTTGCCTCGAGGTTGGCATTCCTTAGACGTGCGTTAATGGACGACGGTTTGCTTTCGGGGGTAGTGCGGGACGCGTTCCCGAGCCTCACTATCACTCCCCCGATCTCGAGGTACTGCCCTAAGCCTCGGGAGCAATCCAAGTTCATTCTCGAATGCCGCAAGGCCTTGTCGGCCATTCCGCGGTCCAGTGACCTTTCACAGCCTAGGAAGCTCTTCTATCGAGGGCTAGTGGAGGGTGTCGCAAAGGATCGACTCAGGAGGAAGCTCGGCATGACGGAGGGTGAATATCGCTCTCATTGGTCGTGGGCGCCAGGATCGGAGTATCTCAGCAACCCTGAGTTTTCTTTGACCTGGCGATTAGCTCGGAATGGCTTGTCTCTCAATGACTCGCGTTTCATAGTGGGCTCGGCGGATTTGCCGGACTGTGAGCGTTGCAACCTTGGTATCAAGGAGACGTCTTCGCACGCCTTCTACCATTGTATGCGCGTTCGCCCACTATGGGATCGAGTCGGTGAGTTGACTGCTCGTATCGCGCCGCGAGAGCTTCTGCTCATTGATCGTGCATACGCTGTTGACAATGTGTCGCCACCGTACTCTGGAGTGAAACGAATGGTGTTTCTGGTGCTACTGGCCACGGCTCGTATGGTGATATGGACGACGCGTCTGGTGGAGGTCTTGCGGGGTGGTCGTCTTTCACATCAGGATCTGATCAGATATTTTGAGCATCAGCTCAAAATGAAGATTAGAACTGATTGGAAACGATTGCACCCGACAGATTTCAGCAAAAGGTGGGTGACTGTGGCGAGCCTGGTTCGCGTGACTGGGGCTGGCCTTGATTTTCTTTTTTAGACCTGCTACGTCGCATCGGGTTGGATTCCTCTGGAACCCTTCCCATGGTTAAGGTTAGTACTCATTTGTGTTCCTAGTTAAGGTGTATGAATGTATGTCCTCGCCTGTTTCCCGGCACTCTGATTTTGTTATGATTCAGCGCTTGACCCCCTATTTCCCGTGTTATTTTTACCTCCATTTATGTCATGCCTGAATCAGAATTTTTTCATTCCCAACCCTAATGTTTTTGTGCTCCTCCCCATTCCCAGTAGAAAGAGTGTGGCTTGATTTTGTCCAACAGGCAGAATACAGTGACCTCTTTGTTTATTTGTGGGTGGGTTGGGACCAGCTAACACAATGTTTTGTTTGTTCTTTTTTGTTTCTTTTTATTTTGGGATATTACATCATACCCCTTCTCCCCTCTGTCATTTCACTGTATAATTTTTAAAATATATATTTTTGTATGAAAAAAATATTTTTGTATGAAAAAATTATGAACATTGTAAAAAGAAAAATTTTTATACGCATTGGGTTTTTATATAGATTCCCCGGAGTGTTTTGTGGATTTCTGGTAAATGATAGGTATGAGTGTCGAAGGATAACTTCTTTTGGTGATAGAGAAAAATTGTAACGTACGCTTGGGTCACGAATGAAATTAGCTAGGAATAAGATAGCGCACTGCACGACCAACCTCAGTTTTATTCCCCCTCCCAAACTAGGCCTTGTGCCGCAATTGTGTAGTTTGACGCAATAAATACACATTTCCTACCCCAGGAAATGGAGGTACGTTTCAAGCACGGCAGCGAGGTTCGCTTTGTCGCCCACACCTGGTTTTTCACCGATGCGAGAGTAGATACATGCTAACTTGGTATCTAATGGCGTCGGGGAGATCATTAATGTAGATCAGAAAGAGCGTGGGACCTAGGATAGAACCTTGAGGGACGCCCGCGTTCGTATGGTAGTTTTGGGAGGCATGCCCATTTAATACCTCCTTCAATGTGCGGTTAGAGAGGAATGACTGGATGAGGTCAAACAGATGTCCAGTTATCCCGTAGCTCTGAAGTTTGCACAAGAGGCCAGCATGCCAGACCCTGTCGAACGCTTTGGAGATATCCAAGGCAACAGTCCTGGCTTCGCCATTCTTGTCAAGTGCCCGGTATATGTACTCGGTAATGGTCGTTAGCATATCAGCAGTAGACCTGGTGAAGCGAAACCCGTACTGCTTGTCAGAGAGAAGCCTGTGGGCCGTGAGATGCTAAATCACCTCGGCGTTGATAATGGCTTCGAAAACTTTGCCAAAGATTGGAAGGAGACTAATAGGATGGTAATTGGCGGGGTCTGAGGGTTCGCCAGAATTCTTAAATATAGGAACTACACAGGAGGACTTCCAACAGGCAGGAAAACAGGAAGCAGATAGGCAGAGGGTATAGAGTTTAGAAAGGACAGAGGAGAGTTCTGGGGCATATTTCTTCAGTACTATGACTGGGATTCCGTTACCGCCGCTCGCTTTGTGTGGGTCAAGTTGTGCAATTATCTTGGCGACCAGCGATGGTGTAATGTCGACGTTATTTAGTTGAGCCTTAGTTCTGGATGGGAAGTCGGGTGTAGGTATTCCTAACGAGTCCAGTGTCGAATTGGTGGAGAATCTACGGACAAAGAATTCAGCCTTGTCCGCTGGGGAGGTGAGAACTTCAAATTCATTTATTAGTGGGGGTATTGAAGTCTTGCTCTTGTTGAGCACGCTTTTGCAGAGTCGCCAGTAATCTTTGGAGTCAAACTTAGAGGATGCTATGCGTTGCCTCATTCTGGTAGCAAACGCCCTCTTCGCTTCGCTCAGTACTTTTTTACACTTATTCCGTGCTGAGGCGAAAAGGCGCCTGTTTTGGTTCGACGAGCAGCTTTATAGAGCCGGAAGAAATGGTTCCGGTAGGCAATGGCGGCCGAGCAAGCGGATGAGAACCAGGGGGACGAATTTGATTTTAGTAGAAATTTCTTGGCCGGGATAAAAGCATCGATGCCAGCCTTAACCCAAGAGGAGACCTCGGAGGCACAGTCTTCGACAGGAAGATCGAAGATGTTGTTACAGGTGACGTCACAGAGGAAGTCTCGGAACGAGTCCCAGTCTGCTCTCTGGTAGCAGTATGATATTCTGCTGGTCTGGTTTTCTTGGGTAGAGTTAGCGCGGATTGAGATGTTGACGAAGAATACGGCGTGGTCAGAGTTTCCGAGGGGGCAGAGCTGACTAGTAGTGCCGGAGTCTGGAATGGAAGTAAAACAAAGGTCGAGTAAAGAGTCCCTTCCGTTAGGGTTATTAGAGAAACGCGTGGGGAAGTTCACCACTTGCGTTATAGCTTGGGTTATGGAAAAATACATGGTGCGGATCCCAGCAAGGTCGTTGGCTGAGTTTTCAAGCCACTTGGTGTGGTGGGCGTTAAAATTGCCAAACACAAATATATGGGTAGATGGGTGAGAAGAAATGGCCCTGTCGATATTAGTAGGGATGCTATCAAGTACCGTACAGTCAGAGGAGGAGGGGGAGATAGAAGAAGAAGAGATAGCTAACCGAGCTTAGAAGTGAGAGACGGAAGCACATGAAGGAATGATCAAAGGATTCAAGAGATGTGACCCTGGCTAGAGGGAGTTGTTCGCTGACATATACACCAAGCCCATGCATATGGACATTGGAGTCCTTCCTGAAGAGGGGAAGGTAACCAGGAACGAAAAACTCCGAAGAGGGGATAGAAGGGTCAAGTTTAGTCTCACATATAGCTAAGATATCGGGTGAGTTAGTTAGAAGGAATGATTCTACACTATTAAAGTTATTGCGAATACCTCGTATGTTTGTGAAGGAAACGCAGATTGGTTTGGGCGATTTATGACTAACTGGTTTAGTCTTGCTGTTTTATTTGTTTAATTTCATGCTGGTTTTAGTTGTGGATAGAGAGAGGTCTAGAGTAGGGTCAGATTGTCGTTAATTGCAGCAGGTGAAGGATGGTGAATGGCGCCGCCTGCAGCATAATGTGGCCTCGGGGTTGCCCATCAGAAATTCATGCAGGGACGCCCGTCCATGAGCGAAATGGCACTACAGGAACCCCGATATTATTCAACTGTTGATCAGAGCAGCCTCTCAAGACGCTACGCAAGAGTTCGGGCTCCTAATTACCAGTCGGAAGAAGCAACCAGGAAACTGCCAACCCGGTACCCTCAGAATGAAGAGACGTTGCCGCCATACTCACCAACTGCAAAAAGCTCCCAGCCGAACCGACATCAAGACCGAAAAAGAGAGAGATGAACCGGGAACCCCTTCCCAAACAAGAAACTAGGCGATCACTTCTACTCCTGTCCAAAAGAAGGGGGTGGAGTGTGAGACCGGGTGATAGTAGGTACTATGTATTCCAATTAAAAAAAATAAAAAATAAAAGAGTGACTGAAGTTTACTAAGTTTTAACTTAGTATAAGTTGAAACTATATTTGATAATTAAAAACAATTTACGCAATCATAGTCGCAGTGCATTAAAAGAGCGACTAGTAGAGAACTTAGGTTAGTAACAAAACAATGAAAAAAATGATAGAAAAAAAGATAAGAACCAAAAAGAATTAAAAAAATTTCAAAAATACAGCAAAATAAGTATATATATATATATATATATATATTATCGATTTTCTGCACTATTGTAAGAACTGCAACCTTGAAACTTCTGAATATCGTTTCTTATGTCTTTGTCTATGAGCGTATCAAATTTGATTAAAATCGGATCACACCTTCTATAATACGATTTTTTCGATTATAGATTTTCGATATTTATCGGGGGTACCTCGACACAAAACCTAGCTAAGAACACTCGCAGACGCTTATAGTACCACTGTGTAAATTTGCAAGAAAATCAGTTAAGCCGTTTCGGAGTCTATAGTTAACGGACACACACAGACACACAGAGAGAGACAAAGTTCTATTTATAAATAAGATTAGATAGTGTACATATAACAAATAAAACATTTTATGGTTTCGGTGAGATGATCTGAACTCAAAAAAATATCAACGGGTCTAATAAATATTTTGCTAACAGAAAATGGGCTGACAGTCTTTTTCTGGTTTCTTGGTCGTCGGACCTGATAAAAGCAAATTTAATTATCGCCTTTCTGATCCTCAGAGGTCCCCATGAATTTTAATAAAGAAAATACCTATAATCACATTTTCAGGAACTTGAAATGCAGACACGAAAAAAAATTCTTATCGTGTTACTAAAGAATCGAAAGCAAAAAGCGTATATCTTGTAAAACATCACTAGAAAAATGGAAATGCAATAATGTATTGAAATGCGAATTTAATTCGCTCTTAGACTAAGCTCGTAACTCAAGACTCGTATCTCAGATTTAAAGCGATACAGTGATCAGACCATTTTACCTGTAACTTAAGCTGTTGGTGAAGCTGGTGTGGCGGATGTGTGTTGTGGCGCAGTGGATATCGACTCGGAACAACAAATCGGGGGTACCGGGTTCCAATTCCAGTTGAATTCCTTGCATTCACTTGCGCACAAATGCCCGTGAGAAAGGTATTAATTCATGTCTTCCCTCCAATTATGGGTTAAATAATAGGACAGATTAGGGTAACCAGTCTACCGCAAAAAGCAATGGCAACCTACTGCGGGATAATCTTCGAGACATGATCGCCCAAAGCCTGTATCACGTATGGCACTTAACTGACTGAGAGAATATAATTGTTAAAAACATGATTAAGGCTTTTACTGAGCATAAAGTGGGGGATCGGTTTTTTATTGTTATGAAGTAATAAAATGATCGTCCACTAATTACTGCTTAATAATATAATACACCTTTTCCCCCTTTAGCTACGAGTCAAAATAAGATGATTGGGTTCTGTAGCTTTGGCTGGCAACCACTCTGCCGCAGCAAGCAATGGCAACCTACTCCGGGATAATGTTCTGCCCAGTCAGCCATCTATCGAAAGAGACATGATCGCCGAAAGCCTGTATTGCGTATGGCACTTAACTGAGTCAGGCTGTGGCTCTAAAATCTCACTTCCTATTTTTTCATCTCTTACACACTCAGTTTATGAACATATTCTCTTTCTCTCTCGCTCTCTGTTAACAAAAGCTCGATAAATTAGCTAAAAAAATAGACGCGTTCTAGCTTATATTATTTCTAGCAATTACTCTGAAGAATAATTTAGAATACAGCCCAAACTGCTTATCCTCTAACAGTTAGAATAACAAAACAACTCCGGAATACCTACTGACTTTGCTGCCCAAAAGAAAATCATTGATCTGCTACCACGAAAGACATATTTTCCTTTATTAATATTCACTCAATACAAGGCCCAAGCGTCACTCAAGGTAGGGGGATACCGTGTGTTGTTGGAAAAGCAAAGAAGTGATGTTCATGGCGCTATGAGGGAAAGAAAAAAAGAATTAAACCTAGAATTGAAGAGTTCAGGATTATTGTGACTGGGAAACATCCTCTCGTGAGTATGCTCCATAAAAAAATATTTATGTGGAAAAAGCTGTCCGAATGGTAGTTAGTGCTTGCTGATAGGGATTTGAAGGAGATGCGGATGATTCCCATTCGTGTACACAAAATGGCAGATCCTAGTGTTAAAAATCAAGGGTGGTAAGACATAGGAACGTAGCTCGTCAGAACAACTTTTTTTTCAAAAAGTCTTTTCACCCCAAAAGCAAATTTGGACCGCCACGAGTGCACAACAGTTTCTTTTTCTTTCATGTGCGTTGTTCTTTCAGGACGTCGACGATCATGTCCTTCTACGTCTCCCTATCACTGATGGCTCTTAGTACGCTTTCTCCTGTTACACCACACAATCCCGTTCTGCAATCCACCCGCTCATGCCACTCAAGTACGTTACACACTGTTTTCCCATGTCTCTCCTTTCTTCTATCTGGCATTTTAGTATCAGGTTCTCCAAGCCTTCTTTCCTCATCACATGTCCCAGGAACTTTAGCTGTCTCTTCCTGATGCACAGTATTGATTTCCTTTTCATTTCCATCCTTTTCAAAACCTCATCATTGCTCACATGCTCTATCCATGATATCTACTGTATCCATCTGTAGAACGACATTTCAGTGGCTTCAAGTTTATCATTGGGAGATAAAATACTTCGAGAATTAAAGAAATGATTAAAGATGAACCCGATTCAAGAAGAGAGAAGACATCAGTTGACGTTGCATTTAAATTTTTGGAGATTGTAGATATCAAGGAATCAAGTACACAGACATAGCGTTAGTTTAACGAGAAGCTCGTGATTTTCGTTAATGAGAAAGCGGTTGTTAGTTTGAAAATAATTCATCATTAAGAAGGCTGCGAAGACGCTTTTGAAATATTTTCAAGTGAGAACTGAACAATTCCAAAAAAAATGACAGCAATACTCCACATTTAGTCTGATCTGGTTCCATTAAACATAGAGTATCTGCGTTGTGATCCAGTGGATAACTGGCTCGTAACGAAAATTCGGAGAGCCGAGTTCAATTTCCGGTCGAATTCGTTGAATTAACTTACGCGCAGAAAGCCTTAGAAAAAGTATTAATTCGTCGCTTCTTCTTCCAGTTATGGCTTAAATATCAGGCCAGATTGGGTTGTGTAACCTCAGTTGGCAACCACTCTAACGCAGAATATAATGGCAATCTACTGCAGGAAAATCTTCTGTCCAGTCAGTCATTTCTCTTTCGAAACCTGATCGTCCAAGCGTGTATCACGTATGACACTTAACTGACTAATATCAGATGGAACAGATATTTACTTGAGTGGTAAAACCAACATGGATGGAGATTGCATTCAAGTATAATACAGTCTATCGCCACTCGGTGTTGAGCTCAGATCCGACTCTGTCACTGTTACTGGGCATGTTTATAGTATATATATATATATATATATATATATATATATATATATATATATCGGTCATTCATTTATGAATTCGAATACTCTCGGCAACTGGCATGTTTACATTGTATACAACACGCTAAAGCTCGCCTTCCTCTACCGAGCGCCCATACCTCAGAGGTAGGATAGCAAACTGATATCAATTCGGTCTGGTTTCAATCCTGGTCAGAAGCAATCGGATACAGCGAAACAGATCTGTCTGCAGATATATATATATATATATATTGTAATAGTTAATACAATGGTTTATAAATTCCTAGTATTACTACACAAAAACTTTCGCGTTTCGAAGCTTCTTTACGTGCTTCTCATCGGGTAACAATGTTGGAATGAAAATTAAATGGTGAAAACGGTTTATTTGTGGTGATGGGATGTTTAAGTGGAAGTGGGTTTGGGAGCTTATTCTAATTTTGTCGGCCGTATTGTAGTCTTATATATATATATATATATATATATATATATATATATATATGGGTTAGGAGTGGTGGCTTAGTTTAAGACAGATTCCTTTTTTATTTTATCTGGATTTGGTGGAAGTGGCGTCGCTGTTAATGAGAACGATGTAAATAAATGTGGTGTAGCACTCTTTATAAACGTAAATGCATGAACAGCAGGTAAAAAAAAAACAACGAATTCCACAACTTTGTTACAATATATATATATATATATATATATATATAATCTAAACTTATTTATAAATGGAACTTTGTCTCTGTGTGTGTGTCCGTGTCTCTGTGTGTGTGTCCGTTACCTATAGACTCCGAAACGGCTGAACCGATTTTCTTGAAAATTTACACAGTTGTACTATAAGCGTCTGCGAGAGTTCTTAGCTAGATTTTGTGTCGAGGTACCCCGATAAATATCGAAAATCGATAATCGAAAAAATCGGTATATGGAAGAAGTGGTCCGATTTTAATCAAATTTGATACACTTATATATATATATATATATATATATATATATATATATATATATAAGGCAAGATATTTGTGTGTATGTCTGTTTATCTGTCTGTATATCCTTTATAAAAATTCACAATTTTTATCCGATTCTCACCAAACTTCAAACAAATATTCTTTAGGCTGAGTCTAGCTCCAGGACCATGAATTAGTTTTAAAGCTTTCATTACACCCGAGCAACGCCGGGCTATACTGCTAGTATATATATATATTTGCCCGAACAGTGATGTATTAAATGATGTGAAAAGAAATAAACTGAAATCGAAAAATGTATTCTTTTAAGCAGCAGATTATTTGTTTCTTCATCTGCTTATCAACGATTTCTATTTGTTCAGTAGAGACAAGGTCATTTTATTCAAGTCCTCCTGCTTGTCCCTTGAGATCTCATCATCTCACTTCGTAGTGTGCTTCTGGCTCTTCTCTTTCGTGCTATCGGTTTCGCGTGCCTTTTTCTCGCAAAAGAAGCTGTCACTTTTCAAACCGGTCAACTCACTCACAGACATCTTGTCGCCGACAAAAGAAAAGGTTCGCTTTCCCGCTCTTTTTCACTGTGTTGCAGGAAGCCTCTAACCAGCTTTTATCGCAAGCAATAGTCTCTCAATTTTCGGCAATTACAACCTCCAGAAATTTAAATGTAAAGTCAATACTCATCTACTAACCACTGGACTCTAGCTCTCTCCCCACCCCCGTATAACCTTCCCTTTCTCTCCACCTATGTATCGGTCATCGCACCTGCTTTCTCAGCTTTCTATTGTTCCTTTCTCACTAGTTTTTACTCCTCACTCTTTTCTAATTAATCTTTTTACATTTATGTAGCCCCCTGCACATCAGTGGCGTTTCCGCCTTGCTCGGGATGAAATGATTTAATATATATATATATATATATATATATATATATATATATTATAAATTATATTTTAGAACATGTACATAATTTTTTTTATATATAGCCACTACAAATGGTACATTTGTTTCGCCATTGAAACTTCAATGACTTATCAGACGGTGTGGATAGGAATGGAAAGCCTCTTTTCTTGTATTTGGTCAGTTGTGTTTGGGTTGTTGGTGGGGCTTAGTGATAGGGGAACAAGTTTCGTGTATTGACCGTTGGAATTTTGAAGAAAGTGGTGTGGGTAGTTAAAATGGTTGATTAATGACAGTCTTTGGTTTCTAGACAGATTTAACATTAGCAGTTAGTATGTAAGTTTTTATTATCTTGCGACTAGACCATATCCTTTGGATTTCTTAGAAGAGCCGTATATATATATATCTCTCTCGTACTTGTGGCGGTGAGGCTGACTTTCTTGGGGTAAGATGATTAATATATATATATATATATATAGTTTTTGAGATTTGAAAAAGAAAACACTCGATCGGCGTTCGAGAGCGAGGGAAATATTTTTCGACTCAAAATCATTTTATTTGACCGACTCCATTTTTTTAATAGTCGCCTTACGCAAATACATCTTGAATCGCTGACAGAAAACAAAAAAATGAATTTTTCATTAAAATTTCGAACGTGTTAGAAAGTATTTGATTTTTTTTTAAATAATAGCAACAACATTTGATCTTCCTCTTTCCTCTTAATAATGTAATAAACATTTTGATGATGAAACTTTGTTTTTATTAAGTTTGAACCCTTTTAACATCATGATATACTGTATTTTTTGGGCAATTGAGTAGAGGTATCTAAATTCGAAGTTTCTTTCTTCTGTTTGACTACAACCTCCATCTCATAGATCATAAGAAAAATAATAAATCTGATTTTCTCAACGATTTTCTGCAAAAGAATTACTTGTATAATTTGTTTTTCGGTTTGTGGTTGAAAGAAGTATGCGTATTTTTTTTTCTTTTTTCAAATCTTTTTTACTTTTCGTAAGCAGTGAGGAAATATAGATGTTAAGGTAAGAATAATATTTTTCCAAACGAGTTTTAAAAAATCTGTGAGCTTCTTTAATTTGGGTGACAGAGATATTTTGCTTTCACATTGAAAGCGTTTAATTAAACGAATGTTTACATTGACCGGGACGATAAAAGCGAGACAGGAGCTTGTCAATCTAAATTCCATTTGTCAGATCTTGCTTTGATGATTGCGGCATGTTACTGTCTATTGTTTAACCACACATTTCGACGTAAATCATGCTCCATACATAAGGCCAAAGAGTTCAATAATGTTATTGTAGGTCATTCTAAGTAACTTGTGAATTTTCAATGGCATACTTTTGGGTTGTAAAGGGAATCAGATTTCTATATTTGTAGGGACACGTTTCATTGCGAGATTTTTATTCGACCGAGGTAAGTAAGTTTTTAATCGACTGAGTTGATCGGGCTAGTGAAATCTCAAAGGCTATATATATATATATATATACATATATATATATATATATATTGTTCTACATTGATAGCACGACTCGGAGTTTCATGCTTTATTCAATCGTCAGGTGCATATTACAGACTAACAGTATAATAGATTAGAATTTCAGTTTCCTTAAGGGACATGGAAGTGAAAGCTTATAAAGTTACGTTACTAAATTTTCATAAAAAGATTAAAAATTTAAATATACTAAGGTTATACAGAGAAAAAAATTAAAATTAGAATTTTAAAAGTAATTTTATAAAATAGCAATCAAAAATACATTTGTCTTTATCTTCCTCGCTCATTTACTTTCATTTCTTTCTTTCTTTCTTTCTTTCTTTCTTTCTTTCTCCCGCAAATACTACTTTTAACAATTATGAGTTACGCCCGTTTAATATCTCCTTGATTTCTAATATTTTTTAATTTTAAAATTTTAATTTTATAATTTAAACTAAATGCATTTCTATTAAACTGGCAGTTTGAAATATGCACCTGATGATTGCATGACGCATGAAACTCCCAGTCATGCCACAGACATAGGACAATATATATATATATTGACATAACCATATAATTATATTATATTATGTTAAGCTCTATAAGACTCATTTAATTGAGCACTGTTTATAATAAAATAAATGCCAGAGCACTGAAACTATAAAAAAACCTTGAGGCCTCTTCACTTGGAATTATATATATATATATATATATATATATATATATATATATATAAATAAACTTGTTTATAAATGGAACTTTGTGTGTGTGTGTCTCTGTGTGTGTCCGTTACCTATAGACTCCAAAACAGCTGAACGAATTTTCTTGAAAATTTACACAGTTGTAATATAAGCGTCTGCGAGTGTTCTAAGCTAGGTTTTGTGTCGAGGTACCCCAGATAAATATCGAAAATCGATAATCGAAAAAATCGGGTTATAGAAGGAGTGGTCCGATTTTAATCAAATTTGATACACACATAAACAAAGACATAAGAAACGATATTCAGAAGTTTCAAGGTTGCAGTTCTTACAATAGTGCAGAAAAATTGATATCGATAGCAGGAAATCGAAATTTGACTTACATCCATTCATTTTTCTTTCAGTCTACGGTTTTGCTTTAACTGGAAACAATTATTGCTTTTTAGTCTTTCGTGCCAACGTCCAAAGAGTCTGAGCTCCTGGACTATGGATTAGTTTTAAAGCTTTCATTACACCCGAGCAACGCCGGGCTATACTACTAGTATATATATATATATATATATATATATATATATATATATATATAATTTTAAAGATCATATGAAAGAACTGCTTTAGTATTCTTTTCTTTTACCATACAGTCAGTTTTAAACTCACTGGGCTACAACTAACTGTATTACAGGGTGTAATCGATTTGTTCCACTTTCGATTAGGTCATTTGCAGTGGTGAGCAGTTATATGAATCTATTTTTGAGGTGTATGTTAAAACTGGTTTCGGCTTGACAAAATATTGCTTCATCCGTGATTGCGTCAGACTTTTATCACTGCTGTCTCGATTGTTGGTTAGTTGTTCTACGGCAATTTTCTGCTACAAGGGTTACCCCAAGGAAGTGTACGAAAATTGTAACGCTGCACGAACACGTTGGCAGGCATTACAGAGATATCGCGGATATTGTTGGTGTCAGCTTTTCAAATGTCAGTCGTGTCATTAAAGTGAAGAAACAAACTGGATTCGTCAGTCCAAATCGTAAAGGAAAATGCGGTATGAAGAGAAAATCAACGCCAAGAGACGACGTATACATGATCAGGGAAGTGTGAAAGATCCTAGGAAGATATCATTTATTATGTTTTAATTAATTTGGACAAGTATATGTGCATGTGCGTGTAAGTGTATTTGCGCGGGCGTGTGTGTGTGTGTCTCCTATTTATATTTAACTCCTGAACTATATTCTTTTCGTTTTGACGCGTAAATATTTTGAAATTATTACTTATTTCCGTTGTTTGTGATTATTTACTAATAATTACTGGTCTAATGAAAAGACATTTAGACTCCTTCTCAGAAAACTAGGTACGTACGAGCACAATAAATTTACAGATTTTATTCTGCCTAGAAAAATGAGAGATTTGGAATTCAACGAAGCAGTGGGTCTGCTAAAAGAATTATTTAACCCTGGACTGTCGTTATTCCACAAAAGGTGGAAATATTTAAACCTGCAGAAAAAAGAGGATGAAGATTACACGACTTTCGCGTCAGTTGTAAATAAAACTTGCGATGACTTCAGGTTATCGGAACTGACTGCTGATAATTTCAAATGTTTAGTTTTTGTGCAGGGCCTAGTATCAAATAAAGATAGTGAAACGAGGAGACGATTACTGGCTAAGCTCGAAAGCGAACAAAATATCTTGCTGATTTTTGCCAGCAATGTGTCAGTATCAAAGAAGATGCCAAAAAAATTGAAGAGTCCGGGGTAGCAAGCATAAGAAAAAATTAATAAGAAGTCACGTTTTCGGTCTCTGTCTCCGAGACAGAGGTATCACTATGCGATCAGAAATGGGAGGAAGTACGAGAAAAAGAAAAAACCCAAAAGCTTGTTACGGCTGTGGAGAATGGCATTGGTACAATGATTGTCCATTCAAACGCTAGATTTGTAGAAACTGCAGTAGACAAGGGCACAAAATGTCCAAATGCAGATTCAAGGACAAGAGCCACGTAAAAATAACAAGAACGGAAGAGCTAAACCAGAATATAAAAAAAATATTTACAAGTAAAAATGCTAAACCAATCAATAAGAATGCAGCTCGATTCTGGAAGTGATATTTCGATAATAAAAGTAAAGACGTGGAAGAAACTAAACAAACCATCGTTAATAAAGGCAAACAAGGTTGCTAGAACGGTTACTGGAAAAAATCCACTTTGAAGGAGAACTGATTCTGAATGTAAGTTTCAATAATCAAACAAGAAGATTAAAAATGTTTGTAATGAAAGGAACTAACAACTTGTTTGGCACAGATTGGATGGATAAGTTTGACTTATGGGATTTGCCTATAAGTGCATACTGTAAAAATATCAACGAAAAGACTGATGATATAAAAAAAATTAAAGGCGGAGATAAAAAAGCATTCCCTGAAGTGTTTTCGGATGGCTTAGGGAGGTGCACGAAAACATCTGCGAAAATTCGACCAAAGAACGACGCGCAACCAGTTTTTAAGAAAAAAAGAAATATACCTTACGCGGCGATCGAGAAAATAGGTCTAGAATAAGACAGATTGTCAAAATTAGGCGTGATATCAAAAATCGAATACAGGGACTGGGCCGCACCAGCGGGTTTACGTTAAAAAATGTCGGGCGATATTCGTCTTTGTGCTGATTTCTCAACGGGGTTGAATAACGCCATTCAGGATTATCAATATCCACTACCTAGTCCAGAGGAAGTATTCTCGAGATTAAATGGCGGGAACTATTTTGCAAAGATTGACCTCAGTGTGGCATATCTACAAATCCCAGTTGACGATGAGAGTTCTAAGCTTCTATGCATAAATACTCATAGGGGATTATTTAAGTACGAACGTCTAGCATTCGGTGTAAAAACGGCACCGGCAGTGTTTCAGAAAACCATGGACACTATGCTATCAGGGTTGGATTTCGCGATTGCGTACGTCGACGACATCCTAATCAAGAGCGAAACAGTCGAGGAGCATAAAGGACATTTACATGAAGTATTCGAGAGGATACGAAATTATGGCTTCAAAGTTAAGGAAAATAAATGTGATTTCCTATTAGAAGAAATCAGATACTTGGGCCATATAATCAACAAGGACGGAAAAAACCTGATTCAAATCGTTCCTCATCAATTCGGAACATGCCTGAGCCAAAAGATGTGAAAATATGACAAAGTTTTTTTAGGGTTGGTAAGCTTTTCTTTTTTTTTTATAAGCGTTTCATCCCGAGCAAGGCATTTTACTGCCACTACTGCGCAGGGGGCTACATAGAGTGGAGAACGGATGGTTAAATATAGGAAATGTCAGAGGGTGTGTGATAGGCGGGTAAGGATACCGAGAATGAGGGTTGGGTAGATCAGAGTGTTTTGAGAATAATTGGAAGTTAATGTGATAGGAGGTGTCTATTGACCCTACATTTAAACACCTGAGGATTGTAGTTGTCGGGAAAGCAGACTTGTGGAAGGGAATTCCACAGGAGGGAAGCGCGAGAAAAGAAGCTGTTGGAGTGGAAATTACGGTTACATTTTATCTGTTTAACTGTAAAAGGGTGGGACCTAGTTGCTAATCTAGTATCTCGTGTAAATTCGTGCTTAGGCGGCACCAGTGATCTAAGTTCATCGGAGCAGAAGTAATGAAAGTACTTGTAAAAGAGATACAGGGAAGCCACATCACGCCGGTGAGAGAGTGGTTGCAGCCGGGCTGCCAAGTCAGTAGCAACCACGTTACAGATTCTCCTTTTGACTACCAAGACTTCATCCCTAATCTACACAACTTGCGAGCGCCATTAAACGAATTATTGTAAAAGGACAAAGTATGGCGTTGGTCGATTGAATGCAAACAAGCATTTGAGGAAATCAAGGATAGGTTAACGTCGGATCTATTCCTTGCACATTACAATCCTAAACTAGAAATAGTAATAGCTTCTGACGCCAGCGCACACGTAATTGGCGCGTGTATTCTGCATAAATGAAAGGACGGAGCAATGAAGCCAATCGCACATGCGAGCAGATCACAACTTCCTGCTGAACGCAGCTATTCCCAAATCGAAAAAGAAGCTTTGGCGATAATCTTTGCTGTCACAAAATTCCATCGGTATATCCATGGGAGACATTTTATTCTGCAGAAGGACCACAAACCGTTGCTTACTATTTTCGGTTAAAAAAAGGTACTCCCCACTTATACGGCGAACCGTTTACTAAGATGGTGGACGATATTGTTAAATTACAATATGAAATTGCAACATTTACCATCAAGCAAGATAGGACACGCTGATGGCCTGTCTAGATTCATCCCAAAATCAGTTGAACCATTAGAGGATACAGTGAAATGCTGCGCTAAGATCGGAAGTTGAAGTAAAAAATACTCTGAATGAGACAATACGGGAACTACCAGTTTCATTATCAGAAATTAAAAAGGAAGCTATAAAGGATAGTTATATCAATGACATAAAAGCAAAGCTAGCTGAAAAGGACGTGCGGACATCAGGAACCTTTTCACTGTGCGACAATGTGGTACTCTACAGTGAAAGAGTAGTAATTCCTAAGGCATTGCAGAGAAGAATCTTAAAGGACTTCCATACGGGGCATCCAGGAGTTAACCGTATGAAGAGTCTAATGCGCGCTTATGTTTACTGGCCGGAAATGGACTCAGACATTACGACCATGGTCGGTAAATGTAAGGGGTGCGCTCTGGCTGCAAAATCGCCACAAATTTTACAAAAACCCTGGCCTAAGACAGACAGACAGACCTTGGTCAAGGGTACATATAGATTTCGCTGGTCCGATTGACAATTTCTATTACTTGGTAATAGTAGACAGTTATAGTAAGTGGCCTGAGGTTTTCCAAATGAAAAGACCCACAGTGGAAAATACAATCAGTAAATTACATGAATTATTCGCCAGATTCGGCGTAGAGGACACAACAGTGAGTGACAATGGAACTCAATTCACGGCAAAGGAGTTCGAGGATTTTTGCGAAACATTTCAAGTGGAACACATAAAAGTTCGAATGGATTAGCAGAAAGATTTGTGGGTACCTTAAAAAGAGCACTTAAAAAGGCTAGAGGGACACCCACAAAGAAGGCTCTGCAACTATTCTTGCAAGTTTATAGAATAACTCGAAACAAAGCCGCGCCTTCAGCATTGTCGCCTGCCGAAATTATGTTCGCGAGAAAGGTTCGATCGGCATTCGACATGTTAATCCCTAGTAAAAAGTTACATACGCCCACCACGACTACACAGAAAAGGAAATGCCATGTAAATGAAAAAGTTTATTTTAAAAACTATAAAAATAATACTGCATCCTGGCTACCTGGTGTAATAAAGGAACGTGTCGGAAACATGTTGTACATGTTACAAGGTCCAAAATTCATGCATAGCCGGCATGTAAATCAAATAAAAGAAAAGGCTGTCAGAAGAAACGACAGACACGCCGCTAAGAGAAGATGCCTCAAGAGGAAGAGGTAAAAGAAAGGAAATCCACCAGAAAAAGAAAGGCTACTCACCATTTAATAAGGGATCCTAAAAGGAAAAGATATCAGGACTTAAAAAAACAAAAAGGAAAAAGAATCTTAGGAGGTGGGTGTTAGGGCGCTCTCCACCTTTGTTATAATAATGGACTGTTCCTATCACTATATAAAGTGATAGTGGAAAAACCTCGGGGTTGTGCATTGTTGTGCGTTGAGTTAGCGTTGACTGTTCAGCTCGATACCAAGTCAGCCGAATACTTCCGGTAGCGAAACGGATGTGTACCATACACAGACTCTACGTCTTCTTACTTTACTAAACGATTGTTCCTGTACTCTACTAATAACTCCGTTGTACATACTATTTTCCGGTAATATATTTCATTTACTTATTTCCGTTGTTTGTGATTATTTACTAAACTATTTCTGTTACACACAACATAACAAATACCTATCCCAAGGATATTTGTGCATAAGTGAATGCAAGGAATTCAACTGGTATTCGAACTCAGCTCCCAGATTTGTCGTTCCGAGTCGATAGCCACTGCACCACAACGCACGACCTCTTTGTCATCATTTACGGATCACTGCTTCAATAGTTTTGACGTATCATTCGATAAACTTCTGTTCATTTTGTTCATTTTGTACAGAATCATTTTAAATAGCACAGATTCGGTAGTCTTCGGAAATGAACGGCGATTCTCTCTTCCCATCACAAATGTACGCTTGAATTTAACTCAGACATTTTGGAAATGTATGCCATTATATTCGGGTGGAACGAAAAATACGTCAGTTTTTTTTTTTAACTAGAAAATGCTAAAACAAAATAAGGCCTCTTTAATTTGCTTAGTAAAATTAATAAAATATTTTTTTTTTCAGATTATGAAAATATTATTTATCTACCAGACAAGCTGAAATGGAGATTCTTTCGAATCGTTGTAGACGTTGTAGAACACCAGGAAACAAAAACTCGTGAAAGCAGTTACCATATATGTAGAAAAGATAGAAGGAAATAATGTCTCGTCTGTGAGAAAGTGACTGAAGACGAGATTTTTGGTCGGGATCGATTCCATTACAAAACCTTCCTTTAGATTTTGTCAAAATATCTCGAAATTTGCAGATTAAACACCGGACTAGGCAAATTCTTCAAGAAAAGAAGGTATCCTAATAAATGAATCCAATAACATCCAATTCGTTATATAGAATCCTAGAATTTTCTATTCCTTAATTAGAATCCAAGAAATTCTTATTCAGTATTGAGAATCCTAGATCGTCCTATTCGTTAACAAGAATCCAAGAAATTCCTATCATTTAGGTTCCTAGAATTTCCTATTCGTTAATGAGAATCCAAGAATTCTTATCCGTTATTTAGAATCCTAGAAGTTCCTATTCGTTAATTAGAATCCAAGAAATTCTTATTCAGTACTTAGAATCATAAAACATCCTATTCGTTGATTAGAATGCAAGAACGTTTTATTCGTTATTTAGAATCCTAGAACATTTTATTCGTTAATTAGAATCTTAGAACTTTCTATGCATTAATTAGAATCCTAGAACCTCCTATTCTCTAATTAGAATCCAAGAACATCTTATTTATTATTTAGAATCCTAAAACTTTCTATTCATTAATTAGAATGCAAGAAAATTTTATTCCTTATTTAGAATCCTAGAACGTATTCAGTATTTATAATCCTAGAAGTTCCTGTTCGTTAATTAGAATGCAAGAACTTCCAGTTCTTTTTTAGAATCCAAGAACTTCTTATTCAGTATTTAGAATCCTAGAACTTCCTCTCCGTTATTTAGAACCCTAGAACTTTCTATTCGTTATTTAGATCCCAAGAACTTTGTATTTAGTATTTAGAATCTTAGAACTTAATATTCGTTAATTAGAACGCAAGAACTTCCTATTCCTTATTTATAATCGTAGAACTTCCTATTGGTTAATTAGTATCCAAGAACCTCTTATTCGTTATTTAGAATCCTATAACTTCCTATTCGTTTATTAGAACCCCAGAACATCCTATTCGTTATTTAGAATCCTACAACTTCTCATTCGTTAATTAGAATACAAGATCTTCTTATTCTTTATTTAAAATCTTCGAACTTTCTATTCATTATTATGAATCCAAATATTTTTATCGTTATTTAGAATCCTAGAATTTCTTATTCGTTAATTAAGATCCAATAACTTCCTATTCGTTTTTTTCATAATCCAAGACTTTCTATTTGTTCATTAGATTCCAAAAATCTTCCTGCTCGTTCATTAGAATCCAAGAACATCCTATTCGTTTTTCAGAATCCAAGAACTTCTTATACAGTATTTAGAACCATAGAACTTTCTATTCGTTAATTAGAAACCAATAACTTCCTATTCGTTAGTTAGAATCCAGGAACTTCCTATTCGTTATTTAGAATCCTAGAACGTTCTATTCGTTATTTAGAATCCTAGAACTTTCTATTCGTTAAGTAGAATCCAAGAACTTTTTATTCGTCATTTATCATCCAAGAACTTCCTATTCGTTAGTTATATCCAAAGAACTTCGTATTCAGTATATAGAATCTTAGAACTTAATATTCGTTAATTAGAATCCAAGATCTTCCTATTCGTTATATAGAATCCTAGAACTACCTATTTGTTCATTAGAATTCAAGAAATTCTTATTCAGTATTTAGAATCCTAGAACATCCTATATCTTAATTAGAATCCAATAACTTCCTTTTCGTTATTTAGATTCCTAGAACTTCTTATTCGTTAATTAGAATACAAGAACTTCTTTTCAGTATTTAGAATCCTAGAAATTCTTATTCAATAATTAGAATTCAGTAACTTCATATTCGTTAATTAGAATCCAACAACTTCTTCTTCGTTAATTAGAATACAAGAACTTCTTATTTAGTATTTTGCATCTTAGAACTTCCTATTCGTTAATAAGAATCCAAAAACTCATTAATTGTTATTTAGGATCTTAGAACTTCCTACTCATTAATTAGAATCGAAGAACTTTCTATTCGTTATACAGAATCATTAAACTTTCTATTCATTAATTAACTTCCAGAACTTCTTATTCGTTATTTAGAATCCAAGAACTTCTTATTCCTTATTTAGTATCCTAGAACGTCCTATTCGTTGAATAGAATCCAAGAACTTCCTATTCGTTATTTAGAATCCTAGAACTTCCTATTCTTTAATTAGAATCCAATAACTTCTTATTCCTTATTTAGTATCCTAGAACTTCCTATTCGTTAATTAGAATCCAAGAAGTTCCTATTCCTTATTTAGAATCCTTGAACTTTCTATTCGGTAATTATAATCGAAGAGCTTCTTATTCAGTATTTATAATTCTAGAACTTTCTATTCGTTAATTAGAATCCAAGAACTTTCTATTTGTTAATTAGAATCCTAGAACTTCCTATTCTTTAATTAGAATCCAAGAACTTCTTATTCCTTATTTAGTATCCTAGAACTTCTTATTCGTTAATTAGAATCCAAGAAGTTCCTATTCCTTATTTAGAATCCTTGAACTATTATTTCGGTAATTAGAATCGAAGAGCTTCTTATTCGGTATTTATAATTCTAGAACTTTCTATTCGTTAATTAGAATCCAAGAACTTTCTATTTGTTAATTAGAATCCAAGAACTTTCGATTTGTTAATTAGAATCCAAGAACTTTCGATTTGTTAATTAGAATCCAAGAACTTTCTATTTGTTAATTAGAATCCAAGAACATTCTATTTGTTAATTAGAATCCAAGAACTTTCTATTTGTTAATTAGAATCCAAGAACTTTCTATTTGTTAATTAGAATCCAAGAACTTTTTATTTGTTAATTAGAATCCAAGAACTTTCTATTTGTTAATTAGAATCCAAGAACTTCCTATTCGTTAATTAGAATTCAAGAAGTTCCTATTCCTTATTTAGAATCCTTGAACTTTTATTTCGGTAATTATAATCGAAGAGCTTCTTATTCAGTATTTATAATTCTAGAACTTTCTATTCGTTAATTAGAATCCAAGAACTTTCTATTTGTTAATTAGAATCCTAGAACTTTCTATTTGTTAATTAGAATCCAAGAACTTTCTATATGTTAATTAGAATCCAAGAACTTTCTATATGTTAATTAGAATCCAAGAACTTTCTATATGTTAATTAGAATCCTAGAACTTCCTGTTCTTTAATTAGAATCAAGAACTTCTTATTCCTATAAATTCCTATTCGTTAATTAGAATCCAAGAACTTCTTATTCCTTATTTAGTATCCTAGAACTTCCTATTCGTTAATTAGAATCCAAGAAGTTCCTATTCCTTATTTAGAATCCTTGAACTATTATTTCGGTAATTATAATCGAAGAGCTTCTTATTCAGTATTTATAATTCTAGAACTTTCTATTCGTTAATTAGAATCCAAGAACTTTCTATTTGTTAATTAGAATCCAAGAACTTTCGATTTGTTAATTGGAATCCAAGAACTTTCTATTTGTTAATTAGAATCCAAGAACATTCTATTTGTTAATTAGAATCCAAGAACTTTCTATTTGTTAATTAGAATCCAAGAACTTTCTATTTGTTAATTAGAATCCAAGAACTTTCTATTTGTTAATTAGAATCCAAGAACTTTTTATTTGTTAATTAGAATCCAAGAACTTTCTATTTGTTAATTAGAATCCTAGAACTTCCTATTCTTTAATTAGAATCCAAGAACTTCTTATTCCTTATTTAGTATCCTAGAACTTCCTATTCTTTAATTAGAATCCAAGAAGTTCCTATTCCTTATTTAGAATCCTTGAACTATTATTTCGGTAATTAGAATCGAAGAGCTTCTGATTCAGTATTTATAATTCTAGAACTTTCTATTCGTTAATTAGAATCCAAGAACTTTCTATTTGTTAATTAGAATCCAAGAACTTTCTATTTGTTAATTAGAATCCAAGAACTTTCTATTTGTTAATTAGAATCCAAGAATTTTGTATTTGTTAATTGGAATCCAAGAACTTGCTATTTGTTAATTAGAATCCAAGAACTTTCTATTTGTTAATTAGAATCCAAGAACTTTCTATTTGTTAATTAGAATCCAAGAACTTTTTATTTGTTAATTAGAATCCAAGAACTTTCTATTTGTTAATTAGAATCCTAGAACTTCCTATTCTTTAATTAGAAACCAAGAACTTCTTATTCCTTATTTAGTATCCTAGAACTTCCTATTCTTTAATTAGAATCCAAGAAGTTCCTATTCCTTATTTAGAATCCTTGAACTATTATTTCGGTAATTAGAATCGAAGAGCTTCTGATTCAGTATTTATAATTCTAGAACTTTCTATTCGTTAATTAGAATCCAAGAACTTTCTATTTGTTAATTAGAATCCAAGAACTTTCTATTTGTTAATTAGAATCCAAGAACTTTCTATTTGTTAATTAGAATCCAAGAATTTTGTATTTGTTAATTGGAATCCAAGAACTTGCTATTTGTTAATTAGAATCCAAGAACTTTCTATTTGTTAATTAGAATCCAAGAACTTTCTATTTGTTAATTAGAATCCAAGAACTTTTTATTTGTTAATTAGAATCCAAGAACTTTCTATTTGTTAATTAGAATCCTAGAACTTCCTATTCTTTAATTAGAATCCAAGAACTTCTTATTCCTTATTTAGTATCCTAGAACTTCCTATTCTTTAATTAGAATCCAAGAAGTTCCTATTCCTTATTTAGAATCCTTGAACTATTATTTCGGTAATTAGAATCGAAGAGCTTCTGATTCAGTATTTATAATTCTAGAACTTTCTATTCGTTAATTAGAATCCAAGAACTTTCTATTTGTTAATTAGAATCCAAGAACTTTCTATTTGTTAATTAGAATCCAAGAACTTTCTATTTGTTAATTAGAATCCAAGAATTTTGTATTTGTTAATTGGAATCCAAAAACTTTCTATTTGTTAATTAGAATCCAAGAACTTCCTATTCGTTATTTAGAATCCAAGAACTTCCTATTCGTTAATTAGATTCTAAGAACTTCCTGTTCGTTAGTTAGAATCCAAGAACTTCTTATTCGTTATTTAGAATCTTAGAACTTCTCATTCATTATTTATAATACTAGAACTTCCTATTCGGTTATTAGAATAGAAAAACATTTACTTCAGTATTTATAACCCAAGAACATTTCATTCATTATTTAGAATCCTAGTAATTCTTATTCGTCATTTATAATTTTCTATATTTATTTAGACTCGATTCATGACCGATGTGTTGTCATTGTGAAAAATGAAATATATTGACGACATTCGCTGCTCACCAATTAAGCATTAGCAGACGATGCACACGGTTTACGGGTTATATGTCATGAATGTAAAAGATAAAGTTATATTCTAAGTCAATAGATTTTCTGAAACGAAAAACTCTGAATGATGTTGCGTTAAAATCCTATTGGGAAAGAAATTGCTTACTGAGGAAGTGGTGTCTGGATTCTACGATGTTAATAATTGGAATTGGTTTATTGATTCTTTAGACAGTATATATATATATATATGTTAGTTCATAAGCTGGACCGCCCAAGTTGATGCACTTGTCAGAATTTGAAGACCACCCAAGATGGCGTCTCGACGTCCTTAATTATATTTTCCAAATCAATAAATTAAGCTTCAATAAACAGACAACAATTTTACGTTGATGCATAATTTTCTAGCAGGTGTTTTTATAAAGTGTGTCACACACCTACATTCAAAGCATTATCATTCAATCAGTGTAATGTATAAACTAAGTAATTTACAATCTTGTTCAAATAAATTGAAACAACAGCTGGATTTCCTTTCTTTCAACATACGGTCAGTTTTAGACCCACAGAAGTTACAGGACGTGCATTGTGGTGCAGTGGATATCGGCACGAAACAACAAACCGGGGAGTCGAGTTCAAATTCCAGTTGAATTCCTTGCATTCATTTACGCACACATACCCTTGGGTAATGTATTAATCCGTCTTATTCTTCCAGTTATGGGTCAAATAATAGGACAGATTGGGTTTTATAGCCTTGGATGGCAACCAGTCTACTGTAGAAAGCAATGGCAACCTATTGCAGGATAACCTTCTCCCCAGTCAATCTTTCGAGACATGATGGCCCAAAGCGTGTATCATGTATGGGAACTTAACTGACTGACTGAATATACTAGTTGGAAAAATGATTAAGGCTTCTACTGGGCATAATGTGGGGGAGCGTTTTTCTATTGTCATGAAGTAATAAACTGATCCCTCACTAAATACTACTCAATAATATAATCTATCTCTTCCCTCTTTAGGCATGAGTCAAATAACAGGACAGATTGGGTTCTATAGACTTGGTCAGGAAGCAGTCTACCGCAGAAAGAAATGGCAACCTACTGCGGGATAACCTTCTGCCCAGTCAATCATGTCTCTTTGAAAACATGATGTCCCAAAGCGTGTATCCTGTATGGCACTTACCTGACTGACTAAAATTACAAGGTGTAATCGAATTTTATTTTTAACTCAGATTAGGTCATTTGCAGTGATATGCAGTAACACGAATCTATGTTTGGTGTGAATGATGAACTTTGTTTTGTCTTCAAAAAAATTGCGTGACCGATATTTGCATGATGTTTTTGTTATCACGCCCAGACAAATCCGTCTTGAATTTTGCTATTTGGTCTTCCAGCCATTGTCTGCGATGGACGCTACTCCAAAGAAGCTTATGAAAATTGTAACGCTGCACGAAGACACTGGCAAGCTTGACAGAGAGATTTCGAATTTTGTTGGTATCAGACTTTCAACTGTCAGTCGTATCATTAAGGCAAAAAAAAAATTAACAAACTAAAACTATCAGCCGAATACGTAAAGGAAAATTATGTCAAAAGAGAAAAAAAATACATTAGGTGCAGGTGCACCTATAAATATTGGTATTGGGTGTACCCGTAATTACTGTTATAGGATTCACCCATAATCATTTGAGAATCTGCACACATAATCATTGGTAAAGGATGAACCCATAATCACTGGCAGAGGGAGAATGCATAATCACTGGTATATGGTGACCCCATAACCGTTGATAGAGGGTGTACCCATAATCATTAGTAGAGGTGCGCACATATTCACTTGTATAGGGTGCACTAGCATCCATAATCACTCGGGAAGTGCGAGAGAAGACGCTGAAGGAGTAGAATTGTCTTCAGCATTTGGTTAACCTAACTGTGAATGGGTGGGACCCAGTTGCCAATTGTTGAGGAAGCACCAGACTTAAGTTCGTTGGAGCAGAAGCCTTGAAAGTATTTATAGAACAGACAAAAGGAGGCCAAATTTCGTCGGTGGGGAAGTGGCTGTAGTTGAGCCGCCAAGTCAGTACCTATCACATTACTGATTCTCCTTTGAAGCCTGTTGAGAACACTGAGGTAAACGGCAGGGGTGCCGGACCATATATCGCAGCAGTACTCCATGCACGGACGAATGGTTGACTTGTATATATGCAGGATGGATTCAGGCGAAAAAACTTCCTGGTCCGGACACAGTGACCCAAACTTCTTAGCAGTGGATTTAGGTATAGACTCGATGTAGTGGTTCCATTTGAGATCAGAAGAGAGGGTGAGGCTGAGGAGGCGCAGTGTATTGCTCTTAGGGAGAATCGCTTGTAAAACTCCAGAAGACTTTCTTTTTAATCATATCACCCCGAGAAAGGCGGTAATGCCACTGATGCGCAGGGTGCTACGTATGAGTGAAAGGATTGGAAAAGCGAAAGCCGGAAACCACATCCTAAACAGGGAACAACGGATGAGCATCTTCACCTGTTCAATAGACGAGGGTGGAGTGTGAACTGGGCTACAGTTTAGTCTATCTACTCCAATTGAAAAAAAAAGAAAAGAGTCAAAAGATTGGAAAAGAGAAAGCCTGAAGCCACATCATAAACAGGGAACAAAGGATGAGCCTCTTCACCTGTTCAATGCAATAACATATTAATGCAGTTTTATAAATGAAAAGAAAAGACATTACATCAAATTAATTTTCGCCGTACTCCGACGCTAATCAATTTACTGAATTTAAGAACATCCAAAAATAATATTCCATTTTATATATATATATATATATATATATATATATATATATATATATATATATATATAATCATATCACCCCAAACAAGGCATTTTACTGCCACTGTTGCGCATGGTTTTACATAGGAGGAAAGTTATGAGAAAGAGTGACAGGTTATAGGGGGTGTCATTATTTAAAATAAAATAAAAATATATGATACCAGTTTTCAAATCTAAAAGAAATATATATTTAGCTGTATTAAAGTTTATTAAGCTTGATAAGGTAAAAACTGCTGCATTATTAAAAAATAGATAACTTCGAATGGCCAACGTCAGCGGTTTATACAGGAAAGAAATTAGCGAGATTCGTTTATGTGCAGATTTTTTTAACTGGTTCGAATGACTGCCTCCTCCCAAGCGTATATCCCCTACTGTTATGGTGGCCCCCATACGTGGAAATGACTCTTCCTCTTTGTTATATGTACTTACATGCGTGACTTCCGGAGAGCAGTTACCGAAAACAGTTAACTGCCTTGTGTATTGTCGAACTCTTTGCCTTCGGCTGGAGAGTAATGACCCAGTCGAGGCTCCGTCTGAGGAAAATTAGACAGAAATATTTGCCTGGGATATATGGCTCGGAGTACCCATTTTTAAAAGGCCTTGTGCTACATTTTTTCTTAAGGAGGAAGTCAATTAAATACTACAGTAAATAAGAGCAGTTAACGATGGCAGTTAACGACAGCTACTAGTCAGGCAATAAGCAGCGTATTTATACATTCGGACGTACGTATTATTAACACTTCTTGTTTCTTGTTACACTAATACACCTACCTTTGAAACTACCTTCTTGCTCCGTGTTTTACTTTCGGCACAAACCGGTCATGACTTTGCGGCGAAGTTTCGCTAACAAACAACAACAAATTGGCGACGAAGATCCACGAAGTGAAGACACTTAATAACTTCGATTTTTTCAGTTATTGAATTGTCTGAGGCATAACATCAAATTGAAGTGTATGTGGAATGTAAATGCGAACGTTAATATATACTGCGTGATGGTCCAGTGGATATCGGCTCGGAACAAGAAATCGGAGAGCCGATTTCGAATTCCAGCTGAATCCATTGCATTCACTTGGGAAAGGTATTAACCCGTTTCTTCCCTCCAGTTATGGGTTAAATAAAAGAACAGATTGGGTTCTGTAGCCTTGGAAGGCAACCAGTCTACCGCAGAAAAATCAATGGCAACCTACTACGTGATAATATTCTGCCCAGTCAGTCATGTCTCTTTCGAGACATGATCGCCCAAGCGTGTTTCACGTATGGCACTTAACTGACTGACTGAATATATACTAAAGGGTTTGACCTCTATTCGGCATGTTTTGATGGACGCTCAAGAGGTGTTTCCTAGTGAGTGAGCACGACTTTGAATGCAGATCCAGCGGGAAAGCTTTGCGCGCTGGAAGCCACCATAAATGATATATCTCTTTGTCTCATTGGAGTTTATGCGCTCAATGACTATGCGGAGCAGCCTGATCTGTATCGGCGAATCGAGTTTATTAGACGACGTTAGTGACCGATTGGAATTCCACCCTTAGCTTATAGATCGTATCGAGGATAGCTTAGGTTCTAACAACCTAGATGTAAAAACTTTATTACGAACTTGTTGATAAGTATCGCAATGAGCCCCTTGAGAGATATTGTGGAGATGGACAAATAGGGGGGCCCACTTCTAGCTACTTTGATTGTTTTCTAGTTCAAACAGTCGATGTAAAACTCTTGGGTTATCTAAATTTCTGTTCTATATTTTAGTCTGATCATAGACTCGTTCAGATTCGTGTAAACTTAGATATGCTTAAATTGAACGCATTATTATTTAGTAAACAAGACTGACAGAACCAGCTAATACTAATGATAAAGCGAGAATTCTTGGCGGCTGTTGTCAGGAATAAGTGTTGGGATTATTGAAATCTAAAGTTACGTCATTTGATGCTGATTATAGTCGTCGACTCTAATTAGTATATCAGAACAAACGGAATGTGAAGCAAATGTTGATCGGGCGATTAAATCCTGTGATAGTGGAGAAGTAGCCTTAGCTAGTGAGAAACTACACTCAGAGAAAATTAGAAATGTATCGAATAGACATATCGCGTGGGTCACATTTCCGGATAAGTAAGTGTGAACATAGATAAATAGGGGCTGCTAGTCTATAACAGTGCGTTCTAGTACCTCTCTTGAGTCCTTAAAGGGCTCTTAGGTTGTCGAAGTTTTCATTCCATTGTTTGCTAAAGAGATACGCGCTCGTCTGCATTCAGTTAATCTTAGATAAGCCAATGGTAAGGATGGCTGGCTACTATAAATTGAACTCATTATTTATTGAGCGTGATTTCAAGGAAATTTAAGTCGTTTGCTACTGATTATCGTCGTCGATTTGTTTAATGAGTTTAGCAGCACAAATTGAAGATGAAGCAAAAGTTGATCGGGAGATTAATGGGGTAGTAGATTGATCTAGGGCTGAGCTGACCTCCTTGCTTATCAAAAAGGATCAAGTTTTTGTAGTTAGTGCTAGGTTAAGAATTTTTTTTTTTGAGGCGACAAATATATCTGCTGAACTGCGTGCAGAGAAAGTTAAAAATGTATCGCGTAGTCATATCACGTGTGTCACTTTACCAGAAGCGGACTGTGACTATAAACGCGGGTATATGTGATGCTTTTAGTGACTACATTCATGATCTGTTCAATAGATATATCGATCACTTTGATGCTTATTTAGTCCCTTTTCCTTCTAAAGTGGCTAGGTGAGTGGGCCTCATAACAGAGTCTATATCTGGGAATGGCTGAAGCTGATTAGTAGAGTCAAAACTCCGGGATTAGTTTGTCTTTCCTTGCTAAAACTGATCTACAGCAACTAGACGAAGAAGATATCAACACATCTACGCTTCACTAGTGTAATCAATTTGATACTCAAAAACATGAACGTTGTAGATAAGAAAGGTAACTTTAGCATTTGACGAAGCTGAATGCAGAATTGGAAATTTTAGCCAAGAACTTAACCAACATTTTGCATGATGTCCTATCTAGTTTGATTTACTCTGAGCAGATTTATGCTATAAAGGGTAGGACTAATCAATCGTACAAATCGACAGTAAAGCCGCGATGATCAATTTAGATTAGTCCAAAGCATTCGATAGGATTGACCCTTCTTTTCTGGGGTTTGTCATTTCGGCCGCCGATTTCAGACTATATTTTCGTACGTGTATCCGACATTTCTACACGTTTCCCCGTGTACTGGTGGAAGTAAAACGACTACAGTCAGAGCCTTTCTTCTTACCTCACTTAGTTCGTGAAGTTTGTCCGCTTTCGCCTTTGTTTTTGTTCATGTGTTGAAACATTTTCTTTGCGAGTTAAAGGAGAATCCTGTCCCACACGTAATCTCCTTACCTGAATCTACCACCACGGCTAGGTCCTCTGCCTATACTGATTGTGCTCCTGTTATTGTGTCAAGCAGAGAAGAGATTGACGAAATAAACAAAGAGATCAAATATACTAGACAGTGACATGAACTAGGATCAACCGGGATAAGTCTTTTGGCTTGCGGTTGGGCGCATGGAAAGGAATTTCTCTTACAGGGTTTTCCTCTAGACAGATGAGCCAGACAGAATACGTCTGGTTCGGCCTCGATCTATTTCTAGAAATGAATTGTTTGGAGGTGCGGAAGAACTTCGAGGACGAAGGTCTAAGAGAAGTGGAAGGCGGAGGTATATGTTTCGCCCCTCTACCCAATTTTCCTTTACCGACTCTCCGTGCTTCCCGTCTTATATGACATACTAATGCAGTTAGTTATGATCTTTTATTTTGTGGGGAGGCAAGGCTTCTATGGTATATCAGGAGATTTGTTATTTCTACTCTTCTGAAAATGGCCTGAGTATGTCTAACGTTAAGATTCGTCAGTATACGCTTTGCATCGCGTTCCTAGATCTAATGTCTTCGCAGACGGATGGGATTGGTAAATTCTGAAAAAGATGAACTAGTAAGTACTTGTCACTCTTTAGAAGTGTGCACTCGTGCGAGGAAGAGTCTCAACGTTTAGCCCGAGGCAAGTGCTTCTTCTATTGGGAATTAGCCCTCAAATTCCTCTTCGAATGGCTTCTGCTATGTCCAGGCGTTTTCCCGTAAGGCATGATATCAGTGAGGGGGTTCATTCAAGTTAGTATGATTGCCGAGCTAGGTTTAACGAAGCAGGAGGCTCGCTCCATATGGCTTTGGGTTCTTATGTTGAAATGTCTCACAAATGATGAAGCGCATGGCTGAAGAATTAAAGGACCCTCTGAGACGTGAAACTTTTTTTCGGCTGGCTTTGGAAATACTCCCAAATGCGTCCGCTGCGATGAGCCGGTGGAAACTCTGGCTCACGTCGTTTTTCATTGTAAAACCGTAGTCGCGTTGTGGATGTTTATTGAAGACATCAGGTTTCTCATGCTGCGCAGTAAATTATTTATTCTTGAGGCCAGTTCTGTTTGTAATAATGTGGTACCTTTCATTAACTCAGGCTGAGCACTACAAGTTCTCGTGTTTTCTAGTTATTATGCGAGCCTTGCTAAGGACTACGTGACAAAAGAAATTCTATGCAGACGAGAAGTTTATCTCTTCTAAACCAATCTTTTTCATTACCGATAATTGAAATGCAAAAATTTCTTCAATAAGAATTTGGCAAAAGGTGGGTGAGTCTTGTCGAGTGAAAGAATTAGTGATATTTTTAACATTGGTAACCTCACCCAAAATAAGTTAGTCTCGGTTTGTTTTGCTTTTAATTTTATGCCAAGTTAACTTAGCTTGGGTATGCTTATTGATCTCTTTTATAGTAATCCTCATTTTCTTTAATTTAATTCCTTATCCCCTCCCCCCTGTTAGGTGGCCAGAAATGATAGTTCCCTGATAGATGCGGGTCACTTTCGTTTTTCGATTGCGTTTTTCGTAGTTGTTGTGCCTGGATGAGTGTATAAATGAATGTATTGTTCGTCGAATGACGTGATTTAATTTATCTAAGTCCCGCAAATTACGTCCAGTTAACTGATATTTCTGCCACAATTAAGAATTGTAGGGATTTTTATTACTAACATCATTTTATTTACTTTCTTGTGTATATATATATTTTTTAATCATTTCACCCCGAGCAAGGCGGAAACGCCACTGATGTGCAGGGGGTTACATAAATGTAAAAAGATTAATTAGAAAAGAGTGAGGAGTACAAACTAGTTAGAAAGGAACAATAGAAAGCTGAGAAAGCTGGTGCAATGACAGATACATAGGCGGAGAGAAAGTGAAGATTATACAGGGGAGGGGAGAGAGCTAGAGTCCAGTGGTTAGTAGATGAGTATTGACTTTGCATTTAAATTTCTGGAGGTTGTAGCCGTCAGGAAAGCAAGAATACGGGAGCGAGTTCCACAGGCGGGAAGTGCGAGAGAGGAAGCTGCAGGAGTAGAATTGTCGTCTGCATTTGGCTAACCTGACTGTGAATGGGTGGGACCAAGTTGCCAGTCTGGAAGCATAGCGTACATGTTCATCAGGCTTTCATTTGTAAATTTTTTTATTTTATACCCCACAGACAAATTGTACAAATGAGACTAGTTGAGACATCACAGAAACTTTGAGATATTATGGTCCTTGTAGTAAGAATTTTAAGAATATGATGTTTTGGTGCATGTAATATTGTATAGTCAGTTGAGTACTATACGTGATACAAATTTGGGCGATCATGTCTCGAAAGAGACATGACTGACTGGGCAGAATATTATGCCGCAGTAGGTTGCTATTGCTTTCTGCGGTAGACTGGTTGACAGCCAAGGCTATAGAACCCAATCTGTCCTAATATTTAAGCCATAACTGGAGGGAAAAGACGGATTAATACCTTTCCTAAGAGTATTTGTGCGTAAGTGAATGCAAGGAATTCAACTGAAATTCGAACTCGGCTCCCCGATTTATCGTTGCGAGCCGATATCCACTGAACCACAACGCACATCCAGTTGAATTCCTTGCAGCAGATATTTTGTTCTACAGAAGGATGCTGAGAATCCCATGGCCTGAACATGTGAGCAACGACAACGTTTTATAGAAAATAGAACAAAATGACAAATACTTAGAATAATAAAGAGATAATTGAAATTTCGGGAGTACATAGTGAGGAAAGAGGGCTTTGCAAATGTAACACTCATAAGACATGTCGATGGCAAAGGTAACAGTAAAATAAATGGTTAGCAAAACAGAGATTAAGAAAGATAAAAAAAAATAATGAAGCAAGACAGCCAAGCGTTAAAAAAGACAGTAAGTTGTGGAAAGTCATGATATTCCACACATGACGGATTGCGACATATAGAAGAAGAAGAAGAAGAAGAAGAAATGAAGGTGGACGTGTTTTACAGGTTGTGGTGTTGAAATTGTTTTAGTGTAAGATGACTACCCGTCAGATAATTGATGCACGCTTGGACTATCATGTCTAATTCGATGTATGACTGAGTAGGCAGATATTCCAGCAGTAAGTTTCCATTTTTTTCTGAGATATACTGATTGCCAACCAAGGCTACAGAACCAGTGTCCTGATATTTTAACCACAGCTGGAGGGAGAAATATAGGATTAATATCTTTTCCAAGTGTATTTGAACGTAAGTAAATGCAACGAATTTAGCTGAATTCGAACTCGGTTCACTGGTTTCTCATTCCGAGCCGATATCACTTGCACCACAACCAACTACGATAAAATGTCGATATATCGAGAGGGACCTTCAGTTTAGACATAAAAGATAACCAGAAAGAAAGAAAGAAAAGAGAGAAACATGCACGATGGGTAATTACGAAGACGATACTTGGTGGGAGAGTTTGAGCCTGATTTCCCCCGACAAATGACCACTACTCAAATCGCTTAAGTAGTGGCCATCCTGAATGGCTGTTATTAAGAACTGGTCGGTATTTTTCGCCATTGTCATTGGTACGTGTGTAGAGATTTTTCGTCTAACGTTACGCTCCGAGAAACACCAAATAAAGATGACAACAAAGGACAAGTAAAAGCTATCAGACTGAGAATGTAGATTCATTAAAACACGGAAATAATCAACTGTCCGTCTATCTATAATCCATACAACGGCTGATCATTCAACTATGCAAAATAACATAAACATCAGCTATATATATATATATATATATATATATATATATATATATATATAACATAGTGATGATCCACGTATACTGTCTTAATATGTATAGGAAAGAATATTAAAAAGTTTTGAATTTAAAAATGTATTTTTGGACAGTATTTGTTTATTTTTATTATTCTATTTTATATTTCAGACAGCCCTCGGTCAAACACGTCACATGTTTTAAACAGAAAATTCACAGACGCTCTCGCGAAATACGTTTCTAATTCAGATTTAAAAATCACTTGTTTCTGATGAAAGACCGAGGGCAGTCTGAAATATAAAATAGAATAATAAAAAGAAACAAATACTGTCCAAAAATACATATTTAAAATCAAAACTTTTAATATTATTTCCTATATATATATATATATATATATATAGTATATAAAGGCAGCAAATAATTTTCTAAACATATACTGTTAAATATAAGAGAAAATAAATGTCTATTATGTTTAATCATGAGCCGTTCTAAACGTCGTAATTTGGCTTTAATTTCAGTTGAAATTAAAGACAAAAATTCTCCAACATTTGGATATTTTTTTATTAATTTGTTTCTAAGCTTTCGGCTCATATAAGCCATCTTCAGAGAGGTTATTAAGACGGTAACGCAATAACATCCACTATCAGCGACGATTTTATTTTGTGTTGACATAAAACTCCGCTAGGCAACGGCAATAGTTACCAAAAATAACAAACGCAGTTCGCAAATTTGCAATGCGGTTCTATGACGTCACACCGCGTGATAGCGCGAAATGACAACAGAACCATGTATTCAAATGCAATGTGATGTGTTATGACCAGATTTAAACGTGATAATATAATATATATATATATATATATATATATATATATATATATATATATAATTTTTTTCTAAACATATACTATTAAATATAAGAGATAATGAATGTCTATGAGGTTTAATCATAAGCTGTTCTAAACATCATATTTTCGCTTTAATTTCAAATAAAGACAAAAATTCTCCAACATTTGGATAATTTTTTATTAGGTTGATTCTAAGCTTTCGGCTCACATCAGCCATCTTCAGAGAGGTTGCAAGACGTTAACATAAAAAACCCAGCATCAAAGACTTAGTTTTCGCTTTTTTTTTTTTTTTGCACATAGAAATGATAATACAAAAAACTTCAAATATATAAAAAAAAATCTAAATTATTTTAAAAATATGAAAACCAAACGATTTTTGTGAAACTTTTCAAATTTTTATAGGCAAAATAATCAATTCTTAACTAAAATATCTAACCGCAACAAACCTTTGAAGATTTTTAAAATATATTTGAAGTTTTATGGATTATTATAATAAAAAATTTTTAAAAATTTATTTTAAAATTTCATTAGTAACTGAATTTTTTTCTTCAGATTATAACGTCCTTAATTTTTATTATTTATACAAGCAATTAAGAGCTTGTCATATTAAATAATAACAGAGTTTTATTGCATTTTTAATTCTTTCTTCGGAGCATATTTTCGGATACAGAGGCTAAATTTTTAAAAAAATAATGATTTATATTCCCCGAAGAATCCCCCGTTTAACTGATAAAATCATAGACCGCAGCAAATCAAAATTTATTAAAATTTCATGGATTTTCGTATATGGGGGTAATAGAGGTAAAAGAAATCTTTTTACCATTAATAATTTAAAAATTTCATACATTTGTGAATGAGTACTGAAAGTTTCATTAAATTCCGACAATAATTTGATTTTACGAGAATTTCCAAATTAATGTGTTTGTCACAGGAAAAAAAGGTGGGTGATATCATTACGTTTTCCATTGTAAACAGACGTAACGTTTTGGTTACTCGATAACTAAAATCAAAACATAATTTTTTGCCAAAATTTCGAACATGTTAAAATGGATTAAAAATTTTAAAAAAATATTTAAAAATTATTTTGATTTTTGGTCTTAATAATAACATAAATATGTTGATAGAAAAAGTTATTTTTTTTTAAGTTTGGGGTCTTTTTAGTTATACTATACTTTTTTTAGCGATTTAGTGGAGGTACCTAAATATATATATATATATATATATATATATATATAAGTACTGTGCAAAAGTATTAAGACAAGAACTATTTTATCTTTTATGAGGCATATTGACAGAATATAAACAATTTGATTAAAGTAACTTTATTTGATTTACTCAACAAATGCTTTAACAAGAAAAATACTTGTTACAAAATAAATTTAATATTTGCTTTGAAATAATAAAATAATTGCGACAATTTACTAATCGCACCTAGTATATATATATATATATATATATATATATATATATATGTATATATATCTATATATATATAGTACTGTGCAAAAGTATTAAGACAAGAACTATTTTATCTTTTAAGAGGCATATTGACAGAATATAAACAATTTGATTAAAGTAACTTTATTTGATTTACTCAACAAATGCTTTAACAAGAGAAATACTTGTTACAAAATAAATTTAATATTTAGTATAATAGCTTTTGCTTTGATCACAGCCTTCATTCTGTCAGGCATTGATATCACAAGCTTCTTCAGTGTATCTAATGGTATCTCCTGCCAAGCAGCTTGTATTTGTTCCCAAAGTGTGTCTTGCGAAGTAAAAGTAGATTTATCAATTCGAGAGTGGGGAATAAGAAGAAAGTCAGTCATATCCAAGGATAATAGAATAATGAGTAGTTTCAAAATAACTTGTTTAATAGAAAAAAAAGGATAAATGAAATATATTTTCTTGTAATACATTTCTTTTACACTTAATCAATATTTATTAGTAATGTACTTGGCTTTTTTCCAGTTGAATTCATTGCATTCACTTTCGCGCAAATACCCTTGGGAAAGGTATTAATCCGTCTCTTCCTTCCAGTTATGGGTTAATAACAGGACAGATTGGGTTCTATAGCCTTGGCTGGCAACCAGTCTACCGCAGAAAGCAATGGTAACCTACTGCGGGATAATCTTCTGCCCAGTCAGTCATGTCTTTTTCGAGACATGATCTCTCAAGCGTGTTTCACTTATGGCACTTACCTGACTGACTTGGCTTTTCACCCTGTATTTGAATTTCAGTGAGGCTTTTAGGAAAATCACCCCTGTCCTGATACTTTTGCACACTACCAGTAGTGTGTGATTTAAAACTTTATTTTGATGCCTCATAAAAGATAAAATAGTTCTTGTCTTAATACTTTTGCATAGTATTGTATATGTATATATATATATATATATATATATATATATATATATGTATGTATATATATATATATATGGAGTAATCATGTGAATCTACTTTAGAGTTTACAGCATGATTTTCACGACTATGTTGCTGCTATGTTTTCCGTTCCAAGCAAACATTTTAGGATGGGTTTGTAGTAAACCACAAGCCCAACCGGTTTTTGAATTATAGGATGAACTTCTTCCACGCAGTTTGCTACACGAAGTTAGAAGGACCAAGCTTTTTATGTCCTTGTTTCATACTAATTCTACCACCTTCAATAAAATAAGAATTTCTACTTATGAAGCTAATTTGGTGCAAATGATAATATTTGAATTCGGAGTACTTTCCGCATCTTTCTTGTTACGATCACAATGTTTCGGTTCTTGTTCCCTCCGGACTTCATCAGATGTATATTTGTTGCTTTATTAAATCGTATATCCACAGCATATTCGAAACCAATGATTTGTACCATAGTTCTGTAAGCTTAATTTTAAACCCCCTAATGTGAAGCAACTCCTAATGAGCTTGTCTCGAAGACAATGGTTAATGAAATGATTTCGAAATTCACGAGAGCTATTATCCCTTAGGCATTTTCTGATGAGGGGTGTATACCCTGCTAAAATGATTTGCTCGCTTGTATCTGTGTTAGAAGTACATATAATATGCTACACACAAACACATAGATTTTATACTCGACTAGCAGTATAGCCCGGCGTTGCCCGGGTGTAATGAAAGCTTTAAAGCTAATCCATGGTCCTGGAACTCAGACTCTTTGAATATTGGCACGAAAGGCTAAAAAGCAATAGTTGTTTCGATTTAAAGTGAAACCGTAGACTGAAAGAAAGATGAATGGATGTAAGTCAAATTTTGATTTCCTGATATGGATATCAAATAAGTTTTTTTCGTCGTAAACTGAATTTTGAAGGTTAAATAAGTCCTCTGAGTAAATGGTAAAGGCAGATAAACAGACACATACACAAACACCTTGCCTTATACATATACATATATATATATATATATATATATATATATATATATATTATCGATTTTCTGCACTATTGTAAGAACTCCAACCTTGAAACTTCTGAATATCGTTTCTTATGTCTCTGTCTATGAGTGTATCAAATTTGATTTAAATCGGACCACTCCTTCTAGAACCCGATTTTTTCGATTATCGATTTTCGATATTTATCGGTGATACCTCGACACAAAACCTAGAAAAGAACACTCGCAGACGTTTAGAGTACAACTGTGTAAATTTTCAAGAAATTCGGTTCAGCCGTTTCGGAGTTTATAGGTAACGGACACACACACACACACACACACACAAAGTTTTATTTCTAACGAAGTTTAGATAATGAACACTTCTCTGGCATAAATGTACCATATTTAAGCCATATATACATATAAAACATATATGAGTGTAGACACTGAGGTCAACAGTGACATCATGTTAATGTTCTCATGGCTCATTATTATTGATACATATATATATATATATTTATATATATATATATTGTCATCCGCAGACAGATCTGTTTCGCCGTATCACAGCTGATCAGTACGGTTATACTCCGATTGCTTTTTTACCCAGGATTGAAACCCGACCGAAATGGCGTCAGTCGATGACCCTAACCCCTGGCTATGGGCGTTCGGTGGAAGTAGGTATGTAGCAAGATATATACATAAATAACTGTGTGGTTGTCTCTATGTGAGGTATTATATATATATATATATATATATATATATATATATATATATATATATATTCTAAACATACACTGTTAAATATAAGAAACAATGAATGGCTATTATGTTTAAGCATGAGCCGTTCTAAACATCGTATTTTGGCTTTAATTTCAGGTGAAAATAGAGACAAAAATTCTCCAACATTTGGATAATTTTTTATTAAGTTGGTTCTAAGCTTTCGGCTCACATGAGCCATCTTCAGAGAGGTTGTGGTGATACCGACTGAGCAAAAGCGATGGACCGGATGTTTGAACCCTCACCTCCAAAAAGCAAATGACCAAAAGTCGTCGGTTCGCAGCTGGATTCGCGCAGATGCTCCGGTTGAAAAATAAAAATTAATGAAATATTAAATTTCCAGTTCGCGAGCCTACGCGAATTTTAAATAAGCTGTAAGAGTAGAAGTTGTGGTTACACTTGTTTATTTTCGTAGTGAAAGGGTGGGACCTTGTTGTTAGTCTCGTAGGTCTTGTAAATTTGAGAAGTGGGTGTACCAAGGAGCTAAGCTCGTTGGAGTAAAGTCTGTGAAAATATTTGTAGAAGAGATGTCGGTGAGAAAGTGACTGGAGTCGAGCCACCAGTTTAGTATCGACTACATTGCAGATTCTCTTTGGGTTTTTATTGGGAAAATGAAAATTAACAGAAATTGCAACCACCGAGATATGACAGCAGTATTCAATGCAGGGCTGGATAGAATAAATAAAGAACAAGTAGTAAACATCTAACATGTTTCCCTTTTAACAAGCTTCTTCAGAGATTTAATAAGGATTTAATAATTCAGCCTTATTAAATCTCCGAAGTATCTTGTTATAAGTAAAACATGTTAGATTAACGACATTTTTTCCTACTTCTTCTTTATTTATCCTATTCATCATGTCGGATTCCGATCCATATAGTGTTTTTAAAAAAACGATGTATTTTATACTATTTTTTAGTATTTATTGCTAATCAATAATTGTAAATGAAAATAGAATAGTTGTTTTGTTCATACTGCACAATATCATGTAAATCAAATGAATTTATAAATATTTTATAATTACTATATTGCAGTTTCATCAATGAAAGAATATAGAAAATTCAGGGGGAATTGGACGAGTTCATCTTTGCTTGCTTGCCTTGTAATTTTTTTTTTTTTTTTTTTGCTAAGTAACGATAACAAACGAACGATTCTATTTTCATTTAGAAAATATCCACTTGGCAATAAATACTAAAAATAGTATGAAATACATCATTTTTTTAAAAATTTGGGGAGGACTAATAATTATGGCCAGTAATGTACGTATATATATATATATAATCATTTGTTTCTGATGAAAGGCCGAGGCCGGTCTGAAATATCAAATATATAAATATAATAATAGAAATAAATAATTACTGTCAAAAAGAATACCTTTTTAAATTACAAGTTTTTTTGTAGTTTGTCCTATATATATATATATATATATATATATATATATATATAGAGAGAGAGAGAGAGAGAGAGAGAGAGAGAGAGAAAGAGTGAGAGAGAGAGAGAGTGTGTGGCTATGATGACAATATTTACGCTCTCACACCCTGATTGAGCACTCTGGAAAAATAGTAGACTTTGATAAACAGTAGCTACTCTGGCGTGTACGCATCGCTCATTCAGTGAAATGAATTAGAGTGCTCTAGCTATAATGATATGCGCTAAAAAGTCTACCTACTTCCACCGAACGCCCATAGCCAGGAGGTAGGGTCACCGACTGACGCCATTTCGGTCGGGTTTCAATCCTGGGTAAAAAAGCAATCGGAGTCTAACCGTACTGATGTTATCAACGAGCGTTTTACTTAGAAGTGTGCGTTGATAACCGTGTTGTTTTAAACAACTTCTAAAAACACGCTCGTTGATAACATGTACATACTTAAACAAGAAAATAATAAACAGAAACTAAAAACCCTCGAAGCAATCTACATTAAACAATTTAAACCTGGTTTGAATACAATCAATTTTGATATTTCCAATAACGTACTCAAATGCCTGTAATCAGATCAGGGACACAACGCCACTATTTTGTCACTGTCTTCGGCCATCCGCCACGGTAGGGATGGACTTATATTTTCAATTTAATTCTCTTTATTGTTAATAACTTAAATGTTCTATGTTTACTGTGTGTTAATATTTACTCTTTGATAATGGCTTATGTGAGCCGAAAGCTTAGACCCGATAAAAAAATCAACAATTACTGTGATTTTTTGTTGTCTTTCAACGATATCACCATCAAGTATATCAGACGGTATGAACGGATCCTACACAAAATTAATTGACAAAACTTGTCTATATTATTCGATGAAACCTGCATTAATCTATATATATATATGTATATATTTAAAAATATACTCAATTATAATCTGAGATTAAGGACAGAATGGTTAAATAAAATAAAGACAAGAGGAAAACTGTATTTTAAATCGCCTACGGGTTTCGTCCTGTGATAGATTTTTTCAAGGCAAAAAGACGAAATGAGCTTTATTCTAAATTACGTATCTATAAACAAACAGTGTTGGTAACCACAAAGACGCTCACAAATCATATCATTTTAACAACTCTTGACTTTGCGCTACAGGTGAAGAAATTCTAAAACAGACTTACACACAAAATAAACAGTTCTCAAGAAAACGGTCAAATTCCCTTCATGTTAATATCTCGTGACTTTACACTACACATGAAGAAATTCTAAAAACAAAAATATTCTGTTGATCTTTTGAAATGATTTGTGAGTGTCTGTGTGGTTACCAACACTGTTTGTTTATAGATACGTAATTTAGAACAAACCTCATTTCGTCTTTTTGCCTTGAAAAAGTCCATCACAGGACGAAACCCGTAGGCGATTTAAAATACAGTTTTCCTCTTGTCTTTATTTTATTTAACCGTATATATATATATATATATATATATATATATATATATATATATCAACGAACATAATTTCCTAACAGTATTTACATTATTCGGACTATTGTCCTCATCTTTGTTGCCATTTGTACGACGATTCGGTCGTTGTACACTTCGGCCTTTTTCAGGTACTAGGAATTTCTAACAGAACCCAGGGTTCTTATGTAAATACTGTAAATACTACCTCATCTCAGAAATATAGTAAAATAATTTCCTAATTGACAATAACACATACACGGATCTATATGCACTATGTGTGTGTGTGTGCCTTTATAATTTTCTGAAAATAATTAAACGAAATCAAATCTCTTGGGGTATTATACACAACTTTGCAGAACGTCTCTCAATTAAAGACGATAAACCCCAGAAATATTGGTGAGAGGAGAAGACAACATACGAGAGTGACAGACTTGAATAAGCAGAACTCTCACGTAAATGAGAAAACACAGCTCCTCGTCTTTTGAGCGACAACGTCGAGGGAGACACTTCTCTGTCCAATGTGAGTGCTTTTGTCATCATGACCGGACCGGCCAAAGTGTTGGAAACCATCGCACGGCGGTGAACAGATGGCACGACGTCAAGCCCAATCACTAGCCAGAACAACTTGATTACAGCCACCGTATAGGCCTAATAAACAATGGCGATAATTGCTTGACGTGGAAAGGGTGTCTTGTGATTAGTCTTGCTGGTCATCGAATGTTTCTGAATAATGGCCAAAATTCAAGTGGGGTTCTTACAAAGTTTTTATTGTGACTTATATAACTTTAGAAAGACTTTGATTTACAAAGACTTTGATTTACCTGCACAAGGTAATTGGGACACATACATAGTAATCCATAAGTGGAAGTGACTAACATTTGACATATCGGTATTAACATGGCCGCTTCCTATGTATCCAAAAAACGAAGAGAAATGCACTATGCCCAGCAGTAGAAGCCAACCACAATAATTAGAAGATAGTGATCTTCTTGTAAGGGAGATGAATAAAAAGAAACAAAAATGATCGATCTAAAGGGGCTCATATAGTGAATCATAAGACATTGATATTTTAATGCTACTGGCTCTTGTGTGTTTTTTGAGTTTTGTTTAACGGCACATTAACCTCTGTCGGTTATTTAATGCCAAAAAGGTGAGGTTTTAAGGTTTGTTTGCTTTTTTAATGTTCGGTCATAGTGAGAAGGTTGATTTAGTTAGAGTTTGAAGCAAAATTTTTATTTTTTATTTTTATTTAAAAAAACTGAAGATGTCTTATAGTTTTGTATTAAAAAATGTATTGCAAGTAATATTTTTTTCCTTTAAATATGTATTATAGCAATATTTTTTACCATTCAAAAATATATTATGGTAATAATTTTTTTCTTGAAAAATGTATTATTGTTAATATTTTTCTTTCAAAAATGTATCTATTTCTACAAAAGTCTACTTTTACGTATATATATTTCTATAAAAGTATATTTTTATACTTTCATAGCGTTTTGACTCCAGTTTGGGGATAAATTATTTGCCTACAGCTGAGACCCTAACAGGTGCTATCACTCCCAGTCAGAGGGAACCTGGGAACAACAGCAAATAAGAGGAGGTTCCATACTCCTCACAAACTCCCAGTCAGAGGCATTGCTGCCGGATGCAGTTTACCGTCCTGGCTGTCATGAGCGAGAGACGCGTTTTACCCGAGTACCCTTAAATTCCATGTCACAGCTTGCATCTCAGTGTCAGGCATGAAGATCATGTCCTAGATCTCGGTAATGGACGTAGTCTTATCATGCTCTTCAGCCACCCCAAATTCCCTATCTATCTATCTATCTATCTATCTATCTATCTATCTATCTATCTATCTATCTATCTAAGTTTGCGTATATATATATTTAGCAAAGTTTTTTATCAACACAAGATAAAATGATCTTTGATGGTGGATGTTTTTAAGTTAACGTCAAAAAAATGGCTAATGTAAGCTGAAACCTTAGAACCAATTTTAAAAAATTATACAAATGTTAGAGAAGTTTTTGTCTTTATTTTCACCTGAAATTAAAGCCAAATTACGATGTTTAGAACGTCTAATGATAAACATTCATTGTCCCTTATATGGCTCATCACTGTGAGGGTACCGGGTTGGCAGTTTCCTGGTTGCTGCTTCCGACTGGTAGTTAGGAGCCCTAACTCTTGCGTAGCGTCAAGAGCGGCTGCTCTGATCAACAGTTGTATAATATCGGGGTTCTTGTAGTGCCATGTCGCGCATGGATAGGTGTCCCTGCAAGCGCTTTCGGTGGGCAACCCCGAGGCCACACCTTGTTGCAGCCCTAGCCAGTCTCCCTCCCAGCTCAGATCGTGGGTAATGACCGCCTGTATCCTCTACCCTAGGTCCCTTTCTATAAACCAAAAACATGACAAGACAAAACAGAAATGACCCTAAACCAGCTAAATCCAAACCACCTAAGCCCATTAACCTCTCCTTCACTAATATCCGAGGCATTCGTACTAACTTTGCTAGTGTAGAAGCGTTCCTGCATGAAAAGTCCCCTGACATCCTCGCGCTCTGCGAAACTAACCTCAACTCAACTATTCCCTCCTCTGACCTCTTCATCCCTGGTTATCTTCCCCTTTTAAGGAAGGATTCTACTGTCCACATGCATGGGCTGGGTGTTTATGTCAGCGAACACCTCCCCATAACTAGGGTGACTTCACTCGAATCTACTGACCACCAATACATATGTCTCCGCTTGTCTCTCCTCAGTTCGGTTAGCTACCTATTCTTCCTTTACCGTTCTCCCTCCTCTCCTGACTGCTCCCTACTAGATAGCATTGCCGACGACATAGATAAGGCTATTACCTATCACCCATTTGCCCACATATTTGTATTTGGAGACCTCAATGCCCATCACTCTGAGTGGCTTGAAAACGCTGTTACTGATTCGGCGGGCACTCACGCCATGAACTTTGCTATTTCCCAATCCCTTACGCAAGTGGTGGACTTCCCCACTCGCTTCCCAAGCACACCCTCGGGTCATTCCTCACTGCTAGATATATGTTTCACCTCTGCGCCCGACGCCTGTCAAGTCTCGCAGCTTTGCCCTCTCGGCAACTCCGACCACGCTGTAGTCTCCCTCAGTATTTCTTTCCAATCTCACTCCCCCCAGGATCCCCCTACTCATAGAACCTCCTACCTCTACCAAAAAGCTGACTGGGAAGCCTTTCGCGATTTCCTCTGCGACGTCCCTTGGGGAAAAGTGTTTGACCTATCAGTTGATGACTGTGCCTCTGAGGTCTCGTCATGGGTGAAAGCTGGCATTGATGCCTTCATACCCACCAGGAAGTATTGCTTAAAACCTCATTCCCCTCCGTGGTTCTCTCCAGCCTGCTCAGCCGCCATTGCCCACAGGAACCATTACTTCCATCTATTCCAGAGACAGCCAACTGATCACAATAGGCGCCTGTTCACATCCGCTCGCAGTGAGTGCAAGAGAACTCTAAATGACGCCAAACAGTTGTTTGCGGAGAGAATGCGACAGCACTTAGCTGACCGCAAGTTCGGCTCCAAGGACTATTGGAGGATTTGTAAACGAGTGCTCAACAATAGGAAATCCTCAATACCTCCTTTAATCCATGGATTTGACGTTCTCACGTCATCTGCTGAGAAAGCTGAGTGCTTTGCCCGCAGATTCTCATCCAACTCCACACTCGACTCGTCCGGAGTGCACCCACCCGACTTCCCTATTAGAACTGAGGCCAAACTGCATGACGTGTATATTACCCCGACAATAGTATCCAGAGTAATTTCAAAACTCGACCCCCATAAGGCGTGTGGAGACGATGGAATCCCGGTGATAGTCCTTAAGAGGTGTGCCCCAGAACTTTCCCCTGTCCTCTCTAAACTGTTTAACTACTGCCTTTCTGCTTCCTGCTTTCCTGCATGCTGGAAATTCTCCTCAGTCGTTCCTGTCTTTAAGAATTGTGGTGAACCCTCGGACCCATCCAACTATCGCCCTATCAGTCTCCTACCAATATTCGGGAAAGTGTTCGAGGCTATAATAAATGCTGAAATAGTTCATCATCTCACCGCCCACAAGCTGTTCTCCGACAGGCAATATGGATTCCGATTTGACAGGTCCACAGCCGACCTGCTAACTACTGTAACGGAGTACATGCTACAGGCCCTTGATGAGTCTGACGAGGCTCGCGCGGTTGCTCTGGATATCTCCAAGGCTTTCGACAGGGTTTGGCACCCTGGCCTCCTATGCAAACTACGCGGTTATGGTATTACCGGTCGCCTGCTTGACCTAATCCAATCTTTCTTAAATAACCGCAAAATGAAGGTCGTTCTGAATGGGCGTGCCTCTTCGTCCTACAGCACGAATGCTGGTGTCCCACAAGGCTCTATCCTGGGCCCAACGCTCTTCCTTATTTTCATCAACGACCTCCCAGATGAGATCAGGTCCCAAGTAGGCATCTACGCAGATGACACTACAATATACTCCCGCTCCAGTAAGAAACCTGTCGTGGCGGACAGACATAATCTCGCTGCTGACCTTGAGCGGGATCTACACTCTGTGGTGAACTGGGGCAAGAAGTGGCTTGTCAACTTTAATTCCTCTAAGACCAAGCTGTTGTCTGTCAACCATTACAGGCAACCTCTTCTGCCTCCCATAAGCATGGACCAGATGATTCTCCCGGAGAGTAATACACTACGCCTCCTCGGACTTACCCTGTCCTCAGACCTCAAATGGAAGCACTATATTGAATCCATAGCAAAATCTACTGCTAAGAAGAAAATTGGGTCACTATGTCGATCCAGGATGTTTTTTCCACCTGAATCCATCCTGCATATATACAAGTCAACCATCCGTCCGTGCATGGAGTACTGCTGCCATTTATGGTCAGGTGCCCCTGCCGTTCTCCTCAGTGTTCTTGACAAGCTCCAAAGGAGAGTCTGTAATGTGATAGGTACTGATCTGGCGACTCGTCTGCAGCCACTTTCCCATCGTCGAAATGTGGCCTCCCTCTGTCTCTTCTATAAATACTTTCATGGCTTCTGCTCGGATGAGCTTAAGTCACTGATGCCTCCTCAACAGGTGTTTACCCGTTCAACCAGACTGGCAACTGGGTCCCACCCATTCACAGTCAGGTTAGCCAAACGCAGACGACAATTCTACTCCTGCAGCTTCCTCTCTCGCACTTCCCGCCTGTGGAACTCACTCCCGTATTCTTGCTTTCCTGACGGCTACGACCTCCAGAAATTTAAAAGCAAAGTTAATACTCACCTACTAACCACTGGCCTCTAGCTCTCTCTCCCCTCCCCTGTATAACCTTCCCTTTCTCTCCGCCCATGTACCTGTCATTGCACCTGCTTTCTCAGTTTTCTATTGTTCCTTTCTAACTAGCTTGTACTCCTCACTCTTTTCTAATTAATCTTTCTACATTTATGTAACCCCCTGCACATCAGTGGCGTTTCTGCCTTGCTCGGGGTGAAATGATTAAAAAAAAAAAAAAAAAAAAAAAATATATACTGGAGAAAACATTCTCTACAAATTGGTCGGTCGACCTATCTATCTATCTATCTATCTATCTATCTATCTATCTATCTATCTATCTCAGTGTATCTATCAATATTAATGAGTTTATCTCAGTTAATACATCTATCTCACAATATCTATATCTGTCTATATATTTTAGATCATCTATCTCAGTGTATGTATCTCTGTATATCAGTAAGTTAAAGGCCATACATGATACGCACTTTGGGGCTCATGTCACTTTCGGGACATTATTGACTAGGCAGAAGATTTTCCAGCAGTAGGTAGCCATTATTTTTTTTACAGTAGACTGGTTACCGTCCAAGGCTATAAATCTAAATCTGTCCTGCTATTCAAAGCATAGCTGGGGGAGAAGCGACGGGTTAATACGTTTCCCGAAGTGTATTTGCGAAGGTAACGAATGGAACTGAAATTCGAACTCTGATCTCCAATTACTCATTTCTAGCCGATATCCACTGCACTTCAACGTACCACACTAATGCACTTGAAAAAGGCAGGAAAATACTTTTTTTAATTTATTTCGGCCCTTGATTAATGTCTACCATTTTGAATTGACTCGCCTCTTACTAATCCAACCATATTTTATGGTAAATGTTCAGACGATCCATAGTCCATACATTCACAAATCCAGACCTTTACAGTTTTACATGTTGCCAACACAGCTACGACTCATCCCCATTCTCTTCGCTTACTTTTTAATCGTTTCATGCAAACAAAGCGATATCTGTTATGTCGCCAAGTATAAATGAATAACTCAACAACAGAATCAGAATATAAGTTGTATTCCGCGGAAAGACGGTTAGTATGTACAGAAGTGATTAGTAATATTTACAATAGAAAGATACAAAAGTCCAATCCGTCGTAAGACGTGTGTATACGTGATTACCTCCGGTACGCCACCGGAAGTGTGACTAACTCTTCACTGACTCGCACTGACTCTTCAGTAACTCATTAGAGACTCTCAAGTGACTCTCTACGACTGTATTTACTAGCCTTCCCACCCAAGGCTGGATGTGACACATGGTCATTTTATAGTGGGTATTCCCGGCCATATAGCCGGGAATACCCACTATAAAAATTTCTACATATATATTCTACCCTTCGGCGGAACCACGACTGGGTTAATGCTCTCTGCTCGGAAGCAGAGAGCGCCCTCTACCCGAAGGCAGAGGGCTGACAGTGTCGTAGAGTCGTCAGTCTAGTGACTCTCTACGACTGTATTTACTAGCCTTCCCACGCAAGGCTGGATGTGACACATGGTCATTTTATAGTGGGTATTCCCGGCCATATAGCCGGGCCAAAAAAATGTCTGTCTATTTTTGCCCAGTCGTGGTTCTACCCTTCGGCGGAACCACGACTGGGTTAATGCTCTCTGCTCGGAAGCAGAGAGCGCCCTCTACCCGAAGGCAGAGAGCTGACAGTGTCGTAGAGTCGTCAGTCTAGTGACTCTCTACGACTCCCTTGTAGAGAATCCACCATTGCTATATATAGCAATGGGAACAGTCCATTTGTAGTCAAATAGGAGCGGGTCCCTAACAATATCACCACTGATGCGTGGGGAGCTACATAAGAGAGTAAAGGTTTAAGCAGCAGGAGAGTGAAGAGAAAGAAGAACTCGTTACAGGGGGTGTCAGAGAAAGAGCAAAAGATGGATGAAGACAAAGGTTTGAAGACTGTTGTGAAGGTAGAGAGAAAGGCAAAAGAACAAGTTATACGGGATGATATAAAAATGATTAGGGTTAAGTAGATAAAAGATGGGAATTGACATTGCATTTAAATTCCTTGAGATTGTAGCCATCAGAAAAGCAAGTATACGGAAGAGAGTTTCACAGGCGGGAAGTCCAAAAAGAAGCTACTGGAGTAGAATTGACGGCTGCATTTGATCTATTTAACTGTAAAACTTTGGGACCTTGTCAGTCTGGTTGCACGAGTAAATTTTGTGGAGGAGGCACCAGTGACCTAAGTTCGGCGGAGCAGAAGCCATTAAAATATTTGTAGAAAAGACAGAGGGAAGCCACATCCCGCCTGTGAGAAAGTGGCTGGAATCGAGCTGCCAGGTCGGGACCAATCACATTAGAGATTCTATTGCGGTGAAAGAAGTTTCAAACAGAAATCGCTTTCCTCAGAGTTGATATTTCGTGGAATATACTTCTAAGAGGAGGCTTCAGTGGTGACAACGATCACAGCTTCTTCAAGATTCGGTTCAACTACATCTTCTTCTTCTTCTTCTTCTTCTTCTTCTTCTTCTATGTGCCCTGTCCCTTCAGGACGTAAGCGATCATGGCTTTCCACATCTCCCTATCCCTGGTTGCTCTTAGCACACCTTCTCCTGTTACATAATGCAACCTTCGTTCCATCATCCACCTGATAAGTTCCTTCAAGTATGTTATCCGTTGCTTTCCCCTGTCTCTTTTTTCCCTCTATCTGGCCTGTTAGTATCAGGTTCTCTAAGCCCTCCTTCCTCAATGCATGTCCCAGGAACTTTAGCTGTTTCTTCCTGATGCTCAGTATGAATTTCCTTTTCGTTTCCATCATTTCTAAAAACTCATCATTGCTCACATGCTCGATCCATGATATTCGCAGCATCCTTCTGTAGAACCACATTTTAGTTGCTTTAAGTTTTACTCCATCTTTGATGATATTGTCCAGTATTTACTGTCATATTGAAGAACTGACATTACATAGCAATCCAGTACTCTCTTTGATTCTAGCGAAATTGTCCTGTTTCTTAATACTTTACTCAACTTCTGGAATGCTTCCTTCTCCATGCCAATTCGCCTTCGGATCTCTGTGTGGCACTTTCCGTCTTCAGTCATCACGCTTCCCAGGTATTTAAATTTTTGTACTTGCTTTATTCTAGTATCCCCGACCTGTATTTGGTATATAGGACTTCCTTTTTTGCTGATGACCACGCATTTTATTTTCCTGCAGTTTATTTGAAGACCTTTCTAATCACTTGTAGTTTGCTTTCTGTGTCTACTATCAGCATTGTAACAACTGCGTACCTTAAATAGTTTAAATTGTGGGCTCCGATGACAAATCCAGGAATAACCTCTAGGGTCCTCAAAATATTCTCGCTGGACAGGTTGAACATATCCGGGGAAAAGACACACCCTTGTCTTACGCCCCTTTCTTTCTTTGTAAGCGCTCGCTGTATACACTTACAACAATCTCATTCGACAAACTTGAGTCAACCCACTGCCTTGTACTGAGAGAGTAAGACTAAATAATTTCGTAAAATTTTAAGAAATAAATTTAATTTTGTCGACTGTACAGCATAGTATGTTCGGTTAGACACTGACCATAAGCGAAAGAGCAGGAGGACAAAATTCACTACGCCAGAAAGTTGGAAATAATATGCGGTACTGCTTGGCATTTGCACCAGAATCTCCAATACAAACATTTTAGAGTGTTTGTGTGTCAATCTGAAGACAGTACAGTAGAATCGGAATAAATTAGATGGGGTTAATGATGATTACGGAGGTACGGCATCTTTGAAAACTCACTCATCGTTCTGGTAAGAAAGGAAATCCCGAATATGTCAGTGAGGGCCTCTCATTCAACATTGAGGCCTAAGTCAAATGGCTTGAAACGGTAGGGGGTGTCTGAGAAAGAGCAAGAGAAGAATGGGGACACAGATTTAAAGACGAAAGGTAAAGAGAAAGGCAAAAGAACAAGATATACGGGATGATACAGAAAGGTTTGAAGTCAAGTGGATAAGAGATGGGAATTGACATTGCATTTAAATTCCTGGAGGTTTAGCCGTCAGAAAAGAAAGTATACGGAAAGGAGTTTCACTGGCGGGAAGTCCGAGAAAAGAAGCTGCTGGAGTAGAAGGGACGGCTGTATTTGGTCGATTTAACTGTAAAATGTTGGGACGTTGTTGTTAGTCTGGTTTCACGAGTAAATTTTGTGGAGGGGGCAGCAGTGACCTAAGTTCTCGAAATAGCACCAGCATGAAATTCACTACGCCAGAAAGAAGAAAATAGTATGCGGTACTGCTTGGCAGTATAATAAAAATATAATTTTAAGGTGTGTAACATTGACAGGTAAAAGGGCTGAACAACAAATATTGAGCGTATGGCTTCAAGCATGAAACAGACTGTCGCCAATGGTGCTGATCTCATTTTTACTTCATATATATATATATATATATATATATATATAACATAGTGATGATCCACGTATACTGTCTTAATCATATGTATAGGAAAAACTACTAAAAAGTTGTAAGTTTAAAAATGTATTTTTCTGACAGTATTTATTTGTTTCTATTATTATATTTGATATTTCAGACCGTCCTCGGTCTTTCATCAGAAACAAATGATTTTAAAATTTAAATTAGAAACGTATTTCGCGAGAGCGTTCGTGGAGAGACTGTTTACATCACGTGACGCAGAAAGCGACAGATTTTTTTAAATATTTGTAAACGTAAACCGATCTTTAATAATACTTATAAATTTTGTTTTAGAGCAAATTTTTTTAAGTGTATCTAAAAAATGTTTAGCTATTGAAATATTTATAAAGATTCAAAACACCTAAGTCCCTATTTAAGCCTAGACTCTATGTATTTAATTTTAAAATCCAGTATTTTATCTTTTTTTTCTTTTAAACTTACAACTTTTTAGTAGATTTTCCTATATATATAAAGTATAAATATATGTAAACGTATATATATATATATATATATATATATGTATGTATGTGTGTGTGCGTGTGTGTGTGTGTGTGTGTGTGTGTGTGTGTGTGAAGCACAATATATATATATATATATATATAAGCAATATAATTCGCGATTATGACTGTGCGTTGTTGCTGCCCAGCTATCACTTTTTTTTAACTTCTGTACTCCGCAGGCCCAGTAAATCTGTGCTCAACTCTATCAAACGCAGAAGGCCACAATTCTTTCACCTGATTTACGAGATTTCCCGCTTCGGGACACGAACCAGGATTCCTTCGGGAAAACGAAGTCATTTTTATCAAAGATTTACTTTCAATCATTCCGACGTATTGTTTATGCATTTCCACTCTGCGATGTATCACCGAGGTTCTATTGAAATGGTCATATCAGGCCCAAGGAATTTCTAACAAGTATGTCTTTTTGCTGCCAAATGGTAGAGATTTTCCGATAGAGATTCCACACAGTAGACAAGCCAGAAAGATAGAGACGGTGATTAATTCACTGTATATCTGGGTCAGCCTCATCGCGAAAATTGTTTTCCATTCCTCTATTTCGCAAATTCGTTCTGTCTTCATAATTTCTTTATTTTCCTTCTTTTATTCTATTTTATTTTTTCTTTCTTTTTCAGATAAGTTCTTTCGTTCTATCTCTAGATTTTCTTTCTTTCAAAACTTGTTTCTGTATTTTCGTTTTTTCATTCTTTCATATTTTTCTTTCCCTCATTCTGAAGATTTTATTTCTTTTGAGGAAATTTATTTATTTATTTCGCTGAATTTACCTTATTTTTACTGAGAATTTTTTCTTCCTTTCCATCTTCATTTATTTATGGTTTTCTTTCCTTCTTTTTGAATATTTTTTTAAAGAAATTTATTTATTTATTTCGCTGAATTTTCTATAATTTTTACTAAGAAATTTTTTTCTTCATTTCATTTTTTATTTATTCATGGTTTTCTTTCTTTTTTTCTGAAGATTTGTTTTTTCTTTTGAGGAAATTTATTTATTTCTTTCACTGAATTTTCCTTATTTTTTTACTGAGAATTTTATTCTTTCTTTCCTTCTTCATTTATTCATGGTTTTCTTTCCTTCTCTTTGAAGATTTTTTGAAGAAACTTATTTATTTCTTTCGCTGAATTTGCTTTATTTTTTACTGAGAATTTTTTTTCTTCATTTCATTCTTTATTTATTCATGGTTTTCTTTCCCTCTTTCTAAAGATTCTATTTATTTCTTTTTGAGGAAATTTATTTATTTATCTTGCTAAATTTTCTTTACTCTTTACTAAGAATTTTTTTCTTTTCTTCTTTTATTCATAGTTTTCTTTCCTTTTTGCTGAAGATTTATTTTTAACTTCTTTTGAGGAAATTTATTTATTTATTTCGCTGAATTTTCTTTATTTTTACTGATAATTTTTTTTCTTTTCTTCTTCATTTATTCATGGTTTTCTTTCGTTTTTCTGAAGATTTTTTTTATTTCTTTTGAGGAAATTTCTTTCTTTCTTTCGCTGAATTTTCTTTATTTTATGTATAAATCTCAGGTAGTTTTTAATTACCCCGCAACAAGTTGCCAATACCTGCGACGGTAGACTGGTTGCCAGGCAAGGCTATAGAACCCAATCTGTCCCGTTATTTAATCCATAACTGGAGGGAATGGTCGGATTAATACCTTTCCGAAGTGAATGTAGGGCATTCAACTCGGCTCCCCGATTTCTCTTTTCTAACCCATATCTACTGCAACACAACCCGCATCCGTCAAGAAAAGCTTACAGCACCTGATATTCCCAACCGGTCATCTAAGTACTGACCAAGGTCAACGTTGTTTAACTTCGGCTATCGGACAAGAACTGGTGTATTCAACGAGATATCTTCTTTACTTCCTTATAATCATTTTTTCATCTTCATTTTATTTTTATTATTTTTTCATCTGTTTTTTAATTGTGCTTGATATGAAATCCAAATCCTTTATTACACGATAATCCTTGATATGAAATCCAAATACTTTATTACACGATAATCCTTGATATGAAATCCAAATCCTTTATTACACGATAATCCTTGATATGAAATCCAAATACTTTATTACACGAGAATTCTTGATATGAAATCTAAATCCTTTATTACACGATAATCCTTGATATGAAATCCAAATACTTTATTACACGAGAATCCTTGATATGAAATCCAAATACTTTATTTCACGATAATCCTTGATATGAAATCCAAATCCTTTATTACACGAGAATCCTGTGATATGAAATCCAAATCCTTTATTACACGATAATCCTTGATATGAAATCCAAATCCTTTATTTCACGAGAATCCTTGATATGAAATCCAAATCCTTTATTACACGAGAATCCTTGATATGAAATCCAAATCCTTTATTACACGATAATCCTTGATATGAAATCCAAATCCTTTATTACACGATAATCCTTGATATGAAATCCAAATCCTTTATTTCACGAGAATCCTTGATATGAAATCCAAATCCTTTATTACACGATAATCCTTGATATGAAATCCAAATCCTTTATTACACGATAATCCTTGATATGAAATCCAAATCCTTTATTTCACGATAATCCTTGATATGAAAGCCAAATCCTTTATTACACGATAATCCTTGATATGAAAGCCAAATCCTTTATTACACGATAATCCTTGATATGAAATCCAAATCCTTTATTACACGATAATCCTTGATATGAAAGCCAAATCCTTTATTACACTAATCCTAATGCTTTCCTTTCATGTTTCTATCCTTTATTTATTAGAATTCCTTTTTATTTTTAAATTAAAAAAAATAATTTTTTCCATTTTCATGATTCCAAGTGCGTTTATATTTTTCTTTTAATTCTATTTTTAGTTTCTTTCTTTCTGACATTTTTTTATTTTTTACGTTTTAGTAACATTCTTTCCTTGCTTTCGTTTTTCTTTCATTATACAAACATTTCTTTTTCGTTTTCTTTTTTCTGACATCTTTCTGATCTCATTTTTATGTCTCTTTCTTTCGGTTCTTTTCTTTCTTTCTTTCTTTCTTTCTTTTTTCAATCTTCAACGAATTTTCTTTGTTCTTTTATGGAATCTTCACTTATATCGCTATTATTTGATATTGCTTTTAAGTCTTCAAATGTTCACAGACGCTACACCTTCTTTCATCACCTAGAAAATCCTTTAATTACCTATTCTAGTTTATTTTTATTGATTAATGATAAACCAATATATAATTAAGATCTATCTATTGCCCGGTTCACACCCCAGCCACGTCTATTGAACAGGTTAAGAGGCTCATCACTTGTTCCCTGTTTAGGATGTGCTTTCCGGCTTTCTCTTTTCCAATTTTTCACTTTGTTTGTTTTTTTTTCAATTGGAGTAGATAGATCTATCTATCGCCCAGTTCACACTCCACCCACGTCTATTGAACAGGTTAAGAGGCTCATCCCTTGTTCCTTTTTAGGATGTGGTTTCCGGCTTTCTCTTTTCCAATCTTCTCACTTTGTTTTTTTTTTTCAATTGGAGTAGATAGATCTATATATCGCCCAGTTCACACTCCACCCACGTCTATTGAACAGGTTAAGAGGCTCATCCCTTGTTCCCTGTTTAGGATGTGCTTCCCGGCTTTCTCTTTTCCAGTCTTTTCATTATTATGTAGCCCCCTGTACATCAGTGGCGTTACCCCCTTGCTCGAGGTGATACGATTAAAAAAAAAAAAGTAAAGTAAATAAAAAACAAGTTATCAAACTACAAACACACACATAGACACAGAAAAACTTAATAACAAACAACAATAAATAATTGTTATGGAGTAATCTTTTTTGTTGAATTTTTTATGTAGTGGTTCCCCTTTATGGGTCGAGTATTTTTCGTCGCCAGTGTTATGGCGTAACGTTTTTTTGTTGAGTTTTTAGGCGGAGGTTTCCTTGTGGTTCCAATATTCTTCATTGCCAGTGTTATGGCGTAACGTTCTTTGTTGAGTTTTTAGGCGGAGGTTTCCTTGTGGTTCCAATATTCTTCATTGCCAGTGTTATGGCGTAACGTTCTTTGTTGAGTTTTTAGGCGGAGTTTTCCTTGTGGTTCCAATATTCTTCATTGCCAGTGTTATGGCGTAACGTTCTTTGTTGAGTTTTTAGGCGGAGGTTTCCTTGTGGTTCCAATATTCTTCATTGCCAGTGTTATGGCGTAACGTTTTTTGTTGAGTTTTTAGGCGGAGGTTTCCTTGTGGTTCCAATATTCTTCATTGCCAGGGTTATGGCGTAACCTTTTTTGTGAGATATTTTAGGTAGACGTTTCTCTTTGTGGTACGAGTATTCTTCGTCGCCAGTGTTATGACCAACGGGCCATAGAAAAACAACACGGACTCGAATATAAGATTGAATCGTATATTCTCAGAAAACCTAGTACAAAGGTAAACGTGGACTGGAGAGTACTTCCTCTCACTGCGTCCTGACTCATTCACTTTGTGGCTACTACTCAAAAAACAAAAACTTTCATGGAACTAACGGACACTTGTCAAAAGAACTAAATACCTTTCAATAAGATAAAATCTTGAGCAAGGACAGCAAAAGGCAAAATGAAAAGACAGGCAAGCACATACTTACAAAGCAAAGTCCTTTAATGACTAGATTAGCTCAAGAAAGCAAAAACAAAAGATGACATTAATTCCGATAAAAGGATGACCACAGACTTAAACCGAGTTTCACGCTCACAAGACCTTCAGACGACTTGAAAGAAGAGTGCGTTTTCATAATCCATGACTAGAGACTACGTAGCTTGAATAATCACGTGAAAAAATAAAACAACATTTTATTAAAAATGCCGATAATCAAACACCCACAGGGAAAAAATTCAGCACAGAAAAAGCCCTGCTGTTGGGCGTAACTTCTCAAGGGTGTGTACACAAGCCGGGGTTAACAAAAATGTCAAAGAAACGAAAAAGCAAGTCAGGTTTCAGTGGTGACACAATAGGTATGTAATTTTATGAATATATCTTTTAATTAATATATATATATATATATATATATATATATATATATATATATATATGTAGATAGATATAGATATAGATATATAATTCAGCACAGAAGTAAACTGTTGTATGTATTGAGTTTTCTTCTCGATATAGTATATTGCTCTGGATAATATCTATTGATTTCTCAATTTTTATCTATTTAACGGCTATTAGAACGGCTTAAAGATAATAGACATTCATTGTCTGTTTTTTTAACAATATATGTTTAGAAAATGCTGTCCCAATACACACAAACACGCACACACACACACACACACACAAACACACACACACACACACACACATATATACATATATATATACATATATAATAACTACAGTAATTATAACAATATTAATAGTAGCAGAAATAATTCTGCTAATACTAGAAATTGTTATACAAGAATTTAGATCGTCTTGAATAACCCACCGAGGACGAACTCGGAGGGAAAAGGAGGAGAAGTAAAAAAAGAAACAAACGAAGTACATGAACAAAAAGCCAAATACTCGTAAAAAAGAAAAAAAAATCCCAAGACGAAAATCCTAACACTAAAGCGCTCAATACGAGAGTAGAGCAACAAAGACAGAAATTTACCATGACTAGCCGAAGGATGAAACCTAGGTTTGTTGGCTCTTGCATAGATTTTCTGTCTATATATATATATATATATATATATATATATATATATATATATATATATATATAATGTATCGAGACAGAAAATAATTTTTCCCAACATATACTGATAAAGATAAGAGACAATGAGTGTCTATTATGTTTAATCATGAACCGTTCATACGTCGTATTTTGGCTTTAATTTCAGTTGAAAATAAAGACAAAAATTCTCCAAAATTTGGATAATTTTTTATTAATTTGGTTCAAAGCTTTCGGCTCACATGAGCCATCTTCAGAAAGGCTATTATCCCTTAACACGTTTCTTTCATGCAGCTCTCTGAACAACAATGTTCCCATCGCTCTCTTATAAATTCTCCGACGCCCTTTATAACCTGTTCCCCTCTCTCCTCATTCCCCTATTATGTAACCCCCTGTGCACCAGCAGCACTACTGCCCAGCTGGGGTGAGATGAGTATATATATATATATATATATATATAAGGGCGTTAACATAAAAACATCCTTGTAACCTCTCTGAAGATGGCTAATGTGAGCCGAAAGCTTAGAACTAACTTAATAAAAAATTATCCAAATGTTGGAGAATTTTTGTCTTTATTTTCAACTGAAATTAAAGCCAAAATACGACGTTTAGAACGGTCCATGATTAAACATAATAGACATTCATTATCTCTTATATTTAACAGTATATGATGAGAAAATTATTTGCTGCCTCGATACACTATATATATATATATATATATATATATATATATATATATCTTCTATTTTGAACATTAAAAATCTTTATTTTTTTCTTACAATCTTTTGTTTTGAGACCTTTTACCTATCCATTCTATTTTTTCTCTTGTTTTGTTTTCATATTTTCTTTCTATCCATACTTTTGTAATTTACCATCCGGCCATCTTTTTGCTACTTTCTCCCTGCTCCTTTTCTTGTTTGCTCATCGCAAGCCCTTTTGGAGTCTCTATCTCTGCAAATCTTTTATTTCTCCATTATTTTCTTGTTATCTCTCAAAATTCCCTTTTTCCTTCTCCCTAATGCCCCGTCATTTGACGGGCCACGCAACAAGATGAGTCAGTTTTCAATCATTATTCTCCGTTCAAAAAGTAATGGACTGGTGTCGGATATTCACCCTCTATCTGTACCGTGGCGACTTTCCAACTGACTCTGACATCTCCATCCCAAATCCGTCTTTTTTTTTTTCTTTCAAAGCCGAAATATTTACCCGCAAGCTTATCACCGAACTTGATGTTTTCTTACGCCATTTCTCTTCCCTTTTTACCACGACTTACCACGTGTCTGACATCACACATGGCTAACTTGATCACTCTACCTTTACCTAACATTTAACTGAAGACTAAATAACCCATCCTGCGGCTGGTTAAAAAGAAATAAACAAAATTGTAGCGGAAAGACAAATCTTATTTATTTATTTTTTTTAATCGTATCAAACCGAGCAAGGCGCTCACGCCACTGATGTCCAGGGGGCTACGTAATAGTGAAAAGATTTGAAAAGAGAAAGCCGGAAAGCACATCCTAAACAGGGAACAAGGGATGAGCCTCTTAACCTGTTCAATAGACGTGGGTGGAGTGTGAACCGGGCGATAGATAGATCTATCTACTCCAATTGAAAAAAAGAAAAAAAACGAAAAAAAAAACAAAAACAAAGTGAGATGATTTGAAAAGAGAAAGCCGGAAACCACATCCTAAACAGGGTACAAGGGATGAAACTCTTAACCTGTTTAATAGACGTGGGTGGAGTGTGAACCGGGCGATGGATAGATCTATCTAATCAAATTGAGAAAAAAAAACAAAGTGAGAAGATTGGAAAAGAGAAAGCCGGAAACCATATCCTAAACAGGGAACAAGGGTGAACTTGTTAACCTGTTCAATAGACGTGGGTGGAGTGTGAACCGGGCGATAGATAGATCTATCTACTCCAATTGAAAAAAAAAAACAAAGTGAAAAGAATGGAAAAGAGAAAGCCGGAAAGAACATCCCAAACACGGAACAAGGGATGACCCTCTTAACCTGTTCAATAGACGTGGGTGGAGTGTGAACCGGGTGATAGGTAGATCTATCTACTCCAATTATGGTCTTATTATGTCTTCAGTTCGCGGGTTTCAAACCTGTGCTTCGATGACACATGACTTGTGGCGCGCCACTTTTGAGATTAGATTCACGTTTGATAGAAACTAGATCAGCAACATGATATAAATTCTAAGAATAGAATCTTACAACGCGCAACAAGTCTTTCAGGGGTGTAATGATCAGGATGTGCGTTGTGGTGCAGTGGATATCGGTTCGGAACGAGACATCGGGGTTGCGAGTTCGAATTCCAGTTGAATTCCTTGCATTAATTTACGCGCAAACACTTTTGGGAAAGGTATTAATCCGTCTCTTCCCTCTAGATATTTTTTTTAATCATATCACCCCAAGCAAGGCGAAAACGAGAAAAACCGGAAACTACATCCTAATCAGGAAACAAGGGATGAGCCTCTTAACCTGTTCAATAGACGTGGGTGGAGTGTGAACCGGGCGATAGTTTAGTCTATCTACTCCAATTGAAAAAAAAAATTAAAATAAAATAAAAAAAAAAAGAGTGAGAAGATTGGAAAAGAAAAAACCGGAAACCACATCCTAAACAGGAAACAAGGGATGAGCCTCTTTATCTGTTCAATAAGATGTGGGTGGAGTGTGGGTTACATAACAGAAAAGATCGTGTTCTATACGTCAAACAGTACACCTCAGAAAGTAATGGCAACCTACTCAGTCGTGTCTCCTTTGACACATGTTCATCAAAGCCTGTATCACGTATGGCTCTTAACTGACAGAATGACCATTTGAAATCCTTGCATTCACTTACGCGCAATTCCCGTTAGGAAAGGTATTAATCTATCTCTTAACTTAAGGGTTAAATTATAGAACAGACTGGGTTTGTTAGCCTTGCCTGGCAACCAAACTACTACAGAAAGTAATGGCATCCTACTGCGGGATGATCTTCTGCCCAGTCAGTCATGTCTCTTTCGAGACATGATCGCCGACGCTTGTATCACGTATGGCACTCAACTGACTAACTGAATATAAGAGTTGGAAACATTATTAAGGCTTCTACTGGGCATAAAGTGGGGGGCTCAGTGTTATATTGTTATGAAGTAATAAACTGATCCCCCACTAAATACTACTCAATAATATAATCTATCTCTTCCCCCTCCAGTTATGCGTTAAATAATAGGACAGATTGGGTTCTATAGCCTTGGTTGGTAACCAGTCTACCGCAGAAAGCAATAGTAACATAATGCGGGATAATCTTCTGCCCAGTCCGTCATGTCTCTTTCGAGACATGATCGACTAGGCGTGTATCACGTATGGCATTTAACTGACTGACTGAAGAAACAGAAAGAAAAAATGTAAATATACATTATATTATTATTTACATTGCTCTGAGTGTTGTCCTCATCTTTATTGTCATGTTTCAGCCGTTGTATTTCTTCAAGCATTAGGAATTATAAACCGAAACCTTTATTTCGATCACTGGGGTATATCATTCTAATTCCATATTCGATGCCACTTCCGGATGTCATTCAGTTATCTCCCTTTAACACAACTCTTTAAGTTAATTGTTCACAACTGGTGTCGCCAGGTTTTGAAGTTACAAAACTCGTGGTCAGATCACTGGAACTAACCAATATCTCTATTCACTTGGCCATGATGACTTGAGGAGTTGTGAGCAATAAAGATGAAGACAACAGTCCAAAGAATGTAAATAATATAAACACTACTTCATCTCAGATGTTAGGCACCCGGACGTGGTGTAATGGTTAGCAAACTTGTCTCGCCAGAACTCAAATCATATAATTTTGCGAAGACCTCTCAACCCGATTTTTTCACACAAATCAGCTTCACATAAGCATTTCAAAATCCTCTTTCTTGTTCTTCTTCTTCATATTTTTCTTCTTCATCTCATTCGTCCTTCACCGTCTCCGTCAGAAACAACTAATAAAATCTGCCACAACGCCTCTTTCGATAACAACAGGACAAGACCCAAATGTAAATAAAACATAATTATACATATTATTTTCCTTTTTCATACAAAGACATCTACGATGACATGCCATGGGTTAGGAGGTTGTTTGCTCTGAACTGTCAGCACCCCTCCCATCGGGGAGACCCGATTTTACTCAACCGTCCACTTCAACGGTTGTGATCTGACTCCCAAAATCAAAATCAAAATTACTACTAAAGATTTTCTGTCAGCTTGATGTCACTTCCGTGACATTGACAGCTATCTTCCGGTGGAAATTCAAATGTGGGACACAAACCTTTAACCTCATTAGACAAAATGAAAATTCAAATACGAAATGTTTTCCTTTTTGCACATCTGACTGACCTTTTTCAACAAAATACACCCCACTCAAATCTCACCAAGGGCAAGTTTTCATTGTCAAAAATTTCATGCTAGAATCAAGCACGTACAAAAATTGAAATCCCTGTGAAAGGTTCTAACAAAAGATTGAAAGTGCGACACAGAGATCCGAAGGCGAATTGGCACGGCGAAGGAGGCATTCCAGAAGTTGAGTAAAGTTTTAAAAAACAGGACAATTTAGCTAGAAACAAAGAAGAGAGTACTGGATTGCTATGTGATGTCAGTTCTTCAATATGGCAGTAAATGCTGAACGATATCATCAAAGATTAAGGAAAAGCTTGAAGCAACTGAAATGTGGTTCTGCAGAAGGAAGCTGCGAATATCATGGATCGAGCATGTGAGCAATGATGAAGTCATAGAAATGATGGAAACGGAAAGGAAATTAATACTGAGCATCAGGAAGAGACAACTGAAGTTTTTGGGACATGCAACGAGGAAAGAGGGCTTGGAGAATCTGATACTAATAGGCCAGATAGAGGGAAAAAGAGACAGGGGAAAGCAGCGGATAACATATTTGAAGGACATAATCAGGTGGATGATGGAACGAGGGTTGCGTGGTGTAACAGAAGAAGGCGTACTAAGCGCCACCAGGGATAGGGAGACGTGGAAATCCATGATCGCCTACGCCCTGAAGGGACAAGGAACATAGAAGAAGAAGAATTACTCTTGCTATTATATGAACAAATTTAGTCTCAATATATTTTCATGTGGAATATTGTATATGTTTAATGTAACAATGTAATGGAAATATCTATCGAAAAAAAATTAGCAACAGTTCGACAAAGACGGCGACGGCAAAAATTATTTCAAGATCAGACTGAAATAAGACAATCACATAATAAACATAATTATCTGATTGGCTCACAGGAAAGGCTTGAAAGACTGCAATCTAAGAAACGTAAGAGTAAAAGTACTGATTATACGGTTGATTTTACTTGAGAACTAATTTTTGTCTAAATGCAGAAAAATATTTTATTTGTATAGATTATTGAAAGGCCTAAAGGAATAATAATAAATTAAAAAAATAACGAACTCAGGGTGGTTTACCTCCCTTCTTTTTATGGATGAGACAGGAAATATATAAATGAATACACCTTCATAATTATTATATGGCTTAATTATTTGATAATTGACAGTATTTTCTAAATAGAATTGGTATTCTCCAAGAGATACGATAATGCCTGTAAGATTTTATGCGCAACGCTTCGTGTAAGCTTCAATATTGGAATTACTCTTTCGGGGAGGTCATACATTTTGTTATACAGCATAACGGCAACATATATTTTCATGAATAAATGAATAAGAATTATGTCAAAAACTGAAACATGAACACCGGTTCTCAATCGATTGCTGAAGTTAAGCAACGAAGAACTTTCTCACGACCAAGATGGGTGAATATTCAAGAACACCAGATGCAGTAAGATTGGATGTGCGGGTAATGTAATCGGTAAATACCCGGAATACGATTCCAGAGATTAGTGTTCAAATTCCCGTCGGCGTCCTTAGAGTGACTTACTAGATTTTCTCTTCACCAGGTATGGGTT
>JBBBDQ010001180.1:3597500-3720000 GCA_037127315.1 Ascarosepion bandense
CAATGAGATAGACGATGGCAATTAACGTTACATTTAAACTTTTTGAGATTGTAGATAAAGTGACCAAAAAAACTAGAAATAAACTGCAAGAAAACCGAATGCATGGTCATCAGTTAAAAGGGCAGCCCAAAATGCCAAATACAGATGAGGGACACTAAAATCAAGCAGGTACAAAAATCTAAATATGTAGGAAGTGTTCTAACAGAAAACGGAAAGTACGACACAGAGATCCGAAGGAGAATTGGCATGACAAAGAAAGCATTCCAGAAGTTGAGTAAAGTATTAAGAAACAGGACAATTTCGCGAGAAACAAAGAGAGTACTGGATTGCTATGTGATGTCAATTCTTCAATATGGCAGCGAATGCTGGAAAATATCATCAAAGATGAAGGAAAGACTTGAAGCAACTGAAATGTGGTTCTACAGAAGGATGTTGTGAATATCATGGATCAAGCACGTGAGCAATGAGGAAGTTTTGGAAAGGATAGAAGCGAAAAGGAAATTAATACTGAGCATCAAGAAGAGACAACTAAAATTCCTAGAACATGCAATGAGTAAGGAGTGCTTCAATTTTTTCCTCCATCGTTGTGGATATTGTCCAGCATTCACTACTATATTGAAGAACTGACATCACATAGCAATCTAGTATTCTCATCTTTGTTTCTAGTGAATGTTTCCTCTTTTCTTAATAGTTTACTCAGCTTCTTGAACGCGTCCTTCGTGATACCAATTCGCCTTCGGATCTCTGTGTCGCACTTTCCGTCTTTTGTTAGAATATTTCATAGGTATTTAAATTTTTGAATCTGCTTGATTTTAGTATCCCCACTTGCATTTGGCATTTTGGTCTGTTCTTTTTCTGATGACCATGCATTCGTTTTTTTTTGTAGTTTATTTGCACTCTTTACTTGGCACCCTCTTCAGATATCTTCTGTAGGAGGTTTGTAGTTTTTTTTTCCGTGTCTGCAATCATTCACTTAGCTTAATTTTAGGCCTTTTCCCAACGTTCTTGATATTCCTACGTTTTTCCTTCGTTTACCTTAACAACTTAAGGTGGTTATCTTCGGAACAGTAGTTTGTCACCTCCCCTAACTGTAGATATTTACCTTCCCTATTTTAGGCTATTATTTACCCGACTGTAGGTTTTTACCTTTTCATTCCCTATTCTTATCTACATTAACAATCTCCCCGATGTAATAAGATCCCAAGTAGGCATATATGCTGACGACTCTCACTTCGATCAAAATCTGCCGAGGCTGTCAAAGAAAAACATTGCTGCCGATCTTGAAAAGGACCTCCAATACGTGGTCGACTGAGGTAAGCAATGACTCGTGAATTTTAATGCTTCCAAAACGGAGCTGCTATCACAGACAATCGCTTCTACCCACCATTATCATGGATCAGGCTAGACTCCCTGAAAGTAAAACACTGCGCTACCTCGGGTTAACTCTCACAACAGACCTCAAGTGGAATAGCTATATAGAATCCATAGCTAAATCCGCTGCTAAGAATGTTGGTTCTCTGTGTAACGCCAGGAAGTTTAGCTCGTTTGAAACAATTCTGCACATATACAAACCTACCGCCCGCCCGTGCATTGAATACTGCTGCCATATCTGGCTGGGTTCTCCTGCTATCCACCTAGGAGTCCTTGACAAAATCCAGCGGACAATCTGTAATGTGATCGACCCTGACTTAACAGCTCGGATACAGTCACTTTTTCACAGGCGCAATGTGGCTTCGCCGTGTCTCTTCTACAAATACTTTCACGGCTTCTGCTCCAATGAACTTACCTCACTTGTACCCCTTATATATGAATTTACTCGAGCCACAAGATTAGCAACTATGTCCCACCATTTTACTGTGAAACTAATAAAATGTAAACGAAAATTTTACTCCATCAGCTTCTTTTCTCGCACTTCCGGTTTGTAGAATTCCCTTCCGTTCAAATGTTTTCATTCAGATCACTTAATTGTACAATATCTTTTTTTATTTCTTACAATACTGTTGTGATTCATAGTAACCTTTATAAATAGTAAATAACAGATAAATATCAGTACAATTGCTAATATAGTGTGTCGTATTAAAATCTCATGCTGGCAAAATACTTATTAAGTATTTCTTTAAAAAGAATAAATATGAAATTCAGAAATGACAAGTATCATATATATATGCCTGTGGGACTCGCTCCCGTATTCTTTCTTTCTTGACGGCTACAACCTCCAGAAATTTAAATGCAAAGTCAATACTCATCTACTAACCACTGGCCTCTAGCTCTCTCCCCTCCCCTGTATAACCTTCCCTTTCTCTCCACCTATGTATATGTCATCGCACCTGCTTTCTATTGTTCCTTTCTAACTAGTTTTTACTCCTCCCTCTTTTCTAATGAATCTTTTTACATTTATGTAACCCCCTGCACATCAGTGGCGTTTCCGTCTTGCTCGGGGTGAAATGATTATATATATATATATATATATATATATAGTCTAGTAAAAGATCTGTTTATTCGATTCCTGATTTAGTCAAATTAACATCGGCCCTTGAGAATATGTGGTTTCAGGGACCGTCTTCGAACGTTTGATTTTCTTCTCAGAAGCGTGTGCAGAATTCTACCACCACCATCTTGAGTGGAGAGAATACATAAGATCTTGTCGTTCGCTTGTTTCATGGGTGCGTGTGCTTCCGATATTATTTAATTTGTCCGGCCTATTTGCTTTAATATTCCGGTCTATGTAACTCATGTATTCCCGTCGAATTGTGATGTCTTCTATTTCTATAATCGGTTCAGGGTGAGGTTTATACCAGTGTTTGTTAATATCTTTTGCAAAATGTCTGCAAAATATCCAGTGTAAATATTGCTCCACTCTATCGTGTCGATTATTATATTCATTTGGCGGATTTATTGAGATTTCCTTCTCCTAAATTGGTTGCACAGCGACAGTAGACAGAGACGCGATTGGGATTCAAAGAGAAAGACGCTGGTTAAAAAATTTATTGGAAGAAACAGCTGCTCAACGAAACAAAATATCACTACACTAGAATATTATGTTAAAAATAAATAAGAAACAGAGCGAAATATAGAGATGGTACTTTTTTCCTTTCCTTTCCTTCTTTCTTTTTCTATTTTGTCTTTTTACTTTCGATCAGGTGAGTTGTTAATTTAAAAAGAAAATGTTGTTGCTACCTTCACTAGCCTTTGTAACGAAAATAATTGTTAAAAAAAGCAAAACAAAATTAAAAAAGAAAAAAATAGTTAACGTTTGTTTATGTTTATTACTGTGAAATTAAAAATATAATAATTTGTTCGTTCATATGTATAAACATTTATTGTTTAATTAAACTCGTCGAAAATAGCTTTATCGGAAAAAGGGCGCAATCTTCCTAAGAAAGAATAATGTAGAAATTGTATCGAATTGTTTTTTCTATCGTATTGTTTTTTATAGTCGTATTGCTTTATTTTTTTAAGAAAAATTATCGTAGTTTAAAAAATAGAAGAATATTTTGGCAAAAACGACAACGGATATATGTATAATGAGAAAACCTGTTCATTAATCTATCATTTTCATTTAAAGGAGAAACAGATAAATTAGATTAAAAATACGAAGAAAAATTCATGTTTAATTTAAAATTGTAAAAAATAGCAAAATTTCATATAGAAAAAACGTTACGTTTTCAAGAGCTTCTGAAAACACGTCGTTCTCGTTGTAATTCTAACCGCGTCTAATTATTAATAATAATAACCGTGTTATTATTATTATTATTATCATTATTATTATTATTATTATTGTTGTTTTTCATTATAAATCGATTTCTGCTATGGTCGCACTACCTACCAAGTTTGCCGGAAGACCTAAGGCAGGTCGTGGTGTTTTGTTATAGATCCATTTCATGTTTTTTTTATATCTCCCTAACATCCCTAGCGTTACATAGACAAAGTTTTCCTTAGTGTGTGGGCTGAACTTAACAAGACAATTTTTTGTATATCTCTTAACCTGGGGTTTCCAGGGATTCTTTCAACGTGTTGTTTTGTTCCATTTTTTATCATTCCAATTGCACCTACTATCACTGATACAATTCTTGTTTTCAATTTCCACAATTTTTGATATTTTGTCAGTTTTTCGAATTCCTTGTTTGCTATGTTACAATCAACTGGACAAGCCATATCAATTAATAGGCAAGTTTTTTTTTGTTTTTTTTTAGTTTTTAACAATAATGTTGAGCCTATTTGCGCTTCAATTTTCCTGTCTGTGTAGATGATGTAATCTCAAAGAATGATGACATCTTCTATTTCTGTAACCAGTGCTGTTCATACCCATGTTTATTTACATATTTTCTATTGTGTTTGCACATTGTCCAATGTAAATATTTCCCCACTCTATCATGACGATTTTTATATTCATTTGGGGCAAGTACAGAACAACCTGAGATTAGATGGTCTATTGTTTCTTGGTGTTTATCCCAGAACCTGCATTTTGGATCCACATTATTATGTATAATATTTGCCTGAAAGTTTCTAGTGAAAAGACATTGATCTTGCGCTGCAAGAATAAAGCCTTCAGTCTCAAACTTTAATCCAGATACACGTAACCATCGATGAGTATTAACTTTATCAACATTGGATTTATTGGCACGTTCTGGATATGCAGAGGTTTGTCTTGCCAGCGTTATTTCATCTGTCCAAGAGCTTTATCTTTGGCTTTCATTTTCATATTTTTTGCCGCTATAGTTGGTTCTTGGCTTCTGTTTTGCTTTTCTACTAAATGTAAATCTTGTTTGTATTTACTGCCTTCTTTATTATTGAATATTTTTCTTTCTTTCTTTATGTTGCTTGACTAATTGTATCACCCAGTCCTTTGTTGTTTCTATGTATGTTAGTAAGCCAAAAGTTGTTGTCTTGTATGACAATTCTAGCTGAATAAGACCTCTTCCAACTTTTAAACGGGGTATGTATAGACTGTCTACATCAGCCTTTAGATGATGCATCTCATGCTTAGAAAGAAGCTTTCTTGTTTTAAAATCAATTCGCCTGATGTCGTTTAGAGTCCAGTTTAAGATGTTGAAACTATATTGGACAACTGGGATTGCAAAGGCTATTAATGGCCATAATTCTGTTCTGAGAATTAAATTAAATTTTTATTTCAGTCGTAGCCTTTATAGTACTCTTTACGCACTATTTTTATCATTTTTTATGGTGAATTTTTTCACTCTGATTTACACCTAGGTATTTATAAACTTCTTCTGGCTTTAATTTATTTTTACAGCAGGGTTAAAGCTAATTGAGGATGTTTGTTGTAGTGATCCACGTAAAACTGTAGCTTTAGCACATTTATTCAAATTGAATTATTATTATTATGTCATTTTTCATCATATTTCGATTTCTGCTTTGGTCCCACTACCAACCAAGTCTGCGGGGAGACCTAAGGCAGGTAGTGACGTGTTGTTATGGCTCCATTTCATGTTTTTCTATCTTCCCTATCATCCCCAGCATTACATAGATAAAGTTTTCCTTAGTGTGTGGGCTGTACTTAATAAGACAATTTTTTGTATATCTCTTAAGCTGGGGTTTCCAGGGATTCTTTCAATGTGTTGTTTTGTTCCATTTTTTATCATTCCAAGTGCACCTACTATCACTGGCACAACTCTTGTTTTCAATTTCCACATTTTTCTATTTCAATTTCCAGGTCTTTATATTTTGACAGTTTTTCAAATTCCTTGATTGCTATGTTACAATCCGCTGGACAAGCCATATCAATTAATAGACAAGTTTTCTCCTTCTGGTTTTTAACAATAATGTCTGGCCTGTTTGCTTCAATTTTTCTGTCTGTGTAGATGGTGTAATCCCATAGAATGGTTACATCTTCTATTTCTGTAACCGGTGCTGGGTGATGTTCATACCAGTGTTTGCCTACAGCTTTTCCATAATGTTTGCACATTGCCCAATGTAAATATTGCCCAACTCTATCGTGGCCATTTTTATTATTATTTATTATTATTATTGTTTTTATTATTATTATTATTTTTTATTATTATTATTTTTTATTATTATTATTTTTTATTATTATTATTGATTTTTATTATTGTTTATTATTGATTTTATTATTATTATTATTATTATTGTTGTTGTTGTTGTAGTTGTTTTCATTATTGCAACATTGAATATTTAATTATTACTTTTTATTATTATGATAGCTTGACTATTATTATTTTTATTACTGCACAACTGCATTGTATTATTGTTATTAATATTACAATTATAATTATTATTATTATCTATATCGATTAAAATATTATACAATTTATTATACTGGCGCATTTGTATATATTCATAGCATTGTATTAGTGTTATTTATATAATCTTATATCTTTCTTTTCGGAACACTTTTCATGATAGATATCCTTTATATGCAATGCTTTTTAATAAATGCTCATAGGCTTTTCTTCATTTTATGCTTTGCGCGCGCATGCGCAATTTTCTATTGTACAGGCAATAGTTTTTCCCGCTTTTTCTATTATGCAGTGATTTGCCAAATAATTTGACAATATCTTGTTTTCTCCTAGGGTTATATGTTTCGCCGACACGCGAACATATTTATCAGCAATATCTTAGTAGCGAGCAATATTTCTGCTATTATATCAATTTATTTACAACACACTGAAGAAACCTCGGGCTGCATACTGAAATCTGACACCGTCAAATATGTTATTGTAAATATCTAAACTTATATATATATATATATATATGTAATCTAAACTTATTTATAAATAAACTTTGTCTGTGTGTGTGTGTGTGTGTGTGCGTGTCCTTTACCTATAGACTCCAAAGCGGCTGAACCGATTTTCTTGAAAATTTACACAGTTGTACTATAAGCGTCTGCGACTGTTCTTATCTAGGGTTTGTGTCGAGGTATCCCCGATAAATATCGAAAATCGATAATCGAAAAAATCGGGTTATAGAAGGAGTGGTCCGATTTTAATCAAATTTGATACACTCAAAGAAAAAGACACAAGAAACGATATTCAGAAGTTTCAAGGTTGTAGTTCATACAATAGTGCAGAATATCGATAATATATATATATATATATATATATACGAACACCCCTGGCCCAAGGGTAGAGTCGCCACTGACGCCAATCGGTCGGGTTTCGAGCCTGGCTTGTGTAGCAGTCGGAGTCTAACCGTACCGATGAGCTGTGATACAGCAAAACGGATCTGTCTGCGGATGACAACAATATATATATATATATATATATATATATATATATATATATATATATATATAAACGGCAAGATGTTTGTGTGTGTGTCTGTTTATCTATCTGTATGTCCTTTATACAAATCCACAATTTTTATCCGATTCTCACCAAACTTAACACAAATATTCTTTAGACTGAGTCTGAGCTCCACGACCATGGATTAGTTTTAAAGCTTTCATTACACCCGAGCAACGCCGGGCTATACTGCTAGTTTCTAATAAAAACAGATATGGCGAGCAGAAATTCACAGAGTGAATTTAAATTGTTTGACGTCTACTGGTTTATAAAATTTTAGTGAAAATGATGTGCCACATAACAAAAATTGAAATACATTATAAATATAGGAGTGCTGGAAAATAAATATATATGTGGAACTCCAAAAGGAATTTATGACTTAATGCGTGCGTATAGTTTTGCATACTTACTGTCATATGTACAAATATATCTTAAAATCAAATGAAAATATTGATATATGAGTCATATGCCCATATTATAGAATTCCATATATATATATATATATATATATATATACAATTTATATATTGTAATTTTGTTATTACAATGGTTTATAAAAGCATTGTATCAGTACACAAAAATTTTCATGTTTTAGAACAGTATTGGAAAATGGTTTATTAAGGAGGGTTGGTTGGAGAAATTTCAACAATATGATTCTGACATATCCACAATTTTCTGAATAACTATGAGTTCCAGTTATATTTTCTGAAATAAACCATTTTCTCATCATATGTCATACTCTGAATAATATATATATATATATATATATATATATATATATATATATTGAAGCTGTTGTAAAATAAGTATTTTGATAAAAGATGTGTTTTTTTATAAAACTAGTATTTTTTATTTTATAAAAGAATTATTTTTTCTCTCCAAGGTCTTCTTTGAAGCTGTTATAATAGAAGTATTTTTATAAAAAAAATTGTATTTTTATAAAAGATATATATTTTTTTCGAATGTCTGCTTGTATCGCTTATAAAAGAAGTATATTTTTTATTGATATCCAATTCCCTTTTACTAGTTATCATAACAGAAATATAAAAGTGATTTTATTTGCAATTCATGGTAACAAGTTGTTATAAAAAAAGTCCTTCTTATAAAAGAAGTATTTCTTATAAAAGAAGTATTTTTCATCTCCAATATCTGCTTACAAGTTGATAAAAAAGAAGTATTTTTTATAAAAGAATTTTATTTTATTTCCAATTCCGACTTGAAAGTTGATATAAAAGAAGTATCTAAACTTATTTATAAATGAAACTTTGTCTCTGTGTGTGTGTGCGTGCGTATCTGTGTGTGTGTCCGTTACCTATAGACTCCAAAACACTTGGACCGATTTTCTTGAAAATTTACACAGTTATACTATAAGTGTCTGCGACTGTTCTTAGCTAGGTTTTGTGTCGAGGTACCTCAGATAAATATCGAAAATCAATAATCGAAAAAATCGGGTTATAGAAGGAGTGGTCCGATTTTAATCAAATTTGAAACACTCATAGACAAAGACACAAGAAACGATATTCAGAAGTTTCAAGGTCGCAGTTCTTAGAATAATGCAGAAAATCGATAATATATATATATATATAAGGCAAGATGTTTGTGTGTGTGTCTATTTATCTGCCTGTATGTCTGTATATTTTTTTTCAGCCCTTTTATTTTAGTTTTTGCTTCGGGTTTTTGCTTCTAGTTCTTAGTCTCAGCCATGATACCATTTACTCAGAGGACTTATTTAGCCTTCGAAATTCAGTTTACGACGAAAAAATCTTATTTGATATCGATACCAGTAAATCAAAATTTGACTTACATTCATTCATTTTTCTTTCAGTTTGCGGTTTCACTTTAACTGGAAACAACTATTGCTTGTTAGTTTTTCGTGCCAACGTCCAAAGAGTCTGAGCTCCATGACAACGGATTAGTTTTAAAGCTTTCATTACACCCGAGCAATGCCGGGCTATACTGCTAGTTTTCTAATAAAAGAAATATTCTTAATCCCCATTGCCTGCTTGCAAGTTGTTATATAAACATTGTCCAGATTTCGAAGATTGTGAGGTCAGCGCATGCTGCATAACATTACGTATGGTTTTTCATCTATCGCTGTCATCTAATGTGAGCTATGGTGACGTGTTTGAAAGAATGAAAACGAAAAGGAAATTGATATTGATCATCAGGAAGAGACAACTGAAGTTCCTGGAACATGCAATGAGGAAGGAGGGCTTGGAGAACCTGATACTAACAGGCCAGATAGAGGGAAAATAGACAGAGGAAAGCAGCGGATAACATATTTGAATGGTTTGAGCAGATGGATGACAGAATGGGGTCGCGAAGTGTTACAGGATAAAGCGTGCTAAGAGCCAACAGGGATAGGGAGACGTGGAAGGCCATGATCGCCTACATCCTGAAACCACAAGGCACATAGAAGAAGCAGAAGAAGAAGAAGTATTTGACCCAATGACATCATCTGCGTATAACAACACGTGCAGCATAATAAGTCCTAGATAGACATGATAAAGTCTCTGTAAATGTGTCAGTTAGGTACTTTTTCTGTTGTCACTTTTATTTGAATCAGTATCACCCCAGAATGCATGGTCATCAGCAAACAGAGCAACCCAAAATGCCAAATAAATGTGGGGTATACCAGAATCAAACGAGTACAAAAATTTTAATACCTAGGAAATGTTCTAACAGGAGATGGAAAGTGCAACAGAGATCCCAAGGCGAATTGGCATGGCGAAGGAAGCATTCCAGAATTTGAGTAAAGTCGTAAGAAACAGGACAATTTCGCTAGAAATATAGAAAAGAGTACTGGATTGCTATGAGATGTCAGTTCTTCAATATGGCAGTGAAGCTAGACAATGTCATCGAAGATGAATGAAAAACTTGAAGCAACTGAAATGTGGTTCTACGGAAGGATGCTGCGAATATCCTGGATCGAGCATGTGCGCAATGATGAGGTTTTGGAAAGAATGGAAATGAAAAGGAAATTAATACTGAGACTCAGGAAGAGACAGCTGAAATCCCTGGGATATGCAATGAGGAAGAAGGGCTTGGATAACCTGATACTGAAAGGCCAGATAGAGGGAAAAAGAGACAGAGGAAAGCAGCGGATAGCAGGGTTTGATCGGGTGGATGACGGAACGGGGGTTGCGAGGTGAAACAGGAGAAAATATACTAAGAGCCACCAGGGATGGGGAAACGTGAATAACCATGATCGCCTAAATCCTGAAGGGACAGGGCACATAGTAGAAGAAGAAGAAGAAGAAGAAGAAGATCACCCCCCAAACAAGTCAGTAAAATCACTGAAAACCAGGACATAACAGAGGGTCAAATAATTAGGAACAGATACATTGTTAATTAGTGTAACAAGAAAAGAGTAGTTAGAGGGACAGTAGATAGACATGTGTGTATTTTATTACTATTTCTCCCAAGTTGGCCATACCAGTAAGCATAAGAAACACATTCAGACGGGCGAAGACGTGATCACACGAACACAGACGAACACACACACACACACACACACACACACACACACACACACACACACACACACACATGATTTATGTGTTAGAATCTAAACTTATTTATAAATGGAACTTTGTCTGCGTGTGTGTTTGTCTGTGTGTGTGTGTGTCCGTTACCTATAGACTCCGAAACGGCTGAACCGATTTTCTTGAAAATTTACACAGTTGTACTATAAGCGTCTGCGAGTGTTCTTAGATAGGTTTTGTGTCGAGGTACCCCCAATAAATATAAATATCGATAATCGAAAAAATTGGGTTATAGAAGGAGTGGTCCGATTTTAATCAAATTTTATACACTCATAAACAAAGACATAAGAAACGATACTCAGAAGTTTCAAGGTTGCAGTTCTTAGAATAGTGCAGATAATTTGATATCTATACCAGGAAATCAAAATTTGACTTATATCCATTCATGTTTCTTTCAGTCTACGGTTTCGTTTTAACTGGAAACAACTATTGCTTTTTAGTCTTTCGTGCCAACATCCAAAGTGTCTGAGCTCCAGGACCATGGATTAGTTTTAAAGCTTTCATTACGCCCGAGCAACGCTGGGATATACTGCTAGTATATAATATTACTTATTTAATTTTTTTCCATTCTTGGAACTGCGTACTGTAATCCAATAAACAATAGTGTAGCATCTGGCTCTCAGCAACTGTGAGATTAAATATTTGGGCTCTGAGCAGCGGATCGTGGGTAGTGTGAATCGTAAAAAGACAAGTACGTCGAACATCACGTATATTATATAATGCACATAACAAGACCGGTGCTGGGTGCGTCGGGACCGACAGTCACCGGACAAAAGATACAGACAAACAAGAAACAAGACGAGTTCTTTGGCGACGAGGTATATATCGAGTATGTATAATGCTGTGGGCGTGAACTGAATTAGAATAGACAAGCTGAGCATACAGTGTCAGTTATATATATATACATGTGTGTGTGTGCGCGCGCGTGCGCACCCGTGCGAGCGAGAGATGGCTGAACATTATGGGGATGGTCAGGCTTAAAAAAAAGTAGAATTTGTTCGCATAAAGTAATTATGTCATCTTGCTTGGAGTTGTGTGCTGGCTCTGCTTTTGTTACGATGTGGATGATTGCGTGCTAGGGAGGATGAGAGAGAGAGAGAGAGAGAAATAGAAAGAGAAAGAGAAAGAGAGAGTGGGAGATATAGAGAGAGTGAGAGAGAGAAGGAGGGAGAACGAGAGAGAGAGAGAGAGAGAGAGAGAGAGAGAAAGAACTGTTTAATAATTCCAGCCACGGGTTCGTATCAGATGAGCACGTTCTTACTTTGCTATAATTTTCTGACAATTTCTCTTTGCATTTTTTATATTCTTTCTTTCTTATTTTTTCTTTCTTTCTTACTTTTTAAATTCATTCGTTCTTAGTTTTTAAATTCTTTCTTTCTTTTTTAATTTTTCTTTCCTATTTTTAATTCTATCTTTCTTATTTTTCTAATAATTTCTTTCATCTTCCTCCTTCTTTCTTATTGCTTCTCGTGATTTTTTAATTCCTTCTTTCATATTTTTTCTTTCTTATTGCTTTTTTTTACCGTTCAGCTTTATTCAATTGTTTTTTTCATTTCTTTTTATTTCCTTTCCTCCGTTTTTCGTTCACCTTTTTTGTTCTTATTCAAATCCTTTCTTTTTCTTGTGATTCATTCTTTCTTTTCTTTCTTTTTATTCCCTTCCTTCCTTCATCTTTTTTTCTGTTTTTGTATCTGACGTTCTTTGTTTCTTTTTTTCTTTCTATCAATCATTGAATTCACCGTTTTATCTTTTTTCTATCTTTGTATCTGCCGTTCTTTGTTGTTTTTTTTCTTTCATTTTTTTTTCTTTCATTTTTTCTTTCATTTTTCTTTCACCGTTTTATCTTTTTTTCTATCTTTTTTATCTTTTTTAGTAGCTTATTTCCTTTGTTCCATTTAATATTTATTTAAAAAAATAACTTTGTATAATATTTATGCATTACATCCTAATCTTTATTCGTTAAAAATTTCATTGCTAATCATGCATTACTTTTTAAGTAATACACATATTTCTGTCTTTGTTGTTTCCGTTCCTTACATTATGGCCGCTACTGTATATATATACTAGCAGTTTGGCCTGGTTGCTGAATTTACATAGCAAATACTTACACGAAGTCCACCCTCGACACTTTTATAGATAAAGACTAGCAGTTTGGTCTGGTTCCACTCGGGTAGTTTAAGGAATAATAAGAATAAAAAAAAAAACATATGATGAATTTACATAGCAAATGCTTACACAATATCCACCCTCGTCACTTTTATAGATAAAGATTAGCAGTTTAGCCCGGTTTCACTCGGGTAGTTTAAGGAATAATAATGGCGAGAGTAAAAACAACAACATTCGACACGAAAGAATAAAGAAAGAAAAAAATTTTAAAAAAACAAGAGAAAATAATCCATACTTGGCGCCTCATGGATATGAATGGTGTTTTAAAAGCTTCTAATGGCATTAAATAAACCTGGATTCACGTTCTTTCGATGTTAATACCTTAGTCAAAAGCTAGGGCCAATCTCTGACGAACACCTCCATTCTCTAGCGCTGTTTGTGTCTGTCTTTTTTTTGTTAATCATTTCACCCCAAGCAAAGCATTCCACTGCCACTATTGCGCAGGGAGTTACATAGGGGAAAGTGATGAGAAAGAGTGGTTGATATAGGAAATGTCAGAAGGAAGGTGATAGACGGGTAAGGATACCTAGGATAAGTGTTGGGTAGATGGGAAGAGAGTTTAAGAGAATGGGTGCGATTTAGTGTGTTAGGAGGTGTCTGTTGACCTTACATTTAAACTCCTTGAGATTATAGCTGTCGGGGAAGCAAGTATGTGGAAGGGAATTCCACAGGCGGGAAGTGCGAGAAAAGAATCTATTGGAGTAGAAATTGTGGTTACATTTTATCGGTTTCACTGTAAAAGGGTGGGACGTAGTTGCTAATCCAGTATCTCGTGCAAATTCGTACCTAGGGGGCACCAGTGATCTAAGTTCATCGGTGCAGAAATGTATTTCTCTCCTACATCCCCCTCTCTCTTTATCTTTCTTTCTCTCTCTCTCTATCTATCTATATATATATATTTTTTTTTTTTAATATAAGACACAATGAATAAAATCACCTTTAAATCCGGATATAACATGTTACATTGCATTTGAATACATGGTCTTGCTGTCATTTCGTGCTATCACGTGGTGTGACGTCATAGAACCGCATTGCCAATTTGCGAACTGCGTTTGTTATTTTTGGTAACTATTGCCGTTGCCTGCGGAGTTTTATGTCAACACAAAATAAAATCGTCGGTGATGGTGGATGTTATTGTATTACCGTCTACATAACCTCTCTGAAGATGGTTCATGTGAGCCGAAAGCTTAGAAGCAAATTAATAAAAAATTATCCAAATGTTGGAAAATTTTTGTCTTTATTTTCAACTGAAATTAATGCCAAAATACGACGTTTAGAACGGCTCATGATTAAACATAATAGACATTGATTGTCTCTTATATTTAACAGTATATGTTTAGAAAATTATTTGCTGCCTCAATACACTATATATATATATATATATATATATATATATATATATATATATATATATAAAATGTATTATATAAATATTTGTAACTTTTTATATCATACCCTAATCTTTATTCGGCAAAAATTGAATTGCTAACCATGCATAAATGTCTTTGAACTCTCTGAAGAGAGAAGACGCAATGTCATGGCTAAGGGTCCATTTCAAAAGCTAACCAAAGTTCTGAAAAACAGGGAAATCTTGGAACCAATGAAGAGAGTGCTGGCTTGCTATGTGATATCTGTCCTGTATGGATGTGAATGCTAGACGATCACTTTATAAGATGAACCAGAGGCTCGAGCTGTCAGAAATGTGGTTTTACAGAAGGATGCTGAGGATAACATGCACTGAGAAGGTGAGCAACGACAAGGTTATGGAGAGGATGGAAATGAGAAGAAAACTCATACTTAACATTAGTAATTGACAGTTGAGTTGAGGTTTCTGGGAAACCTCAGCTGTCACTTAATGAGGAAGGACCGTCTAGAGAATCTAATACGCTCAGGACGGGTAAAGGGAAATGAAGACAGAGGAAGATAATATTTGACAGGCTTGAGCAAATGGATGGCGGAGTGGTGTTTGGGAGTGATACCAAGAGGAAAGATATTAAGATCGATAATAGACAGGAGCAAGTGGAAGTCATGATCGCCTACGCTCTGAAGGGGCACAGCGTATGAAAAAGAAGAAAGTTAAGTGAGACTCTGTAGCGCTAGCATAGATATGGCAGTAATACTCCATTTTGGGTTTGACCAGATTCTTGTAAAGGTAAGTATAACCGGGAAAGTCAGATACTTAGAGAAGAGGTAAAAATAAAACGACTAATTTACAATAACTTTAGCAGTCGAATATATATATGAGGCTCACTTTAGATGTAGGAAGAGGTTGAGCTCCAATCGATGTTCAAGGCACAGTACCTCTGTGAGAGAAAAAACCATTCATCATGATAGGCATTAGGTCTGCCCGATGAACGTTAATGGAATCTACGTTGGAAACAAGCAGCACATAACAAAAACACTGATACATAGCCATCTCTTTCTCTTCCCATTAATCATTCGTGAGAGATAAAGATTTTCTAAGCGTTCCCAGGAAAACTAAGAACGGGTTTATAAGTCACTTCCTGCTGCGTACACTATAATATTCCATTTAAAAACACATATGAAAATATATATAATATTAGACATTACCAGTGTCTCAGAAAAATATTGTGAAGACAAGGCAACCTGCACATTTTGCGGATGACGATACGACGTTTTCTTGATGTAAATCTTCTCTGGCTTCCTGATTAGTAGTCAAATTTTATCTTCAAAACTTTAAATGCTATGTCAATCATTATCTTCTGTCTTCTGGGAGTTGAAGGAGAATGGCCTAAATTCACAGATAAAGTGGAAGCTGATAGGCACGTACTCCTAGTAGCCTAGGTGATAGATGTGACCTATGTTTAGCAGAAAAAATTAGGATTCTTAAAATTTCAATATCAGAATCTATTTAAGTCAGTCATTAGGGATTTATACGAAAAAAGATCATACGTGTAAACATTTTTCTCTTTAACACAGAAAACATTCATTTCTCTAAATAAAAAAAATATATCTTTCATTTGCAAATTAATAAAACAGAAATAAATTCCCATGCAGCGATATGTAATAATCACACTGTCATTAAAGATAATATTATAACACGTCTTCAATGTTTATTTATTATATAAAAATTGTTTACAGTATTTACATTATTTAGACTATTGTTTTCATCTTTGTTTATACCCCAGTGATTGTAATAAAGGGTTCGGCTCTAAATTCCTACCTCCTGAACAAGGCCGGATAGTACAATGCCCGAAACGTCGTACAAATGACAAGAAAAATGAGGACAATAGTCCGAATAATGTAAACACTGTAGATACTTCCTCATCTCAGAATGTAAACAAATCAAGAAATCGTTTCTTCAAAGAAAGAAATATCATTTTTCGAGGTATTTTTAAGTTATATGGTTACACATATGGTCTTTTGTAGTGAAATTAGCTGAGACATCTGCTCCGAAATTTTACCTGGAATCTTTTGAGTAGAGCTGTCTGCCTTATGATTAGTTATAGATCATGCGGCCCACAGCGAAAAAAAAAATGTTTCCATGTCTGGCATAGACATACCGACTTCTGCCATTGTTAATGTACATGCGGTGCCCTACGACATTGATGGGTTACAGGACTTGTCACGTAACGTGATATGGCGGAAACGAATAAAGATGAGACGGCTAGGTTAGTTAGAGAATCTGAAAAGCAAGAATCGAAAAAAGAATCTAGCAAACAAAGAAAGAAAGAAAATCCTGCCGTGGATGAATCTGACACCAGAAACTGAAACAAGTATGGAGTAAATGGTGTGAATAAAAAAGAAAAATGAAATTAATTTAAAAAAAATAATAAGCTTGAATTGAATGTTGTGCTAGGATCCAGTGACAGAATCAGGAGGATGAATCATTCGTTGGAAGTGTCAATTAGTTCGCCGCCTACACAAGACGCATGCCTAGTTAAAATGAAGGCCTGCCAACATAATTGCAATGGATGCGAAATTAACACACCCGGACACCGTTCATATCAACTCTCGGAAATCTACGTCTAGACATTTTTTAAGAGATATGCAAATTATTGATTACATGAAGAAAATAACAAGCTGTGCGAAGCGGTAACTAATTCACTTGCAAAATTTGATTAGCATTACTTGAAAAATATCACTTTATCGTTTTTGTTTAGAAGAACTAAGATGAATGGGACGCTAATGCAGAAACATGACTAGGAAGTTCCCATAAAGAAACTACACACATTACATTCACAATTTCACCAAATTTCAGAACAACGAGATGTGGTTTCCATGTGTCAGTTCTAAAAATATTTTCACGGCTTCTCTTCCAACGGGTATATCTCTCCAAGTACCCCATCTACACAAAATTGTTCGAACTACAGGCATGGCCAATCTTTGTACAGTCAAATCAATCAAATCTAACCGCCACTTCTTCTTCATCAGCTTGACAAATTGAACAATTTTTATACAATCTGAATACTAAATATAAAAGATTAGCAGTATAACCCGGTGTTGCTCGGATGCAATGAAAGCTTTAAAACTAAGTCATGTTCGTGGAGCTCAGAATCTTTGGACGTTAGCACGAAAGACTAAAAAGCAAAAGTTGTTCCAGTTAAATCGAAACCGTAGACTAAAAGAAAAATGAATGGATGTAAGTCAAATTTTGATTTCCTGGTATGGATATCAAATAAGTTTTTCTCGTCGTAAAGTGTATTTTGAAGGCTAAATAAATCCTCTGAGTAAATGGTATCATGGCTGAGACTAAGAACTACAATTATACCTACTTAGAGACAAACCCGAAGCAAAAACTAAAATAAAAGGGCCGAAAAAATACAGACACACAGGTAGATAAACAGACACACAAACACACACACATCTTGGCTTTTATATATATATATTATCGATTTTCTGCACTATTGTAAGAACTGCAATCTTGAAACTTCTGAATATCGTTTCTTATGTCTTTATGTCTTTATCTATGAGTGTATCAAATTTGATTAAAATCGGATTACTCCTTCTATAACCCGATTTATTCGATTATCGATTATCGGTATTTATTGGGGTTACGGCAAAAATCTACCTAAGAACAGTCGCAGACGCTTATAGTACAACTGTGTAAATTTTCAAGAAAATTGGTTCAGCCGTTTCGGAGTCTATAGGTAACGGATGCACACACACACACAGAGACAAAGTTCCATTTATAAATACGTTTAGATAGATTTAGATTCAGTCAGTCAGTTAAGTGCCATACGTGATACACGTTTGGGCGATCATGTCTCGAAAGAGACATGACTGACTGGGCAGAAGATTATCCCGCAGTAGGTTGCCATTGCTTTCTGCGGTAGACTTGTTGCCGACCAAGGTTATAGAACGCAATCTGTCCTGTTATTTAACCCATAACTGGAAGGAATAGACGGATTAATACCTTCCCCAAGGGTATTTGCGTGTAAGTGAATGTAATGAATTCAGCTGGTATTCGAACTCGGCTCCCCGGTTTCTCGTTCCGAGCCGATATCTACTGCGTCACAATGCACATTAGATTACGAACACATAAAGGACATGGCTAAGGACTGTATGTACGCTATTCCATGTAGTTGGGGAAAGAAATATAAAGGAGAGTTAGGCTGCCCCCTTAAGGTAAGGCTATAAGAATATCACATGGTTGTAACACGAGGGGAGATAGAAAAAATCAGGCGTAGTTAACCACATATGGAGGGAGAAAGGGGATCATCGCCCCCTATGGGATGAGGTTGAAATAATAGTGAACGCCACTGGAAACTACGTAAACTTAAGAAATCAGGCTTCAAAAATATCCTGTTCGGTTAAAAATTCCTAGCACCTGAAAAAGGGCAGATCGCACAACGTCCGAAAATTCGTACAAATGACAACAAAGATTAAGGCAATCGTCTGAATAAGGAAAATACTGTAAATACTACCTCATCTCAGAAAACTGAGATATTCATAAAACTTATATAGAAAAACTTAATGATAATGCCTTTTCTGTCATTTTTAATGAAACCTATATAAAAGTGAGATTGCTGGCCAAATACCCAATATATATATATATATATATATATATATATATATATATATACGCTGTCACACCCTGATTGAGCACTCTGGAAGAATGGTAGACTTTGTAAAACAGTAGCTACTCTGGCATGTACGCATCGCTCATTCCATAATGAATTGGAGCACTCTGGCTATTGGGCGTGTATAATGATAATATATGCGCTAAAAAGTCTACCTCCCTCTACCTAGCGCCTATAGCCTAGAGGTAGAATCATCGACTGACGCCAATTCGGTCGGGTTTCGATCCTGGTTATCAAGCAATCGGATATCTAACCGTACAGATGAGCTGTGATACAGCATAACAGATCTGTCTGGGGATGACGATATATATATATATATATATATATATATATATATATATATATATACTTAGTATCATAGGTCTAAAGTACGACTCCTACAGATTATTTTGGTTATAACGTTGTTATAGAAATTATAAATCTCGGATGCCATTTTTTTATTTATTAAATGTATGATTTTAATTTGGTTTATACCAAAATCTAAAAATGAAGTAAAGTTGTAAGAGTTTAAAAAAAAATAATCATAAGTTCATATTAAATATTTTGGTGGCCATATTAACGTATGTTAAAAAGAGGAGTAAGTTTTTTCATTGAATTTAATTTATTTAATTACTGTTGATGGCGGCAGTGAAAAAAAGATAAAAGAAAATAGAAATGAATATATATACATAGGTACGTATGCGTATATATATATATATATATATATATATACATAGGTACGTATGCATATATATATATATATATATATATACATAGGTAAGTATGCATATATATATATATATATAATACGAAACAAAATGAAAAAGTAAGATAAATTAAAAATGAATTATATGAAAAATTATATAAAAACTTAAATATAGCATCCTGTCTGCCATATTTAACGAAAATTGCATCATATATATATATATATATATATATGTGTGTGTGTGTGTGTGTGTGTGTGTGTGAAAGAGAAATAGACAGCATTGAAAATATGAAAATATGAGAATTTTTAAGAAAAAAGTGTATAAGAAGACCTACAAAATCTTGGCATATTGAACATTTGTTGAGCTTCATCAGAATTTTTCGGAAAGTGACATAACGCAAATTTGTATCGATTCTATATTTCCTTAATTTGGTAAGCGTCTCGCGTTTGAACAAATGTAGATGTGCGGCTTTTGTAACAGAGGACGGTGATATCGGCTAGTCGTGTTCGAATTCAATTGATATCGTTGCATTCACTCTCACACAAATACACTTGCTGAAAATATGAATGCATCTATTCTTCCCATTCACCAGCTATGTTTTAAATAGCAGGGTACGCTTTACGCAATAATTGTGTCTTCTGATCAAGGTACGCGAAGGGGTACGCTGATTTAAAACCGTACGTTTGTTATATAGCGACAAATAACAAACACGGGTGTATATAAAATATATGACTTATATTTTTATTGATGAACAACGGACCGTGTGGCACAAGGGCAGAGAATTGAGAGCGCGCTTTTAATGGGGTTTCGACGGGAGTGTGGCCTCTCTGCTTAGCTCGTCTAGCTTCTTCTTCGACTTCTCGAGACTGACTTATCTGTGTTTTCGCAGTCTTTATATATCTTCCAAAAGCGGAAATTGTTTCTTCCGGTTTTTGCCTCGATCACGCGACGCCTACACGACGCCTACGTAATTCTCAGAGTCACCTGTCTGTTTGCCTGCGTAGGCATTTCCGCTGCTGTCGGAAATATGGTCAAAGTGACATCCGCTACTTTTCATCAACCGGGAACACCCACGCTTCATCAGCCTTCTTGGGTGGGGCCAGACCGTTATATTACACGTTAACCTATCTGAACTTTAGTTAGTTGGCGCTCTGTCGAGTTAAAAATATGAGCCACACATTTGTTCATTTGATGTTGAAAAAATACTGAGGAGTATGAAACGAGAAACACTGTTGAAGATGAGAAATCATGGCTTATTTCCGTGTGCCACGTCGTAACAGCTCATCTCTGTATAGAATTTGCGTAGGTATGTATCAATTATTTGGAGAAGGCATTACGTTTATAGCTTTGTGGAATAGTTATCGCACTGAAGGTTATAATCGTACTATGTCGGTTGCTAGTCGACTTAACGCACCCAAAATGTTAGGAACTTGGTAATCTTCCACTGAAAACTGACTCCCTAGTATTCAGCTTACTGCCGACTAATATCAACTGCCTAGTAGTTCTACTGAACTCTAATAGAACTCTAAAGAACTCCTATGAACATCCCAAGAACCTCTTCCATTAACTTCCTGTTAACTATTATTAATATAGGAGGGAGAGTCCATTATCTAAGGAATAGGTGTGTTTCCTCATTAATATAGGAGGGAGAGTCCATTATCTGAGGAATAGGTGTGTTTCCCCATAACAATAGGTCATGTCTGTCCGTGATATCATATTAAATGTTATCGTAATTCAAGCGTGTATTGAAAATTGAGTATATTAGTCGTTAACATGTATGATAAACAAGATGAATAATGTAAATCTGCAGGGCATTAAATGTACGGCGATCACACTAACCCACCCACACACATGCATACTCACACACACACATATCTATACAAAGAGAGAGAGAGAAAATAAATATATGAAGATTTAATAAGCCTGTTAGTGAATTTCGAAGATTAAAAAGGACAAAAATGGTTACAATATTGAAAATAAGAATGATGATATTTATTATATAGATATAATATACTTATTATATAGATATAATATATTTATTATATAGATATAATATATTTATGATATAGATATGATATATTTATAAGCCTTTTGGCTGTAAATCTTATTGCCAATATCATTATCATTTTATTGCCTTGTTATTTCATAAAATTCATTAATGGGCTAATAATATCTTTTAATTTTAAGAATCACACGTGCCACATCTTTCGTTTATATATATATATAGCACCAACACCCATACCAGTCTGCCCTATAATTATAACCTTTGTAACTGTAGAAACTCAAACCAATGCCCAATTCCTAATAAATGTTTAAAAATTTCCTGGTATATATATGTTCAATTTCATCCATGGAGAATCATAAGGATGCTAAAATTTATATCGGAAACACAACAAACTCATTTAAAAAGCGCTTTTACAATCACCTCTCATCCTTCAATAACAACGACAAACAAAATATGACTGCACATTCAAAATATTTTGGAAGTTAAAAAACGAAAATAAAACACCAAAAGTTAAATGAAAATCCTCAAACAAGCCAGAACATCTAAATACAAAAAGAACCATGTTTTCTTTGTCTTCAAGAAAAAATGGAAATCATTAAATACATGAATAGCAACATGCCATTAAACCAGAGGCATGAAACCACAGTAAACTGCAAACACATTAAAGAACTAACCTTACATTCATGCTAAAAACTACAAAAGCCAAAGTTAGGATCCTTAGAAACAATAAATCTTTATAATATTAACAGCACTCTTACATCAAATGTTACCTTATTTCATACCGCAAACTGTGATCTAATTTAAAGTTTTATATAAAAAAGAGATTTCCTAAATTTTAAATTAAGGTTAAAAATACAAAAATAGGTTAGTTTAAATACAAAAATATTGTATAGTCGTACAATTTAATAATAACGATAGGTAAAAAAAATGGAAATTACTATTCCCACTTCATCGCATCTACTCCTACTCAACCCCATCATATATATATTTCCTTACTTTAACCTTTTATTAAACCCCCCAAAATCAGCAATTAAACTATAAAAGACTATACTTTAACTTTTAATGTTAAATCTGTCTACAAAAGTTTCGACACGTTCATTAATCAACTCTGTCCCCTACCTATTCCCTCTTTTCATCCAAATTTTAACGGACAATTTAAAAAACTTATTCCCTTATCCCTCACCCCAACTACATCTCACACACAACTCGCCAAATATAAAAAAGGGCTTTTCACTCATTTCCACAATACCTGATGCGACATTGCCATTTCAATGTCGAAACAAAATGTACACTTTGTAGTGGATATTAATTTGTACATGTTCTAAGCTATATATATATACTACCGGCCATAATGAGGCCACCCGAGCTTTTTAAAAGAAATTATGTATGTCATACTATTTTTAAGTGGATAATTCTAAATGAAAATATAATAGTTCTTTTGTTATTATTACTTTGCAAAATTTTATAAGGCCAAGAAGCAAAGGTGAACTCGCCCGAATCACCCTAAATTTTCTTCATTCTTTCATTGATGAAACTGCAATATAGGTAATTATTAAATATTTATAAATTCATTTGATGCATATGATATTATGCAGTATTAACAAAAGAACTATTCTATTTTCATTTACAATTATTCACTTGCCAATAAATTAATAAAGTAGTTGCCAATAAATTAATAAAGTAGTTATTTTCCTAATACTTTTGCACAGTACTGTATATATAATATGTGTGCGTATGAAAGAACGAAATTTTTACGACTTACATTTGTTGTTTTTTAAAAGCGTATTAGAAATCAGTCAGTCAGTTAAGTGCCATACGTGATACACGCTTGGGGGATCATGTCTCAAAAGAAAATAGTATGAAATACATCATTTCTTTAAACACTGTTGTGGCCTAATAATTATATATATTCAGTGAAATGAATTAGAGCACACGAGCTATTGGGCGCGTATAATGATATGCGCTAAAAAGTCTGCCTACTCCCACCGAACGCCCATAGCCCAGGGGTAGAGTCGCCGACTGACGCCATTTCGGTCGGGTTTCAATCCTGGGTAAATAAGCAATCGGAGTCTAACCGTACTGACGCTCTGTGATACAGCAAAACAGATCTGTCTGCGGATGACAATATATATATATATATATATATATATATATATATATATATATATATATATATTGTTAATAGTTAATGAATTAATAAATATACATATGGGAATTCACATATGTATAAAAAGATTGTTCAGCTGTCAATAAAAGTGCTCAACGTAGGATAAACAGAGCTATTAATTATACATTAATAAATATACATATTATCCTATGTCAGAAACACGGCATGATGTTTCATGCATTACGCAAGCATCTGGTGCATATTATAAACTTATTAAGAGATTTGAATTTAAGTTCACACGATGTTCATGGGAGGTAAATCTTATAAGTTTAGGTTACTATTTGTCTAATTTATCAAGAGTATAATTTAAATAGACAAAAATTACATGGGCATAAAAAGATTAAACTTAAAATTTGAAATTTAAGAAAAACATTGTTAAAATGCAGGGAGATATATTCAAAGGAGCGTAATTCGTAATTTTTAATAATAATATTTGCGAAAGAAAGAAAAAAGTAAAGAAAAAGAAAAGTAAGGGAGTGAGGAAGAAAGAGACAAGCGTGTAGAGGAATCTGTATCAATCAGAATTGAAGAATATAAGTAAATATATTTTATGGCAGCATGTGGTTATTAAGTACTGGCAGTATAGCCCGGCTTTGCTCGGGTGTAATTAAAGCTTTAAGACTAATCCATGGTCCTGGAGCTCAGACTCTTTGGACGTTGGCACAAAAGAGTAAAAAGCAATAGTTGTTTCGAGTTAAAGAGAAACCGTAGACTGAAAGAAAAATGCATGGATGTAAGTCAAATTTTGATTACCTGGTATCGATTTATATATATATATATATATATATTATCGATTTTCTGCACTATTGTAAGAACTGCAACCTTGAAACTTCTGAATATCGTTTCTTATGTCTTTGTCTATGAGTGTATCAAATTTTATTAAAATCGGAGTACGCCTTCTATAACCCGATTTTTTCGATTATCGATTTTCGATATTTATCGGGGGTACCTTGGCACAAAACCTAGCTAAGAACAGTCGCAGATGCTTATAGTACAACTGTGTAAATTTTCAAGAAAATCGGTTCAGTCGTTTCGGAGTCTATAGATAACGGACATACACACATACACAGAAAGTTTAGATTTTCTACATGATTAGGGTTATTTATATAGTTTAAGATGACACGTCTTTTTAAAATGCATAAGTTTCCATTATAAGATTTGGTTTTAGCAACAATATTCTAGGTCATAGTTGAGTTCTTCTTGTCTTTAAATATATATATATATATATATATATATATATATATATATATATATATATATATATACTGTCAGAAAAATACATTTTTAAACTTACAACTTTTTAGTAGTTTTTCCTATATATATATATATATATATATATATATATATAGTACTGTGCAAATGTATTAAGACAATAACTATTTTATCTTTTACTAGGAATATTGACAGAAAATAAACAATTTAATTAAAGTAATTGTATTTGATTTACTCAGCAAATACTTTAACAAGAAAAAATACTTGTTACAAAATAAATTTAATGTTTAGTATAAGACCCTTTTGCTTTGATCACAGCCTTCATTCTGTCAGGCATTGATATCACAAGCTTCTTCAATGTATCTAATGGTATCTTCTGCCAAGCAGCTTGTATATGTTCCCAAAGTGTGTCTTGCGAAGTAATTTAAGATTTATCAATTCGAGAGGAGGAATGAGAAAAAAGTCAGTCATATCCAAGTATAATAGAATAATGAGTAATTTCAAAATAACGTGTTTAATAGAAAACAGAAATAAATAAATACAACTTATTTTTAATACATTTCTTTTACACCTAATTTTAAATAATCAATATTTCTTTGCAATTTACTTGGCTTTTCACCCTGTATTTGAATTTCAGTGAGGCTTTTAAGAAAATTAGGACAGGGGTGATTTTAAACTTTATTTTGATGCCTCAGAAAAGATAAAGTAGTTATTTTCCTAATACTTTTGCACAGTACTGTATATATAATATGTGTGCGTATGAAAGAACGAAATTTTTACGACTTACATTTGTTGTTTTTTAAAAGCGTATTAGAAATCAGTCAGTCACTTAAGTGCCATACGTGATACACGCTTGGGGGATCATGTCTCAAAAGAAACATGACAGACTGGGCAGAAAATTATCCAGCAGTAGGTTACCATTGCATTCTGCGATAGACTTGTTGCCAGCCAAGGCTATAGAACCCAATCTGTTCTATAATTTAACCCATAATTGGAGGGAAGAGACGGATTAATAGCTTTCTCAAGGGTATTTGCGCTTAAGTGAATGCAAGTAATTTAATTGGAATTTGAAGACGCTGTGGGCGTTTGCAGCTCTTTTTCATGCCGAAAGATAGATATTTTCCAAACGATTTCTCCAATGATTAAGGCCAGTGAACAGACTTTCCATTCAAATACGAGTATCCATTAAAGAAATGATAATGTTAAATAAAATATCATATATATATATATATATATATATATATATACTACCGGCAATAATTATAAGGCCACCACGGTGTTTTAAAAAAATTATGTATTTTGTACTATTTTTTTAGTATTTATTGCCAAGTGAATAGTTGTAAATGAAAATTGAATGTTTTTTGTTAATACTGCACAATAACATGTGCATCAAATGAATTTATAAATATTTAATAATTACCTATATTGCAGTTTCATCAATGAAAGAATGAAGAAAATTTAGGGTGATTTGGACGAGTTCATTATTGTTTCCTTGCCTTGTAAAAGTTTTCAAAATAATAATAACAAAAGAAACTTTCTATTTTCATTTGGTAATAAATGATAAAAATAATATGAAACACATCATTTCTTTAAAACAGACTAGGGTCGCCTAATATTTATGGCCAGTAGTATATATATATATATATATATATATATATATATATATATATATATATATATAAAGTCAAGTGGATAGACTGCTTACACTATAGGGTCGATTTGTTAGGTGTTATGTATAAGGAGGTTAATCCAATATTTTTCTGAATTCCCACTCCAACTGCATTTAAAAAATGAAAATATTATAGAATTTAGCTAATCAACTATAATCTAATAAACCTTTCAAGTAGTTATTGCATCTGCGACCGAATTTATTTGTAGAAATAATTCTGTGTACAAAACACGGGAATAATACCTTCAATACAAGCAATTTCACGTCGCAATAACATTTCTATAAATGAATGCTTAATCACGAACAAGCTTTAGAAGATTTAAATGACAACTTCCCGTTCACTGAATTACAATACAACTACCCAAGTCTTAATGGTTTGTTGTGGTCTCGTGAGCCAGCTAACTACTCACAATCCCCAGCAAGGCGTCCAGGTATTTAATTGGATTCGCTCAGTTTATGACAAAGCCACAGTTTCGTCTATCAAAAGGTCACGACTTTTTAACACAAATAAAGGATAGAATTTGTACAATTGAAGTTCCTCAAACAATAGTCCTGTCACCTTTGGACTATCATCTCTTTTCCTCTGTGTAACCCTTGTTCGGCCAGGTGTTTTAAAAGGTTAAAGACGTCGAACGATTCTTTAAGACATTCACAGCATCAAAATCACGTACATTTTTCTCAAATCTACAGCACCCTCCTCAGTATCCTATAAGACCTAAGTTATTAAACGTTTCAGCTATATTATGTAGTACATAATCTCCACACACACACACACACACAAACATATATATATATATATATATATTAGTCATCCACATACAAGCCTGTTTCACTGTATCACAGCTCATGAGTATGGCTAGATACATCTACTTGCTTCTGGCCGGGATCGAAACTCGACCGATTTGGTGTCAGTCGGAGTCGCTACCCCATTAATCTCTAGGCGCATGGAATCAGAGAAAGGAAATTCTAACGTGTTGTATATGAGCAGTGTATACACACGCTAGTCACAGAAATATTCAATTCAATTCAGAAGAGTAATGCGTATATCGCAGAAGTGGAAACTGTTTCTAAAATTTTCTTCTCTAGAGAGCTCAGTCGTATTGAAAGCATATTATAGCTTTTTAACTTTTCAAGCAAGATTCTGTTATCTTTAAAATTATCCACTAACCTCCACTACTAATCAGTCTGGCATTTTTTTTATTCTCACATACAGTTTTAAATTATTTTTTTCAATGCGGTGATAAGGTTTTAGTGTTAAAGTCCCGAAATATTCATAGCTTTTTTTATTTTCTATACAGTTTTATCGATTTTACTTATCTCATTATTTTCTATAGCGTATTCATTTCCGTCATAATGTCACTCTGGTAAGGATACTGATAATAATATCCGTTTCTTTATAAGGAAACTTTTGAATTTCATTAATCAAACGCCCAGTGCTACTTCGGGTTTAAATTCATAAAATCTTTCTATTGAAATAATTCTCCAGGAAAATAGATTTCTCAAGTTCACACCCTGCCAAATCTCTTACGAATACTGGTGGGGGCTTCTTTTCTAACATTTTAACTGAAGTAGTGTGAAACATCGACCTGATATGTAAATATATCCTCTTCGAGTTACATATGCAATCCATTTTAGTTGTTGCTTCTGCTGAAAGTCTCTTTAATTCTACTGTTCACTGTCATTGATATTCATTATATTGTGGTGATACCAAGCAAGTGAGGGACCGGATGTTTACCCTCAGAGGTCCAGATAGATGGTGTAATCCCATAGAATGGTGACATTCCTTTATCCTTGGCTTCCTTTTTCCAATTTTTTTGCCGCAATAATTGGTTCTTGGCTTTTCCTTTGATTTCTGGTATACTTGCATATATTTCTCCATTCTTGTACTGGTTAATCATTTAATTTTCTTGTTCTCATTTAATTCATACGGCACTGGGATCATATTCCTTTCGGCACTTCCATATATTCTCCAACAATTTGTGAACTTTATCAATACATTGATGCCTGCAACAAATTCTTGAGTTCCGTTTGGAATATCTTATTTTGTCGATAGAACCTACCACTCTTTTCAAATCGTCATGTTTACTGTGCCTTTAATTTCACATTCTGTTATTTTTTTAATCGTGTCGCCCCAAGCAAGGCATATTACAGTTTTACATAGGAGGAATGTTATAAAGAGTGAGAGGTAGCAGGGGGTGTCAGGAAGAGAGTAGGAGAGGGAAGAGAGTACCGATGAGAGTCGGGTGGATATAGAAAAGCGTGTGTGAGAGAGAGAGGATGTAAGTTAGTGAGACAGGAGATGACTATTGACTTTACATTTAAATTCTTGGAGATTGTAACTGTCAGGAAAGCAAGTATGCGGAAGAGAATTCCACAGGCGGGAAGTGCAAGAAAATAAGCTGATAGAGTAGAATTTGCGTTTACAATTTATTGGTTTCACAGTAAAAGGGTGGGACCTAGTTGCTAATCTTGTGGCTCGAGGAAATTCATATATAGGGGATACCAGTGAGCTACGTTCATCGGAGCAGAAGCCGCGAAAGTATTTGCAGAAGAGACAAAGGGAAGCCAGACTGCGTCGAGGAGAAAGCGACTGTATCCTAACTGCCTAGTCGGGATCGATCACATTACAGATTCTCCGTTGATTAGGTCGAGGACACCTAACTGGATAGCAAGAGCGCCGAATCAGATATGGCAGCAATACTCAATGCACGGGCGGATGGTAGACTTGTATATGTGCAGGATTTTTGGGACGAGAAAACCTTCCTGGCCCTAAACAGATAATCGACTTTTTTTATCTGCGGATTTAGCTATGGCTTCTATATAGATATTCCAGTGTCATTTTTATCATAATTCGATTTCTGCTATGGTCGCACTTCCTACGAAATCTGGGCAAAAAACTAAGGCAGAACGTGGTGTGTTGTTATGGCTTCATGTTTTTCTGTCTCCTACAATATCACTAGTGTTACATAGACAAAGTTCTCCTTAGTTTGTAGGCTGTACTTAACAAGACATTTTTGTATATCGCTTAAGCTGGGGATTATAGGGATTCTTGCAATGTGTTGTTTTGTTCCATTTTTATCATTCCAAGTGCACCTACTATTACTAGTACCATTCTTGTTTTCAATTTCCACATTTTTTCTATTTCAATTTCCAGGATTTTGTATGATTACAGTTTTACAAATTCTTTATTACAATCCGTTGGACAAGCCATATCAAGGTTTTTCTTTTTGTTTTTTGACAATAATGTCCTACCTATTTGCTTCAGTTTACCTGTCTGTGAGATAGAATATCAACATCTTCTATTTCTGTAACTGGTGCTGGGTGATGTTCACACCAGTGTTTGTTTACATTTTTTAAAATGTTTGCACATTATTATTATTGCTACTATTACTATTATTATTATTACTATTATTATTACTATTACTATTATTATTATTATTACTACTACTATTATTACTACTATTATTACTACTACTATTATTATTATTACTATTATTATTACTACTATTATTATCATTACTACCACTATTATTATTACTGCTATTATTATTATCATTACTATTATCATTACTACTATTATTATTATAACTATTATTATTACTACTACTATTATTATTACTATTATTATTACTACTATTATTATCATTACTACTACTACTATTATAATTATTACTATTATTATTACTACTACTATTATTACTATCATTTCTCCTATTATTATTATTATTATTACTACTACTATTATTATTATTATTACTATTATCATTACTACTACTATTATTATTATTACTACTACTATCATTATTATTACTATTATTACTACTACTATTATTATTATTATTACTATTATTATTACTATTATTACTATTATTATTACTATTATTATTACTATTACTATTATTACTGTTATTATTACTACTACTATTATTATTACTATTATTATTATTACTATTATTATTATTATTATTACTATCATTATTATTATTACTATTTCTATTATTATTATTACTATTATTATTATTATCCTTTCTGTTATATACTGCTTTCTTTTGGAATACTACTAGAGACTTATGTTCAGAAATAGTATCAAGACATTTTCCACTGAATTTTTTTTAAATAATCAAAACACCAAGCTAGGATCTCGCGCATTTTACAGAGTTTAGGCCCTTTATAATGTGTAAGATGTATTTTCGAGTACAATCTTTTCTTCTTCTATGTGCCCTGTCCCTTCAGGACGTAGGCGATCATGGCTCTCCACGTCTCCCTATCCCTTGGGGCTCTTAGTATGTTTGCTCCTGTTGCTCCTGGCAACCCCCGTTCCGTCATCCACCTGATCAGACTCTGCAGATATGTTATCCGCTGCCTTCCTCTGTCTCTCCTTCCTTCTATCTGACCAGTCAGTATCAGGTTCTCCAGGCTCTCCTTCCTCATTGCATGTCCCAGGAACTTCAGTTGTCTCTTCCTGATGCTCAACATCAATTTCCTTTTTGTTGCCATTCTTTCTAACACTTCGTCGTTGCTTGTATGCTCAGTCCACGATATCCGTAGCATCCTTCTGTAGAACCACATTTCGGCCGCTTCCAGTTTTTTCCTCATTTTCGATGATATTGTCCAGCATTCACAGCCGTACTGAAGAACTGACATCACGTAGCAGTCTAGCACTCTTTTCTTCGTTTCTATTGAGATCTTCCTGTGTGTTAGTATTTTGCTCATCTTCTGGAACGCGTCCTTTGCCATGCCAATTCGCCTTCGGATCTCCGTGTCGCACTTTCCATCTCCTGTTAGAACACTTCCTAGGTACTTAAATTCTTGGACTTGTTTGATTCTGTTATCCCCCACCTGTATTTGGCATTTTGGGTTGTATCTTTTGCTGATGACCATGCACTCAGTTTTCTTAAAGTTTATTTGTAGTCCCTTCTTGTCACTCTCCACTGCTACTTTCTGTATGAGATCTTGCAGTTTCCTTTCTGTGTCCGCAATCAGTACTGTATCGTCCGCGTATCTTATGTTGTTCAGGTTGTGGCCTCCAATAATAAATCCTGGTGTGTCATCTAGGGTCCTCAAAATATTCTCGCTGTATAGGTTGAACAAATCCGGTGAAAAGACACATCCTTGTCTTACGCCTTTTTCTATCTTTGTGTATCTACTGAGGTCGTTACCTGTCCGTATGCAGGCCGTTTGCTGCCAGTAGAGATTCTTGATTATTCTTATATCTTTTATGTATGTTTAATGATTGGGCTACCCAGAATCTCTTTAATATGTCTATCGTATTTTATTCCAATAAAACTGAAATTTTTTGTCCTTACGTGTCCCATTACTGAGATTTCAATTCCAAGATCTTTATTATATAGTTTTTTGAAGATAGATTACAGCCTGCAGGAACTGCCATATTAATAAGACATATTCTGTTTTTGTAGTCTGTGATCACGATAACTGTTTGATTAATCATGACTGTTTTATCTGAGTTTGAGTTTTGTTTAACGGCATATCAACACCTCTGTGGGTTATTTAATGCCAAAAAGGTGGGGTTTTAAAGTATTTTGTTTTTGTTCGGTTACAGTGAGTGGGTTGATTTAGTGAGATTTTAATGAAATTTTTTGTTTTTTATTTTTTTATTTTAGAGAACTGAAAATGTTTTCTAGTTTCGTCGTCAAAAGTGTTTTACTGAGAATAACTGTATTCCTTAAAAAAATTTGTTATGGTAATAAATTTTTCTTCAAAAATGTATTGTTGGAAATATTTTTCCTTCAAAAATTTAATTTTTTCTATAAAAGTCTATTTATATGTATATATTACTATAAAAGACAGATAGAATTCTATATTTCTGAGATGAGATAGTATTTACAGTATTTACATTATTCGAACTATTGTCCTGATCTTTGTTGCCATTTCTACGACGTTAAATAATAAATCATTCTATTTGTCTATATTTCTGCGATTAGGTAGTATTTATATTATCCGTACTATTTTCCTAATCTTTTTTGCCATTAGTACGACGTATCGGCCGTTGTATGCCCCGGCCTTCTTTAGGTGCTAGAAATTTCGTACTGAATGCTTTATTACAATCACTGGGGTATATCATTTCCATTTCTTTATGCGTAGAACTTCTTTCGGTAGTCATGAGTTATCTCCCTATAACTCTATAATTTACTTGTTCACCACTGCTGTAGCCTGGTATTGAACTCTCAATACTTTGTGTCAAGTCACAGGAAATATGAGATCTGGTAAAAAATAGTAGAGAAAACCATTAACATCAAAAAATTGCAATATGAACTCTGGTAAAAAAAAGATTTACTGGACATTATGTTTATAAGTCCTAAAAATTCAGTTGTTCCTGTCATTACGGTCACATAGCCCAGCCGATATAGACGTTGGTTAGTTTCTGTGACTTTATCCGGATCGAAGTGCACACCCCTGTATACTTACACAATATGTTTATTGGATGTTTTTAGATGAAATTTTGGGAGCCGGTTTCTTTCTGAAATTTGTGTACGAGTTTGGATTATATCTAGTTGGTATTTCGTCTCATATTTAGTTTTATCTCATATTTAGTTTTTTTATATTTATTTATTTTTTATATATAATTAGTTTTTTCTTTCATATAGTCTTGTTTCTGGGCCTTTAGTTTTTTTTTTAAATATTTCCTTGTGTTGGTGAAATTTTTATTGACTGAGTTAATCTTATATTTCCGCTTAATCTTCTTTCTTTTCTGCTTTGAAACATTTGCATTGTTTGAAATCTCATTCCGTATCAATACTTCATTTGAAATCTCATTTCGTATCGATATTTCCTTGCGTTGGTAAAATTTCATTGAATTCGTTAATTTTATAATTTCCGCTTATTCTTGCTTTTCTGTGTTGAAACATTTGCATTGTGTTCGAGTTTGGATTATATCTGATTCGTATTTAGTATGTATTTTATTTGATATTTGTAATTTCTCTATTCATGTTATATTTGCGGTATTGGCAATCATATTGTGGGTCTTGTTTTAGTTTCTCTTCGTATTTGGTAAGTCTGACCGTGGATGTTCTTTTGTGGATTTTCAAGTGCAATAAAAAAAGATGCCATAACTTGTTTATACTCTTCACGATTCGATTTCGTTAGCATTTTTTTTATTTTGTGAATTAATTCGGCATTAAGTCACCTAGTCTAGAGTTGGAGTTAATTTTGTTTTGCAATTCAGCGGTATATGCTTACTCAATATTTTTATTGGATTTTGTTATATGAATTTTTTTGTAGCCGGTTTCTTTCTGACATTTAATGCGAACGTTTCTTTGCTGATCATTTGAATGATGCAGTTATTCGCTCTAGTGATTTCAAAGAAATTCTACCTTCATTAGTGAGAGAATCTGCATCAGTTGAATTGTTTATGTTGCTGCTGGATTATTTTGTTATATAACCAGAAAGATCATTATTTCGTATTTCACTTTTTTTTATAATATACATATTTGTCTTTGTAAAATAGATAAAACTATTTACATCGAGCTGTCCATCTGGGTCATTTTTAATATTGATTTTAATAGCATCTGATTTTGGGGATTTTATTTGTATACACTTTTCTGGCATTTTATATATATATATATATATATATATATATACACTATAGTCATCCGCAGACAGATCTGTTTCGCTGTATTACAGCTCATCAGTACGGCTTAGATCCCGTTCGCTTCCCAACCCAGGATTAAAACCCGACTGAACCGGCGTCAGTCGGCGATTCTACCCCTAGGCCACGAGCGTCCAGTAGAAGAAGGCAGGCTTTTTAGCGCGTATAAACACGCCCAATAGCTAGCGGCTCCAATTCATTTTCGAATGAACGATGCGTATATGCCGGAGTATGTTACGGAAATTCACGAAGATTAACGAAATGGCTACAAACAAGCGAATATTTGAAATTATTTGTTTGAACAATATTTTTGATCGATACTTCTTATTTTGTATCGATCCAAAACAATGTTCAAACAAATAATTTCAAATATATATATATATATATATATATATATATATATATATATATATCAAATCAATATGTACATCAAATCAAAACAACCAACACTCAATAAAATCAACTTTAAAACAGGAAATAACATATTACATTGCATTTGACTAGATGGTTTTGTTGTCATTTCGCGCTATCCCGCGGTGTGACGTCATAAAACCGCATCGCAAACTTAAGAACTGCGTTTATTATTTTTGGTAACTATTGCCGTTGCCAAGCGGAGTTTTATGTCAACACAAAATAAAATCGTCGGTGATGGTGGATTTTATAATATTTCAGTTTAAACTACCTCTCTGAAGATGGCTCATGTGAGCCGAAAGCTTAGAAGAAAACCAATAAATAATTATCCAAATGTTGGAGAATTTTTGTCTTTATTTTCAACTGAAATTAAAGCAAAAATACGACGTTTAGAACGGCTCATGATTAAACATAATAGACATTCATTGTCTCTTATATTTAATAGAATATGTCTAGAAAATATATATATATATATATATATAATACAATAGACTACACACTATACCTCATTGAGTAGTATATATAAAAATTCGAGCAAAATCAAAAAGCATACGATCTGACGATAGCGTTTAGCATGAAAAACTGTCGCCTCTGGGTGTTGATTCCATAGACCACATTTATATTTACATACGGTCTATTTATAATAATTTGATTATAAATGCTTATGTTACTTTACATTACAATTAATAAATTAGATAAAGATAAATTAATTAAATTCCAGGCAATTGTTTTAGAAATGTTTGAATGATAAATGATAGATAAATAACTTATAATAAAAAAACCAGCAACAATAATCAGGAGGAAACAAATCAAAACAATCTCGAAATGCTTTTCGTCCTGTTTCAAAGCGTACGACCTGTTTGAGAAAGAAAAAAAAGAAATGTTACTCTTGAAAATTGATTTATTCCTGTCAATAGAGTAGAAATTTAACAAATCAATATTATTTTTAATGTGACAATCTTCTTAATAAATTGAACTTGCTAAGTAATATTTATTTAAAAAAAAAACAATGCATGTACACCAGGGCTTATAAACATATATACATTTTAATTTTTAATAATTAAAAATTACAAAAATGCATCATAATACAATAAAAATCATAATATATTAAAGAAAAATATAAAAAATAAATGGATAATTAAGATATAAAATACTCAAGCATTCCCTTTTTAAATAGATTTTATTCTTAAAAAAAATAACAATAAGGATATTTCGTTCATTCCGATATCATCGTCCTTCTTCTTCTTCTTCTTCTTCTTCTTCTTCTTCTTCTTCTTATTATTATTATTATTATTATTATTATTATATGCTTTCAATCTATTCGTTTATTTTACGAGCTGTCGACATGTTCCAACAAGAACCCTCAAGAGATTGCAAGCCAGCAGATCATAATTGTGGGAACAATTATTTAGGTGTTTAGCTGACATTCCGAGCCTGTGTTCTTCATAATTGCCTGTTGTTTATAGTTATTTAACCTTCCATTAAAACGGGTGTGTTTAGGCACAGATAACATTTATGTACAGTTAAAATGTGTAAACTGATAAAATGGAGAGTTTGAGAAACGATAATTATGTCAGTCAGTCAGTTAATGTGCCATACGTGATACACACTTGGGCGATCATGTCTCGAAAGAGACATGACTGACTGGGCAGAAGATTATCCCGCAGTAGGTTGCCATTGCTTTCTGCGGTAGACTGGTTGCCGACCAAGACTATAGAACCCAATCTGTCCTGCTATTTAACCCATAACTGGAAGGAAGAGACGGATTAATACCTTTCCCAAGGGTATTTGCGCGTAAGTGAATACAATGGATTCAACTGGAATTCGAACTCGGCTCCCCGGTTTCTCGGTTCCGAAACGATATCCACTGTACCACAACGCATAATTATGTCACAAGTGTAAAATTCAACAAAATTCACAAAAGAACCTTAAAATATAGTAGGAAAATTATTAGTATTATATTTGGATATCCTGCACATTTATAAATCTACCATCCGCCCGTGCATTGAATACTGCTGCCATATCTGGTCGGGTGCCCCTGCTGTTTTTCTCGGGCTTCTCGATAAGGTTCAGAGGAAGGTCTGTAATGTGATAGATACCGACTTGGCAGACCGCCTGCAGTCTCTCTCCCACCGGCGCGATGTGGCTTCGCTGTGTCTCTTCTATAAATACTTTCACGGTTTCTGCTCCGATGAACTTAGATCACTAGTGCCCCCTAAATACGAATTTGCACGAGATACTAGATTAGCAACTAGATCCCACCCTTTTACAGTGAAACCGATAAAATGCAGCCGTAACTTCTACTCCAACATTTTCTTTCCTCGCACTTCCCGACTGTGGAATTCTCTTTCACACGATTGCTTCCCCGACGGCTACAATCTCCAGGAGTTTAAATGTAAGGTCAATAGACACCTCCTAACACACTAACCTGCTCCCATTCTATCAAACACTCTTCCCATCTGCCCAACCGTCATCCTCGCTATCCTTACTCATCTGTCACCTTCCTCCTGATATTCCCTATGTCTAACCACTCCTTCTCTTTACCTTCCCCTATGTAGCCCCATGCGCAATAGTGGCAGTGGAATGCCTTGCTTGGGGTGAGATGATTAAAAAAAAAAATTTGGAGTTTGCATTTTGCTTCCATGGTTCAAGCTCAAGAGACTGCAAATAAACAGATCAGGATTGTTGAAACAATTGGTTGGCTATAGAAGCGACGTTCCCAGCATCACTTTGCATAATTGTAGGTTACCATTGAAATCTACATAGTTGGTGTATGGGTAGGTTTTGAAGTCTATCCCAATGCGTTTAGTAAAATTAAGCAAGGTCAAGAAGGTGTTGTTTTTTTATTAATCATTAATAATTCGAGATTATAATCTCATCTTCAGAATGTTAGGAGAGCTTAATTTCACGTCAGTTCATTGTTCGTGCCTTTCATCGAATGGTCATCTTTCGCTGTTACTACTGCTGTTAATTGTAGTGTGTGTGTGTATGGGTGCCTGTAAGTTTATGGCTTATATATGTTGTGGCGACTCGTGTTCGAATCTTCGTCACCAAGTTGTTGTGGATCCGGGTGAAGAACCACAGAAAATAATGAACAACAAAAACAGATATTTGAGATAGAAAAATACGTATTGAACGTTTATATATACAAACTGGAACGCAGGTTATTAATTCAGAAATACGATTAGTAAGGAATATATATATATATATATATATATATAATCTTATAAGTGAAGCCTTGTTAGAAATAGTATATTATTCTGGCTGAGTGGAGTTCAGGGCTACTATGCCTACTGACGCTGTATTTTCTGTGTAACTTCGGTATCGTTTGGTAACTTACAGATGAGTCCCGGTGTCACTGACGGATCTCTCCGGTTCTCACTATGGCAGGAATATATGTATACTCACGTCGAGTCCTGGTTCTGGCCATGACGGTAAAATAGATCCGGCAGCAAGGCCTCTGATTGGGAGGTTGCGAGGAGCATAGAACCATCTCTTAATTGCTGTTGTTCCCACGTCCATCCTGACCTGGAGTGGTAGCATCTGTTAGGGTTCCAGCTATGGGCAAATAGTTAATCCCCGAAATGAGGTGAAAACACTATGAAATGATAAAAATACACTTTCACAGAAATATATATATATATATATATATATATATATATAAAATAGACATTTATCGAAAAATATACATTTTTTTTTAGGATTACCAACAATACATTTTTGAAGAAAAAATTATTACCGAAACACATTTTTGAAGGAAAAAAACTATTCTCAGCAAAACATTTTTGAATACAAAACTAGAAGACATTTTCAGTTTTGGAAATTAAAAAAGAATAAAAACAAATTTTCATTTTCATTAAAATCTGAGTAAATCAATCTTCGTATTATAACCGAACATTAAAAAATACCTTAAACCCCACATTTTTGGCGTTAAATAACACACAGAGTTTGATATGATGTTAAATAAAACTCAGACTCAAACGTCGAGTTCACTATTATAGAAAATATATGTGTGTCTTGGCCGATAGCAGGATTGGACGTTTTCGCATCTTTGTTAGAGTGATAGTGGGCGCCCTTATGCAAATTAAAAAACTCTTCTATCTACATAGTAGTTTAAACTTTCATGAAAAATGTATGTGCATGCTCAGAAAAATGTGTATATTTACACAATATGTATTCGGAGTGTTATTTTTATTTTATTGTTGTTATCAAAATATTTCAGCCGGCGTTCTAATTTCTAGTCACCTCAAATCACCAGTTTGTATTCTCACGCGACTAAAACCTTGAGCCAGGGGCAGTACTCATAAATAAAGAGAGTATAGCAGGAGGAGTCAGACACTTACTCGAGCAGTACAATAAACCAGGATGTGCGTTGTGGTGCAGTGGATATCGGCTCGGAACGAGACATCTGGGAGCCGAGTTCGAATTCTAGTTGATTTCGTTGCATTCACTTACGCGCAAATAGCCTTAGGAAATGTATTAATAAATCTATTTATTTTTAGTTTTGGGTTAAATAAGGTATTAAGTCGCCATTACTTTCTGCGGTAGACTGGATGCTAACCAAGGCTATAGAACCCAATCTGTCCTGTAATTTAACAAATTAACTGGAGTGAAGAGGAGGATAAATACCTCTCCCAAGGAAATTTGCGCGTAAGTGAATGCAAGGAATTCAACTGGAATTCGAACTCGCTTCCTAGCCTATATCCACTGCACCACAACGCACATAATCCTAAAAACCCACGTCTATTGAACAGGTTAAGTGGCTCATCCCTTATTCCTTGTTTAGGATGTGGTATCCGGCTTTCTCTTTTCCAATCTTCTCACTATTACGTAGCCTCCTGCACATCAGTGGCGTTACCGCCTTTCTCGGGGTGATACGATTAAAAAAAAACTCATGCTGTCCATCTGGTAGAATGAGGACGGAATACTGTAGTATGAGCTGACAAGTAACTAGTCTATTGATTCTGAAAATTACTACTCGTAAATAGACGAAGTAGAAGCAGAAAAATCACCGAGAAGTTGTTTTTTTTATCATATTTCTTTGACGATGAGACAAAAATGGATGCAGCTTTGCTAAATATTTATATTTCGGAATTAAATGACCCATAAAGATGTTGATATACGGCTATACAAAACCAACCAAATCAACAACCCTTATCTTTATAATCATTTCTCCAAATAACCTCTGCTAATTATCACATTTATCATAACAATTTTAGCAACAGCCACCATGATTAGCACTCAAACTTTGCATTGGGTTAATTATATATAAATTTTCTTCTCTACTTTTTAGTCTAGTATCTAATATTCATATTTTTTGTATAATTTTTATTGACATAAGTGTTTCTAATTTGAGTCTTTGTGCTTGACCAGTAACCCCCAAAGATTTTCCAACTCCCAGGCCACATCTCTAATACATTACTAACATATGCTTATGACCACCTCCAGGCAAGAGTCTCAACTGACGACGAACTTATGTTACAGAACTTCTCACGCAAAAATATCTCAATTTGCATAAGGTCGTTATCATGAAATAGAAATTTTATTGTAACCAAATCAATGTAAAATAATGGATCTTATATGTGAACAGTTCAACTAGAGAAATGAAAAATAAATACAAATGTAGCTATATATAAATTACAGACATCTCATGATAGATATTTTCATACTAAATAAATAAACAATCCTTACAGCAATTTTTAACATTAATTTCAGATGTTTTTTATAAAAAAAGTTGAATAATTCTAAAACATTCAACATTATAGATAAAAAATAGTAAAATTTATATAATGTTTTTCGGGACTAAGTATGAAAAAAATCACGGATTAAGACGAAAAACAAAAAGACCCGTATATGATGTCAAAATCTGCGAAAAATTGTCATCCGTTAATAAAAAATTGTGCTTATTTCAATTTTTAGCATATATATATATATATATATATATATATATATATATATATATATGCGGATCGGCCATAATCATTAGGCCACCTTAATGTTTTAAAAAATTGATGTATTTCATACTATTTTTTAGTATTTATTGCCGAGTGAATGATTGTAAATTAAAATAGAATAGTACTTTTGTTAATATTGCAAAATAACATGTGCATCAAATGAATTTATAAATATTTAATAACTAGCAGTATAACCCGGCGTTGCTCGGGTGTAATGAAAGCTTTAAAACTAATCCATATTCGTGGAGCTCAGACACAGCCCAAAGAATATTTGTGTGAAGTTTGGTGAGAATCGGATAAAAATTGTGGATTTGTATAAAGGACACACAGACAGATTAACAGACACAAACATCTTGCCTTTATATATATATATATATATATATATATATTATCGATTTTCTGCACAATTGTAAGAACTGCAACCTTGACACTTCTGAATATCGTTTCTTATGTCTTTGTCTATGAGTATATAAAATTTGATTAAAATCGGACCAATCCTTCTATAACCCGATTTTTTCGATTATCGATTTTCGATATTTATCGGGGGTACCACGACACAAAACCTAGCTAAGAATACTCGCAGACGCTTATAGTACAACTGTGTAAATTTTCAAGAAAATCAGTTCAGCCGTTTCGGAGTCTATAGGTAACGGACACACACACACACACAGAGACACGCGCACAGAAAAAAGTTCCATTTATAAATAAAGTTTAGATTACAAATATTGCAGTTTCATCAATGAAAGAATGAAGAAAATTTAGAGTGATTTGGACGAGTTCATCTTTGCTTCCTTGCTTTGCAAAATTTTGCAAAGTAATGATAACAAAAAAAATATTGGCTCTTGAAAACATTTGCATTCTCAATGTCTTTTACGTGTTGTCCCACGTCTAGATAATGTCTGTAAGATTAAAAACTCTTGGGACTTTTAAATTCGGAAAATAAAAATACACCGTATTTGACGGTGAATAAGGCAAATTTTATTAAAATATATTTTAAAATTCCCCTATGTCTGATATGCTATAATTAATTTTAAAATTCGCGATAGTCGACCGATTATCTGACAATTCCTATTAACTTAGACTTTAGAGTAACTTTCATATCCCTGTTGTTGTCATTATTTAAAAGGCTATTTTGCAGTTTAAAAGTGTTATCATTGATAATATCTAAATCTAAACTTATTTATAAATGGAAATTTGTCTGTGTGCGTGTGTGTGTGTGTGTGTGTCTGTGTGTGTGTGTCCGTTACCTATAGACTCCGAAACGGCTGAACCGATTTTTTTGAAAATTTACACAGTTGTAAAAGCGTTTGCGAGTGTTCTTAGCTAGGTTTTGTGTCGAGGTACCCCCGATAAATATCGAAAATCGATAATAGAAAAAATCGGGTTATAGAAGGATTGGTCCGATTTTAATCAAATTTTATATACTCATAGACAAAGACATAAGAAACGATATTCAGAAGTGTCAAGGTTGCAGTTCCTACTATAGTGCAGAGAATCGATAATACATATATATAAAAGGCAAGATGTTTGTGTGTGTCTGTTTATCTGCCTGTATGTTTGTATTTTTTAGCCCTTTTATTTTAGTTTTTGCTTCGAGTTTGGCTCTAAGTAGGTATAATTGTAGTTCTTAGTCTCAGCCATGATACCGTTTACTCAGAGGTCTTATTTAGCCTTCAAAATTCAGTTTACGACGAAAAAAATCTTATTTGATATCGACACCAGGAAATCAAAAGTTTTTTTACATCCATTCATTTTTCTTTCAGTCTACGGTTTCACTTTAACTTGGAACAGCTATTGCTTTTTAGTCTTTCGTGCCAACGTCCAAAGAGTCTGAGCTCCAGGACCATGGATTAGTTTTAAAGCTTTCATTACACCCGAGCAACGCCGGGCTATACTGCTAGTTTATTTTGGTAATTTTACCGTTTTGCTCAGTTGTAATAATACTTTGATTTTCTTAGCTTGGGATATAAAATGTTTTAATACTCTCGTTTTGCTTTTTCCTCTTATTTTCCGTTTAATATCAATCATGGCTTTTTTTTAACCAAATTCATATCTCATAAATATAGCCTAAGCTGTACCATTTTCTATTAATTTTACAAATTACTATTTATACGCCCGTGTATTTACGAACTCGGGGGAACATTCTGACCCATACAAATATCGCCCTATCAGCCTCCTGCTGGTCTTCGGACAAGTGTTCAAGAGTATTATCAATGCTGAGATAGTTCAACATCTTACTGCCCATAGACTGTTCTCAGACAAACAGTATGGATTCCAATTTGCCAGGTCTACTGCCGATATGCTAACGACCATCACTGAGTACATATAGCAGGCCCTCGACAAGTCCGGCGAGGCTCGTGCTATTGCCCTGGATATCTCTAAAGGCTTTTGATAGGATTTGGCACGCTAGACTCCTGCGCAAGCTTCGGGGCTATATCAGTGCACGCTTGCTTGATCTGACCCAATCATTCCTATCTAACCGTATAATGAATGTAGTCTTGAATGGGCATACCTCCACATCCTACCGCACGAACGCTGGTGTTCCCCGGGCTCTATCCTATAAATGATCTTCCAGATGTGATCAAATCCGAAGTAGACATCTATGCAGATGAAACCATAATCTACTCCCGCATCAGCAAGACGTCTGGCGAGGCAGAAAAACATAACCTTGCTGCTGATCTCAAAAGGACCTACACTCAGTGGTGCATTGGGGTAAAAATTTGATCGTAAATTTCAATGACTCTAAATTAAAACTCCTACCTGTCAACATCACAGACAATCTCTCCTGCCACCCATGAGCATGGACCAAGCAAGTCTCCCCGAAAGCAATACACTGCGCGTCATCGACCTAACCCTTTCTTCCGACCTCAAGTGAAACCATTACATTGAATCAATAGCTAAATCCACTGCTAGGAAGGTTGGGTCACTGTAACGGGCCAGGAAGTTTTTCCGCCTGAATCCATCTTGCACATATACACATCAACCATTCGACCGTGCATAAAATACTGTTGCCATATTTGGTCAGGCGCCCGTTCTGTTGGTCTCAGTGTTCTCGACAGGCTCCAAAAGAGAAAATGTAATGTGATTGGTCCCGACCTGGAAGTTCGACTCCAGCCACTTTCTCATCGGCGGGATGTGGCTTCCCTCTGTCTCTTCTAGAAATATTTTTATGGCTTCTGCTCCGTCTTCACTTTTTCTGTGTGTAAAATTTTAACTCTTTTATGCAAAACTCCTGCACATCAGTGGCGGTACAACCTTGCTTGGGGTGAAATGACTAAGAAAAATGTTATTTTTGCAAAAAATACATTTTCTTTTTTTTTTTTTTCATAATCGTGTGTCCCAGAATACTGATGAGAATGAGGTGGACGGAAAAAAAAGCATGAGACAGAGGATGTAAGTTAGTGAGACAGGAGATGACTTTACATTTAAATTCTTGGAGATTATAGCTGTCGGGAAAGCAAGTATGCGGAAGAGAATTCCACAGGCGGGAAGTGCGAGAAAAGAAGCTGCTGGAGTAGAATTTGCGTTTACAATTTTTCGGTTTCACAGTAAAGGGGTGGGACCTAGTTGCTAATCTTGTACCTTGAGGAAATTCATATATAGGGAGTACCAGTGAACTAAGTAGAAGCAGAAGCCGTGAAAATATTTGTAGAAGAAACACAGGGAAACCATACTGCGTCGGTGAGAAAGAGACTGTATCCTAGCTGTCAAGTCGGGATCGATCACATTACAGATTCTCCGTTGGATTAGGTTGAGAACACCGAGGTGGATAGCAGGAGCACCCGACCAGATATGGCAGCAATATTCAATGCGCGGGCGGATGGTAGATTTGTATATGTGCAGGATTGTTTTGACGTAAATACTATTATACGGTTATTAAAAAAAATTCCATTCTAATGTCAATATGAAGTTCTCTAGAGCCATATTCTTTTATTATTTTTAACCACACCTTTATCTTTCCTGCTTCCAATGGATTGGAAGGTAGGGTACTTTTGAAATCCTAGGGTACTTTTGAAATCCTTTTCGTAGGGTACTTTTGAAATCCTAATACTAAACTAAGAAAATAACTTGGATGCGTCCATCTCTAAAGGACTGCAGTGGATATTTTATGGGTGCTGGCATTTGTTTTCTTTCTTGTAAAACTTGCCCCAATCATTCTATCAGTCAGTTAACTGCCATACGTAATATACGCTTAGGCGATCATGTCTCGAAAGAGACATCACTGACTCGGCAAAAGATTTTCTCGCAGTAGGTTTCTATCACTGTTGAGGAGTAGTTTTCCCACTGAACTTCATAATCGTGCTATGTCGGTTGCTAATCGATTTAGTCAGTTAAGTGCCATACGTGATACACGCTTCGGCGATCATGTCTCGAAAGAGACATGACTGACTGGGCAGAAGATTATCCCGCAGTAGGTTGCCATTGCTTTCTGCAGTAGACTGGTTGCCGACCAAGGCTACAGAACCCAATCTGTCCTATTATTTAACCCATAACTGGAAGGAAGAAACGGATTAATACCTTTCCCAAGGGTATTTGCGCGTAAGTTAATGCAATGAATTTAGCTAGAATTCGAACTCGGCTCCCCGATTTCTCGTTCTGAACCGATATCCAATGCACCACAACGCACATCCGACTTAACTCACCCTAAATGTTAGGAACTTGGTAATCTTCCACTGAAAGCTGACTCCTTAGTATTCGGCTAACTGCCGACTATATCAACTGCCTCGTAGTTGATATAGTCCAATATAACTCCAATATAACTCTGAAGAAATCTCTAGAACTTCTAAGAACTTCCATGAACTTCCCAAGAACTTCTCGTGTTAACTTCCTGTTAACTCTTATTAATATAGGAGGGAGAGTCCATTATCTGACGCATCAGTGTGTTTCACCATAACAATTACTTCCTGTATAGACTAGTTGCCAACCAAGGATATAAAGCTCAGTTTGACTTGCTATTTAATCCATAGCTGGAGAATAAAGCGACGGATCAATATCTTTTCCAAGAATATTTGCGTGCAAGTGAATACGACGAATTTAACTGAAATTCGAATTTGGCTCTCCCATTTCTCGTTCCAAGCCGATAAATAGTGCACAACAACGCTCATTCATTGCATCTATATGTCACCGATTTTATGACATAACTAGTCGAAAAGACCATTTCGAGAAGATAAAATCCTAGCCTCCTTGGAGAAGGTTGATTTATATGTTATAAATAGAAAATTTATTAATTATTCCGCATCAAGTTTACAATGTCATTAGAATGGCATGTTGCGCCATAATATATCTGGTCAATGGACGTGGTTGCTCGGCGTGAATTCCGTCGCGTACAATGGCTGACCAGAACAGTAGATCAGTAGTGTCCTTCAAAACGTATAATAGTCAAAATATCAGGGATGGGTCTATAGGGATGTGTTTTAGTTTGATTTTCTCCACTAAATAAAATATAAAAAAATATAATTAAGTAAATGTAAAAAATTAGATAACATGTGTAGGCCTAATTATGAGAAAATACTTTTAATATTTCATATTCTTTTATAAAAAATCTAGCGTAGTGAAGCTGTGGCAATATATTCCACGGTGGAAGTGACACGGTTAGCATGAAATAATGAAGCAAAATTAAAAAAAAATGTTGACTTAATCCAATTTATTATGCATATTTCATTTTTTTTATTATAATCCTGTCACCCCAAGCAAGGCATTTTACTACCTGTGTTGTGCAGAGGGTTACATTGGAGGAATGTTATGAGGAGTGAGAGGTTGCAGGAGGTGTCACGAAGAGAATAGGAGAGGGAAGAGATTACTGATGGCAGTGGGGTGGGCGAGTAGGAATGTTATGAGGAGTGAGAGGGTGCAAGGGGTGTCAGGAAGAGTGTAGGAGAGGAAATAGAGTACTGATGAGAGTGGGTTGGATGTAGAAAAAGCATGAGAGAGAGAGAATGTAAGTTACTGAAACAGGAGTTGACTATTGACTTTACATTTAAATTCTTGGAGATTGTAACTGCCGGGAAAGCAATTATGCGGAAGGAAATTCCACAGGCAGGAAGTGCGAGAAAAGAAGCTTATGGAGTAGAATTTGCGTTTACAATTTTTCGTTTTCACATTAAAAGGGTGGGACCTAGTTGCTAATCTTGTGGCTCGAGGAAATTCGTATATAGAGGGTACCAGTGAACTAAGTTCATCGGAGCAGAAGCCGTGAAAGTATTTGTGAAAGAAACAGAGAGAAGCCACACTGTGCCAGTGAGAAAGCGACTGTATCCTAGCTGCCAAGTTGGGATAGATCACATTACAGATTCTCCTCTGGATTCGGTCGAGGACACCTAAGTGGATAGCAGGAGTGAATTTATTGCCAGTTGGATATTGTTTTTTATTTGTCTTCTTCTATGTACCGCTTTCCTTCATGACAAATTCGCTAACTTTTGAAGGAATTGGTGACCACGCGCCGGCGTGATCGGACACGCAGAAGCCAGCTCCATGGCAATCAGACAACGTTCAAATTCGCTAAGTTTCGAAGGAATTGGTGAACACACGCCGGCGTGATAGAGCACGAGTCAGACACCGAGCCGACCACGCGCCGGCATGATCGGACGCGCAGCAACCGTCTCTGTGGCAATCGGACAAAGTTTTTAAAGTGCGCTAAGCTTCGAGAAAATCACTGACCACGCGCCGGCGTAATCGGACACGCAGAAGCCAGCTCCATGGCAATCAGACAACGTTCAAATTCGCTAAGTTTCGAAGAAATCGGTGACCACACGCCGGCGTGATCGGACGCTAGTCAGACGCCCAGCCGACCACGCATGGGCAATCATTGTTCTCCACAATTTCCTATCTCTTCTGTCCCTTAAAAGTTTCTTCTTCTCCCGCTTCCGTTCCGGCATCCAATGACACAAGCACGTCTATTAAGTAACTCGTCGCTCTTTCTTATTTCTCTTACCCACAGTACTCCCTGTGTGGATTAAATCTTCCAAGCCATTATTGCTAATTATGAGTCCAAGGAATTTCTGCTGTATCCAATCTAATTTTGACCATATTTGTATTTTGTTTAAATTGGTATCACCCCATGTAATGCAGCAAGTATACTGAAATACAAGCTGTTAAGAAGGGAGTGTAAAAAATAGGGACATCAGTTATAATGAGGCGAAAAAAGAAAAGAGAGTAATCAGGAGGTCAGTAGATTTCTATTCAAATTTTATTCTTCATCTGTGCGTTTAAAACACTGGTTGATTTGGGTAATGCTTGTTGTTACGAGGACGCATTTATATATATAAAAAATAATATCAATAATGTCTAAAACGTTATAGTAAGGGATTCTATTCAAACCTACTTGTTATTACAAAAATGTTTTAATTCATGAAGTAGTAGTTAAATAGTGAAATTAGTGAAAAGAACGTTTTGGAAGATGGTAGAATGTTCGAGTAAAATCGAAAGAATTCGAAACGTTCTAAAAATATGCAAATCGGGTGTTAGCCCTATAAAAATAAGTTTTGGGAAGAGAGTATTTAGTTGTTAACAGGATTTGCTGACATTATCAACTCCGGCTCGATTCGTGGATCTGTGCATCCAGCCGAAATAATCTCTAAGAAAAGTTGCCGACCAACTAAAACCTGAAAGAGAAACTCATGGAACTAAATGGGTAAATAAGTTTTTTTGACCTTTTCATTGTCCATACTGGAAATTATTCTTTATATACACATTTAAGAATCTCCAAAAAGTATAGAACTTAAACTACCTTGCTACCTTAACTGGGTAAAGATACAGACCCTTTCTTACTCTTCGTAACACTTCGCCCGCCTGCAGTAAAATCTACGTTTCTCTTTTTAACGCAAAAAATGTAAATTTTGCATATATTTCATTTTGTGTTTATCGTAAATTAAACATTTGTATGTGATTTAACTTCGAGTTTTGGTCAATCATTTTTTATCTTTTGTTACACTTAACACGTAACATTGTTAAATATGAATAGATTGGATGTGTTACGTAATCTTTACCATTGCGGAAAGGAAAATCATCTATCTATATTCAATATCCAGTAGAGATTGCGTCGTTCAGATCGTACTAGGCCATTATAAAATTATATCTTACCTCCCTCAGGTATGGGTTAAATTGAAGGGCAAGCTTGTCTCTAATACCTCGAGTTGCTCTTATTCTAGGAGAAAAAAAAAATGAATTCATATATAAACTGATTTATAAATGGAACTTTGTCTGTATCTGTGTGTCTGTGTGTCCGTTACCTATAGACTCCGAAACGGCTGAACCGATTTTCTTGAAAATTTACACAGTTGTACTATAAGCGTCTGTGAGTGTTCTTAGCTAGGTTTTGTGTACCCCCGATAAATATCGAAATCGATAATCGAAAAAATCGGATTATAGAAGGAATAGTCCGATTTTAATCAAATTTGATACACTCATAGACAAAGACATAAGAAACGGTATTCAGAAATTTCAAGGTTACAGTTCTTAAAATAGTGCAAAAAATCGATAACACACACACACACACACACACACACACACACACACACACACACACACACATATATATATATATATACATATATAAGGCAAGATGATTGTGTGTCTGTTTATCTGCCTGTATGTCTGTATTTGACTTACATTCATTCATTTTTCTTTCAGTCTACGGTTTCGCTTTAACTGGAAACAACTCTTACATTTTAGTCTTTCGTACCAACGTCCAAAGAGTCTGAGCTCCAGGACCATGGATTAGTTTTAAAGCTTTCATTACACCCGAGAAACGTCGGGCTATACTGCTAGTACATTTAATGTGTGAATGCTTGAGTCACTTATTTGATATCGATAACAGGAAATCAAAATTTGACTTACATCCATTCATTTTTCTTTCAGTCTATGTTTTCGTTTTAACTGGAAACAACTGCTGCTTTTTATTCTTTCGTGCCAACGTCCAAAGAGTCTGAGCTCCAGGACCATGGATTAGTTTTAAAGCTTTCATTACACCCGAGCAACCCCGGGCTATATATATATATATATATATATATATATATATATATATATATATACTAGGTGCGATTGGTAAATTGTCGCAATTATTTCAAATATTCTTTTGGCTGATTCTGAGCTCCATGACTATGGATTAGTTTTAAAGCTTTCATTACACCCGAGCAACGCCAGGCTATACTGCTAGTCCAGAATAAATAGATAAATACCCTGTTGAAGTGGCATTTTCTTATCAAATAGAAGCCCGCTTTTGAATAATTATGCCAAAATAGTGCTGTTTATAACATAATCGTGCCGGTTCAAATAAACAGTAATAATCAGGATTGTGTAAGAAAGAGGTTGGGAGAGAAGAAGGGACAAGAGTAGAGATAGAAAAAAAAAGGAAAGTAGGAGAAATGTAAAATGAAGGATATAATTTGAAGAAGTGTAAGAATGAGTTTAATGAACAGAAGAAGGGAAGGAAAGAAGATAATGAACATTCAGAAAGGAAGTGTAAGAGGGATAAGAAGAAATTTTGAATGAAAATAAAAAGCAGGAGAAAAGAAGGAAACAAGGGGATGGAAGAATAAAATTAGGGCTGAAAGAGTATAAAGAAAGAAAGAGTAGAATAAACAGAACGAGTGAAGTAAAGAAAAAGTAAAATAGAAAAAAGTGTAAAATGAAGGATATAATTTGAAGAAGAGTAAGAATGAGTACAACGAACTGCAAAAGAGAAGGAAAGACGATGATAAAAAAGAAGAAAATTAGGGACGAATGAGAATAAAAAAGAATGAATGAGTAGAAGATACCGAATGAAAGAAAGAAGAAAACGTAGAAAAGAAAGTGTAAAGAGAAGGATAATAACACGTAGTTGAATGAAAAGGAGAAGGAAAAAGGCGGAAAGAAGAAGAATTTGTGAATAAAAATAGAAAAAGAATGATAATATGAACAGAAGACAAAATGAGAAGAAGAATGAGAATAAGGGAAGAAAAGAAGAAAACAGTAGGTAAGAAAGGTTATAATAATAATATTAACTAGCGGAACCCGTGGAATTTCCATGGAAGGATAATTATGATTTCCTAGAAAAAAATTTACTTTGTCATACTACAAATGATAGTAACGTCTTCAAACATAAAGGTATTGGATAATAAAATAACGATAACACAGAGTGTAATTTTATTAAAATATCTATAAAAGTAATATCCATAGAAACTACTTTACTGTAATCTTATATTAACTAGCGGAACCCGTGGAATTTCCATGGAAGGATAATTATGATTTCCTAGAAAAAAATTTACTTTGTCATACTACAAATGATAGTAACGTCTTCAAACATAAAGGTATTGGATAATAAAATAACGATAACACAGAGTGTAATTTTATTAAAATATCTATAAAAGTAATATCCATAGAAACTACTTTACTGTAATCTTATATTAACTAGCGGAACCCGTGGAATTTCCATGGAAGGATAATTATGATTTCCTAGAAAAAAATTTACTTTGTCATACTACAAATGATAGTAACGTCTTCAAACATAAAGGTATTGGATAATAAAATAACGATAACACAGAGTGTAATTTTATTAAAATATCTATAAAAGTAATATCCATAGAAACTACTTTACTGTAATCTTATATTAACTAGCGGAACCCGTGGAATTTCCATGGAAGGATAATTATGATTTCCTAGAAAAAAATTTACTTTGTCATACTACAAATGATAGTAACGTCTTCAAACATAAAGGTATTGGATAATAAAATAACGATAACACAGAGTGTAATTTTATTAAAATATCTATATAAGTAATATCCATAGAAACTACTTTACTGTAATCTTATATTAACTAGCGGAACCCGTGGAATTTCCATGGAAGGATAATTATGATTTCCTAGAAAAAAATTTACTTTGTCATACTACAAATGATAGTAACGTCTTCAAACATAAAGGTATTGGATAATAAAATAACGATAACACAGAGTGTAATTTTATTAAAATATCTATAAAAGTAATATCCATAGAAACTACTTTACTGTAATCTTATATTAACTAGCGGAACCCGTGGAATTTCCATGGAAGGATAATTATGATTTCCTAGAAAAAAATTTACTTTGTCATACTACAAATGATAGTAACGTCTTCAAACATAAAGGTATTGGATAATAAAATAACGATAACACAGAGTGTAATTTTATTAAAATATCTATAAAAGTAATGTCCATAGAAACTATTTTACTGTAATCTTATATTATATTAAGCGGCGTATGCACAGACTATAACCAAAATACTCTACGCTATTTGTGAGAAAATGTTTTTTATTACTAAAAATCAAGTCCGTTGTATACAGAAAAACCAACTGTGTAATGGTCAAGGGTGTAGAGGCCAAAAATTTCGTTATTAGGTCGCGGGATACGACAACAAACCTACCTATATTTACTATATTGTACAGTACACACACATATACACATACAATTACGTCTACAACCACCTGCTTAAGCTGATACTGCTACGGTAATGTTATAGGCTCTCTTCTCCTACTTTCTCACTCTTTACTACCACTCCGTTTGGAAAGGGTGAGAGAAAGGCTGAGGAGAATAACGTTTATAGATTATAAAAAGATAGTGGGGAAGGAAAAGCTTGTAGAGAGAGTAAGTGTGTTATCTTTCTTCAGTGGCGTAACGGACACTTACATTCATTCATTTTTCTTTTAGTCTACGGTTTCGCTTTAACTGGAAACAACTATTGCTTTTGAGTCTTTCGTGCCAACGTCCAAAGTGTCTGAGCTCCAGGACCATGGATTAGTTTTAAAGCTTTCATTACACCCGAGCAACGTTAGTTCTAATATAAAATGCATTGCTTATCATTTTGTTTAAAAATGTATTTTCGGTAATTTTACTTTAAATATGCATTGGTAATGTTTGTATAAAAATATATTCCTAGAATCTCTCTCAGACAAAAGTATTTTTATACTTTCATAATGTTTTAAATTTTTTTGAGTGTTTACTATTTACCCGTAACTGGGACTAAAAACAGGTGCTACAAGTCAGGGTAGACGTAGGAACATTAGCAATTAAGTGGTGGTTATACGTTTCTCAAAACCTCCCATCTCCCAATCAGACACTGGATGTAGTTTATCGTCAGACCGAGGACTGTCTTCGCTCTAATTATTACATTTAATATCAAGTTGTTCTAAAAGTACTTTTAGCACACTGTAACAAATTACTACCTGCCGGAAAGCCAGTTTGTAAGTGACCAAACACGCTTCACATCTAGGCTTTCCTTGTGAGGAGACTGGAGAAATATAATTTAAAAAAAGAATGACTTGTCAAAGACAGAGGCACGGTCTTGTAGGATTAACGGTTATATAGCAGTGTGGTATACTGGGTTCCGTAGCTATGTATGCAGTTGATGGTTCAGCAGCGCTAGGCAGAGTCTTTCTTAGACGGAAGTCATCGCCCAGTACGAAGAGTTCCCCCATATATCCGTAACCAACGCGCGCCTTCAAAGTGTGGGACATCGGCTGTAGATTAAACTATACCCCAATACACACAGCTAGATGTCATACCGTTAGCGTGAATGTTATTTTTTGTCGCCACTTCTGTAACGTTGGTTTTTAACCAGAACGGAACTTTTAATAGCTCGATATTTGTGGGTTTTAATATTTCGGTCAGTCAGTTAAGTGTCATACGTGATACACGCTTCGGCGATCATGTTTCGAAAGAGACATGACTGACTGGGCAGAAGATTATCCCACAGTAGGTTGCCATTGCTTTCTGCGGTAGACTAGTTACCAACCAAGGCTACAGAACCCAATCTTTTCTATTATTTAAACCATAACTGGAGGGGAGAAACGGATTAATACCTTTCCCAAGGGTATCTGCGCGTGAATGCAAGGAATTCGACTGGCATTCGAACTCAGCTTCCTGATTTCTCGTTCCGATCCGATATCCACTGCACCACGACGCACATTCGGTATCTTTGCGTAAAGACAGTGTACTAAACGAATCCTTCCAATAAAAGATAATAATGCCGTAGAACACACAGAATACTGGAAAACATTTTATACATTAATACTTATGGTCACGTGATCCCAGTAACACAATCCATTCAACTGATATATTTGCCTGGATAGTTGCGTTCGACCACATGTGTCGGTATCAACACTTTTTACTTGAATGAAAATCTGCATGCCAATGATAAGTGTCATGGCGGCATCACATATCCAACGAATTGAACTCTTCCAACCAGTACATATACCTCATCTCACAAGAAGTGAGAGAGAGTAGCTGAGTGTAGCTAGTAGATAACCTGCGGAGAAGCCCCTGAACATAGCCGAGAGTTGTCTACGAACACTGATACCGTAACGACCATTACGAGTCCCAGTTCGAGGGTCGAATTATAGTATTACTCTCTAACCGTATTATCGTTCTACTAACAAGTTCCAAGTGTTGTATTTTGTTGTGTTTAATATATATTCCTTATTTCCTATTTTGGTTGTTCAGTGTTATTCTTGCTGGACCTTTTATCGGGTCCACGACAACAAGCTACAAAACTCTTTTAGTCTTTCTACTAAGATATGCACTGTGGTGCAGTAAATATCGGTTCGGAACGAGAAATCAGGGAGCTGTGTTCGAATTCCAGTTGAATTCGTTGATTCCCTTACGCACAAATACCCTTGGGAAAGATATTAATCCGTCTCTTCCCACCACCTATGGGTTACATTGCAGGATAGATTGGGTTCTATATCCTTGTTTGGCATCCAGTCTCCCTCATAAAGTAATGGTAACCTACTGCGAGAAAATCTTCTGCTCAGTATGTCATGTCTCTTTCGAGACATGATGGCCCAAGCTTGTATTACGTATGGCACTTAACTGACTGACTGGATATAATAACTGATAAAATAATTAAAATTTATACTGGGTATAATGTGGGGGATCAGTTTTCTATTGTTATGAAGTAATAAACTGATCCCCCACTATTGCTTAATATAATATTGTACTATAATCAGTCTCTTCCCCCTCTAGGTATGAGTCAAATACCATGACAGATTGGGTTCTATAGCTTTGGTTGCAACCAGTCTACCTCATAAAGTAATGGTAACCTACCGTGGGATAATCTTCTGCCCAGTAAGCCATGTTTCTTTCGAGACATGATGGCCCAAGCTTGTATTACGCATCGCAGTTAACTGACTGACTGAATATAATAGTTGCAAAAATAATTAAAATTTGTGCTGGGTATAAAGTGGGGGATCGGTTTTCTATTGTTATGAAGTAATAAACTGATCCCCCCCAATAATACTTAATATAATAATGTAATATAATCAATCTCTCCCCCTCTAAATATGAGTCAAATAACAGGACAGGTTGGGTTCTATAGCCTTGGTTGCAACCAGTCTACCTCATAAAATAATGGTAACCTACCGAGGGATAATCATCTGCCCAGTAAATCATGTTTCATTCGAGACATGATGGCCTAAGCTTGTATTACTTATGACACTTATCTGACTGACTCATATATGTAAAGAGAATTGTCCTGGTACTCATTTGCGCAGTGACACTACAGTTACAGACGGTGATAGGACTGATAACAAATAATTATGTTAAATTATTGCCGCAACATATTATTGAATGACTTAATGAACTCCAACGATTATTTCTTTAAAAAAATGACACTGTTTATACTGAACTGGTCAAAAATATATTTCGGTTAATAAGTAGAACACTTATTTATAAACCAAAAGAAACTTTTTCACAAACCCAATATCAACGATTAGTGTAGAGCTTTTAATCATTCTAAAATTATATCGTTATGCATCAAAGACATCAGACTATTTTCATTCTAATTATTGAATTTTTCTGTGCTCAAAGATTTAATTTACGCTAACGATTATATTTTCATATGAAACAGTTCAAAGCACTTTCACTCTAAATATTACGTCATGTCACAATTGATAGCTCAAAGCATTTACTCTAACGATTATATCTTTACGTATCAAAATGTCCATTTTTTTCATGTTTAATAAATGAATAAATAGTAAATCAATATAAAGAATATTTACTACCGTTTATTGCTATTTTTCCGAGCTAATTTTGCCAGTATTTCGTCATTACTGACATTAGAAATGTATATTTTCCGACTTACTGTTGCACTCTGCTATTTCAATACACTAGCACCAGAACAAGGTGACTAAAACCCTGGGTAAGACAATAAACTACACCCTGCATCAGGGCCGGATGTAGTATATTAACCGAGATTTTGGGGGCTCTGAGAAACATGAAACCCCCTCCCAAAATGCCAAATACAGGTGGGGGATACCAGAATCAAACAAGTACAAAAATTTAGATACCTAGGAAATGTTCTAACAGGAGATGGAAAGTGTGACACAGAGATCCGAAGGCGAATTGGCATGGCAAAGGACGCGTCCCAGAAGCTGAGCTAAGTACTAACACACAGGAAAATTTCACTAAAAACAAAGAAAAGAGTGCTGGATTGCTATGTGATGTCTGTTCTTCAATACGGCAGTGAATGCTGGACAATATAATCGAAACTGGGGACAAAACTGGAAGCGGCCGAAATGTAATTCTACAGAAGGATGCTACGGATATCGTGGACTGAGCATACAAGCAACGATGAGGTGTTGGAAAGAATAGCAACAAAAAGGAAATTACTACTGAGAATCAGGAAGAGACAACTGAAGTTACTGGGACATGCAATAAGGAAGGAGAGCTTGGAGAACCTGATACTGACTGGCCAAATAGAAGGAAAGAGAGACAGGGGAAGGCAGCGGATAACATATTTGCAGAGCCTGATCAGGTGGATGAAAGAACGGGGGTTGCGAGGTGTAACTGGAGCAAACATACTGAGAGCCACAAGGGATAGGGAGACGTGGAGAACGATGATCGACTAAATCCTGAAGGGACAGGGCACATAAAAGAAGAAACCTCCTCTTAACTGCTGTTGTTCCCAGGTCCACTATGACTTATGGTGGTAGCAACTGTTAGGGTCCTAGTTATGGGAAATAGGAAACTACAAGCAAAAAGAAAACACTATGAAAGTATGAAAAATACATTTTATAGTAAAATCAACATTACATTTTATCTCTAGTAGAAGTCATGGACTTGTGTCGAAAATATTAAATTTCAGCCTAAAATAACCCATAAAGGTTAGTATGCAGCTATACAATCAATCAACCAGTCAACAAGGTGTCTAACTTAATACTGAAACGTTTCACGTATTACAGAAAAATATTCGAATTGCATTTTCAGTACATCGAAATAGATAACAATGCAATGAAATTGATATCATAATAAAAGTTATTTTATTGACTTTTTATTATTTTTAGGGTTTATCAATCTTGAGAGGTTATTTAAAGCCAGAACATTTTGTCTTATTTAGTTTGTAAAAATTATATTGAACTAAAACTGATTTTTGCTAATACGAGCTCTACTATTTAATCCATAGGTTGGGGATGAATTCGTACCTTTTCCAATTGTATTTCCTCGTAAGTGAATATAACGAACGCGTATTGAAACTCGACTCTCCGCATTGACAGTTGAAATTTTTAGAACATATAATGAGGAAATCCGGACTGGATACTTTGACACTCACAGGGCGTATTTAATGGCAGATGAAATCAGTAACTCATGAAGTTTGTGTAGATGGATGACAGACCTTGAACTGACATTGAAGACAAACATTACTAAGAGTTAAAAAGATAGGTGGTTTTTAAGAACCCTGAAGACGAAGCCCAGTAAAAGACAGAAAATTTGAAAATATCGGTAATGCAATATTCCTTCACCCAGACCACCGAATATTTCTTGGTTTCGTAAATAGCGACAAAAATAATAAATCACATATTTTCATATTACAAACTATTAGGAATATTATTTCATATTTTTCATATCTCTTTATTAATTTTAAAATAAGACGAACCTACATCTATTATTTATATGTTTTAACAATATTACAAAATAAAATATGTTCTTTCGCTAATATTATGGGACTTCTGCGTTCCTTTTCATATCTGGTGGACTCTCTTAACAACCACATTATCAATATTTACAATCAAAAATTATCATTCTTATTTTAATAAAAAAATCACGTATTTTTCATTTTTATATTTACTGAACGGATTATCATATTTTATCGGATTTCATATTGCTGTGTTTTATCAAGTTGTTGTATTTTTCTTCATTTTTTTGTATGTGTTGTTTTTTTTTTAATTCTTTAGTAATAACATTTAAGAAATGCGATTCTTAAATGTTGTCAAATGTACGACAGTAACTTTATGAATAAACTTAGAATGTCGTTCACAGAAAGCAAAATAAAAGACACGGTGCGAAAATCAATTTATGGAAACGGCGTAATTGAATATCGGCAAATAAATACATTAGGAAAACGCGTGAACAGATCTTCCTCTCGCATTTGTCTTGTGACTTTCTTTGGTGTGAAGACAAGAGGAAAATCTATGTAAGTTGATCGACGGCAGAAGTAAAAAGGCTAAATATATAGAGAAGTAACAAAGCAGGAGGAGAAAACAAGAAGGGGATAAAGAGAAAGCGAATCTGAAGGAGGTGGAGCAGAATAGGATATAGAAGCAGAGAGAGGTGGAAAAGGAGGAAGTTAAAGGAGAATGAAAAGGGATGGCGAAAAGAAGTGGATAAAATAGCGGGAGAAAGAAAGACAGAAAGAAAGAAGGAAAGAAAGAAAGAAAGAAAGAAAGAAAGAAAGAAAGAAAAAGAAAGAGAAAGTAAAATATAGAAAGAAGATGGAGGAAGATGTAAAGACAGGTTACAATAAAGAGATGGGAAGAAAAATGAGCGGAAGTGGAAGGAGAAAAAGTAATGTGAGTAGCAGGAGAAGTAGAATCATTGTACGAGGGAAAAACGGAAAAGAAGAAGAAGAAGAAGAAGAAGAAGTATAACTTAGAGAAGAAAAGATGTAGTAGTAGAAGATAGAGAAGAAGAAAAAGAAGGAAACAAATACAGAAGGAGTATAGTCTAGAGAAAAAAGAAAAAGACGAAGAAGAAAAAGAAGAGTCTAAAGAGGAGGAATAAGAAGTATAAGGTCTGGACAAAAAAGAAGCTAAAGAAAAATATAGGCGAGAAACAAAGAAGGATAGGCTAGAGACGAAGAAGAAAAAGACGATGAAGAAGAAAAAATGAAGAAAGAAAAGACAAAGAAGAAGAAAAGGACTGAGAAGAAGAAGAAGAAGAAAAAGAAAAAACGAAGAAGAAAAAGAAGAACAGTCTAAAGAGGAGGAAAAAGAATTATAAGCTCTAAACAAAAAAGATGAAAAAAATATAAGCGAGAAACAAAGAAGGATCGTCTAGCAAAGAAAAAGAAGCAGTAGAAAAGAAGAAGAAGAAACAAAGAGGAGGAAGAAGAAGAATAGTCTAAAGAGGAGGAAAATGAAGTATAAGCTATCGACAAAAAAGAAGATGAAGAAAAATGCAGGTAAGAAAAAAGAAGGATAGGCTAGAGAAGAAGAAGAAGAAAAAGAAGAAATGTTAGAGCAAAAAAAGGATTGAGTGAAGAAATAAAGAAGGAAGTTAAAACAGCTAATGAGAAACATAAATAGGGAAGACCCACGATAAACGAAAAAAGAAAACTTAGAAAAAAGTAAAGGTAAAAGATAGATGGAGAGAGAAAGAAAGAGAGAGAGAGAGAGAGAGAGAGAGAGAGAGAGAGAATATTAAAATAAGAAAAGAAAACAATATACGAATATGTAAAGAAAGTAAAAAAAATGACAATATGAAAGAATGAAATGAATTCAAAAGAAAAGAGAAACAGTTAAAAAATCAAGAAAAACAACATTTATAAAACAATAAAACAAATAAAATTTACAGAGCCCCCTCCCTCCTCCAACCCCCCCCCCCAAAAAATTCGAATGAATTTAACAAAAATTAATAAATCAAACCGGGAAAATCAAACGTGAGAAAAGAGAAAATGACAATCTCAATATGAAGGACAAGTACAAACGGAATAAAAGAAGGAAAGAGAAAGGTGTACGGGAGTGAGTAAGTGAAAGAAAGAAAGAAAGAAAGAAAGAAAGAAAGAAAGAAAGAAAGAAATTGAAAACGCCCAAAAATGCCGACGTTGAGAAAACATAAAAATGGAAAAGAAGAAAGAAATGAGAAAAGAAGAAAGAAAGAAAGTAAAATGAAAGAAAAAAGAAAGAAAGAAAGAAAGGAAAGAAGGAAGGAAGGAATGAATGAAGGAAGGAAGGAACTGAAAAATCCAAAAAAATGCACACGTTGAAGAAAAATAAAAGAAGAATCGAAGAAAGAATAAGGAAAGCGAAGAAAGAAGTAAAAGAAAGAAAGAAAGAAAAAAGACAGAAAGAAAGAAAGGAATTGAAAGCTCCAAAAAATGCCAACGTTGAAAAAAATTAAAAAATAGAAAAGAAGAAAGAAATGACAAAAGAAGAAAGAAAGAAAGATGAAAGAAAAAAGAAGGAAAGAAAGGAAGGACCTGAAAACGCCTAAAAAAGCACACATTGAAGAAAAATAAACGCGAATAGAAGAAAGAAAGTTAAACTGAAGAAAGAAAATAAAAGAAAGTAAAAGAAAGAAAGAAAGTAGAGAGAAAGAAAAAAGTAAGATAGATTTAGAGAGTGAAAAAAAAAACGGAAGAGATGAGACGTGGACATAGATGGAAACAATACAAAAATGAGAGTGACAGAAGTAGAAATCAGAAAGGGTAGAAAATGAAAAGAGAGAAGTGAAAAAGAGTAGAAAATGAAAAAAAGACCTTCTTCTTCTTCTTCTATGTGCCCTGTCCCTTCAGGACGTAGGCGATCATGGATCTCCACGACTCCCTATCCCTTGTGGCTCTTAGTATGTTTGCTCCTGTTGCTCCTGGCAACCCCCGTTCCGTCATCCACCTGATCAGACTCTGCAGATATGTTATCCGCTGCCTTCCTCTGTCTCTCCTTCCTTCTATCTGACCAGTCAGTATCAGGTTCTCCAGGCACTCCTTCCTCATTGCATGTCCCAGGAACTTCAGTTGTCTCTTCCTGATGCTCAACATCAATTTCCTTTTTGTTGCCATTCTTTCTAACACTTCGTCGTTGCTTGTATGCTCAGTCCACGATATCCGTAGCATCCTTCTGTAGAACCACATTTCGGCCGCTTCCAGTTTTTTCCTCATTTTCGATGATATTGTCCAGCATTCACAGCCGTACTGAAGAACTGACATCACGTAGCAGTCTAGCACTCTTTTCTTCGTTTCTATTGAGATCTTCCTGTGTGTTAGTATTTTGCTCATCTTCTGGAACGCGTCCTTTGCCATGCCAATTCACCTTCGGATCTCCGTGTCGCACTTTCCATCTCCTTTTAGAACACTTCCTAGGTACTTAAATTCTTGGACTTGTTTGATTCTGTTATCCCCCACCTGTATTTGGCATTTTGGGTTGTATCTTTTGCTGATGACCATGCACTCAGTTTTCTTAAAGTTTATTTGTAGTCGCTTCTTGTCACTCTCCACTGCTACTTTCTGTATGAGATCTTGCAGTTTCCTTTCCGTGTCCGTAATCAGTACTGTATCGTCCGCGTATCTTATGTTGTTCAGGTTGTGGCCTCCAATAATAAATCCTGGTGTGTCATCTAGGGTCCTCAAAATATTCTCGCTGTATAGGTTGAACAAATCCGGTGAAAAGACACATCCTTGTCTTACGCCTTTTTCTATCTTTGTGTATCTACTGAGGTCGTTACCTGTCCGTATGCAGGCCGTTTGCTGCCAGTAGAGATTCTTGATTATTCTTATATCTTTGCCGAAAATGTCGAGGTTGCCTATCATTTCCATCAATTCTTTGACTACATAGAAAAAAATAAACCAAATGGGTAATAATCAAGAGTAATACAAAGAGTGCGTATTATGTACCGAAAGAAAAGAGAGTAAAAAGATGAAGAACAAATGACACAAGAAAAGAGTTCTTAATATAATATGATGGAGGGGGAGGCATGACATATGAAACTGATAGAAAAGAAATTGAAAAGTTAACAGAGAAAAAATATATAAGAGTTTCATTAAAAGATAAAGAAGTTCAAGTAAAAAGTAAAGATGAAAAAGAAGAATATGAAAAAAAAGCAATAAAAAATAATAAAATAGAGACAGGTAAAAACGTAGAAGACAACCCCCCCCCAAAAAAAAAGACAACTGAAGAAGAAAATATGAAGAGGAAAAAAGAAAATATAAAGATAAAAATAATAATAATCTAATCTTAGGCTGTTCTGTCAGTCAGTTAAGTGCCATACATGATACACGCTTGGGCGATCATGTCTCGAAAGAAACATGACTGACTGGGCAGAAGATTATTCCGCAGTAGGTTACAATTCCTTTTTGCGGTAGACTGGTTGCTGACCAAAGCTATAGAACCCAGTCTGTCCTGCTATTTAACTCATAACTGGAAGGAAGAGACCGATAAATACCTTTCCCAAGGGTATTTGCGCGTAAGTGAATACAATGGATTCAACTGAAATTCGAACTCGGCTACCCAGTTTCTCGTTTCGAGCCGATATCCAATGCACCACAATGCACATCGGCTGTTCTGTACTTGCCCCAAAGAGAATATCAAAATCGTCACGATAGAGTGGGGCAAAATTTACATTGGACAATGTGCAAACACTATGGAAAATCTGTAAGCAATCACTGGTATGAACATCACCCAGCACCGTTTACAGAAATAGATGTCTCCATTCTATGGGATTACATCATCTACACAGACAGAAAAATAGAAGCAAATAGGCCGGACATTATTGTTAAAAACCAAAAAGAAAAAAACTGCCTATTGATATGGATTGTCCAGCGGATTGTAACATAGCAACCAAGGAATTCGAAAACCTGTCAAAATATAAAGACCTGGAAATTAAAATAGAAAAATTGTGGAAATTGAAAACAAGAATCGTGCCAGTGATAGTAGGTGCACTTGGAATGATAAAAAATCGAACAAAACAACACATTGAAATATACAAGCTTAAGAAATATACAAAAATTGTCTTGTTAAGTACAGCCCACACACTAAGGAGAACTTTGTCTATGTAACGCTAGGGATGCTAGAGGAGACAGAAAAAAAAACATGAAATGAAGCCATAACAACACATTATGATCTGTCTTAGGTCTTCTCGCAGACTTGGTAGGTAGTACGACCATAGCAGAAATGGAAATATGATGACAAATGACAACATAATAATAATAATACGAAGAAGATAAGAAGAGGAAGAAGAAAAAGAAAAAGAAGAAGAAGAAAAAGAAGAAGAAGATGAAAAAGAAGAACATAAATAATAAACTAAAGAAGAAAATGGAGGAATAAAGTTGTAAAAAGGATTTTAAAATAAATAAAACGTCCAAATTGGAAAAGCAAAAATAATTGTAAGTGACATTTCACAGCATTTGCTTCACACCGTCCAGATTCAATGGAATAAAAAAAAATGAGTTGAGACTAAAATTTCATTTTAGAAGAATGAACAAAAATAATCACGTGATAAAAAATGGTGGAATGGTGGAAGTTCTGTAGAGCAAATTTCCCTCTTGTATTGTTAAGTTTAAAACAAAGGGGAAAAATCATGAAGTTCGACAGAGAATATAAGACTTCGATTTGTTTATTTCTTTAAACTTTCAAAGTACTTTCATAATTCATCCACATACTGCAAAGAGTTATCAACTAGTTTAACTTACGCTGTAGAAAGCTGAAAGAAATGCTATACGGACATGTTAAGACACCTTCTTCTTCTTCTTCTTCTTCTTCTTCTTCTTCTTCTATGTGCCCTGTCCCTTTAGGACGTAGGCGATCATGGTTCTCCACGTCTCCCTATCCCTTGTGACTCTTAGTATGTTTGCTCCTGTTGCTCCTGGCAACCCCCGTTCCGTCATCCACCTGATCAGGCCCTGCAAATATGTTATCCGCTGCCTGTCTCAGTAAGTCGACGATAAAATGCATCAGAGGTTGGATGACTCGGTTGCCTTCAGCCTGGATACGCACTCGGATAAAGCCGTGCCGCCTCGTGCAGATTACCATTCGCACAGATCATGTGAAGCAATCATATCTATCTGCACACTATATGAATATCCTGTCATTGTTAAACAAAAGGCTTATCCCTTAACTCACTACTACGCAGGTGAAACGTTGAAGACAAACTAGTGGTAAATGTATACGAACGACAAAAATGTAGTCTACATTACATAACAGCACAGGACCATCTACCATAAACTTTTTTTTTAACGTAAATAAAAAGAAACACATGTTCAGACGGATTCCAGTAGACTTAAAATATAATCTCAGCTAACGATAACCAATGTAAAAAAAATGAAAAGGCGTCTAGTTCTTATCTATTAATTCAGATATAATCCCCGGTCTAAATTGTTCTTGTAATTAAAGTATCTTCCCTGTTATAATAAAGTTGTATCTAAATCTAAACTTATTTATAAATGGAACTCTGTGTGTGTGTATCTGTCTGTGTTGTGTCCGTTACCTATAGACTCCGAAACGGCTGAAATCGACTTTCTTGAAAATTTACACATTTGTACTATAAGCGTCTGCAAGTGTTCTTAGCTAGGTTTTGTGTCGAGGTACCCCCGATAAATATCGATAATCGAAAAAATCAGGTTATAGAAGAAGTGGTCCGATTTTAATCAAATTTGATACACTCATACACAAAGACATAAGAAACGATATTCAGAAGTTTCAAGATTGCAGTTCTTACAATAGTGCAGAAAATCGATAATATATATATAAGGCAAGATGTTTGTTTGTGTGTCTGTTTATCTGTCTGTTTATTCTTCCAGAATTTTTATCCGATTCTCACTAAACTTCACACAAATATTCCTTAGGCTGAGTCTGAGCTCCAGGACCATAGATTAGTTTTAAAGTTTCGTTACACCCGAGCAATGCCGGCCTATACTGCTAGTATATGTATATTTTAATACGGCACATTTAATGAAAGAACGTCAATAGCGAGGAGCCTTCGGCGCAGTTATTATAGCTGTTGTTACGTGTTTGCATATATATATATATGTATATATATATCATCTCTATTATAATAAAGATGGTTGTATATATATATATATATATATATATATATATATATATATATAAGAAATCTCGAAGTGAGCCACCACCTACCGCGGTTTCACAACGGTTCTTCAGGGTAATAGGCTGTTAAGGTTTCGTCTTGGTTTTTTTTCTTTCCAACGAGCACTAGACGTGTCGTTCTTTTTCGCTGTTCGTTTGTTTTTTTGTTTTTCCCTCTTTCATTATTTAACCCTCGAGGTAGTTCTCGCAGGGTTACAAGATGGTTTAAATTACTGTTCAGTCAGCATTATTTTCGGATGTTTAGTCTGTAATTATTAGTGTTGCCTAACTGTGATTAAGTTCATTATATATATATATATATATATATATATATATATAGTTAAATCTTTGTTTCGTGGTGAGGTATTTTCGTCAGGAGATTAAATCCAATGAGAAATCAATGTTAAGATTTAACAGTGTATTATAATAAAGAACATAAGTTGGATGTTTTTATAAACCCAATGGTAATATAATCTTATAATATTTGTAAAAATACATATATGTATTATGCAAATATCCCTATATATATATACATATATATATATATATATATATATATATATATATATATATTAGAATGGAAACTGATAAGTTCATATTTTTGAAGGTTTAAGCTCAATTTGAAACTCTAATTTATTATTATATATTAATAAGGTGTCGAGGACCTTTAGTGAATTGCCAGAGAATTTACTTTATTCGGACAATTGTCCTCATTTTGTTGCCATTGTACGACGTTTCGTCCGTTGTACGCTCCGGTCTTCTTCAGGTGCTAAGAATTTCGAATCAAACCCTTTATTCCAATCACTGGGGTATATGATCTTCATTCCTTGCGTAGTAGTGTCTCTTTTGGTAGTCATGAATTATCTCGATCTAAACCTGCACGTTACTTGTTCACCACTGCTCTAGCCTTGTATTGAACTCACTTTTTTGGGGGTCAAGTCACAGGAACTAACAAATATCTATATCCACTGCGCCTAGAAAAACTGAATCTTTGGGTCGTATGAACGTAATATTCAGTATCCTTTTTTTTTACCAGCGTTCATATTGAAATATTTTGATGCTAATGTTTTTCTTCAGTATTTTTACCAAAGCTCATATATTCTAGTGACTGTAATAACGGATTCAGTTCGAAATTCGTAACACCTGAAGAAGGTTGTAACGTACAAAGGCCGAAACGTACAAATGACAACCCAGATGAGGACAATAGTCCGAATAATGCAAATAGTGTAAATATTACCTCATCTCAGAAATGTAGACAAATAGAATGATTTATTATTAAACGTCGTACAAATGGCAACAAAGATGAGGACAATAGTCCGAATAATGTAAATACTGTAAATATAAACTTATCTCAGAAATATAGACAAATAGAATGATTTATTATTAAACGTCGTACAAATGGCAACAAAGATGAGGACAGTAGTTCGAATAATGTAAATCCTGTAAATACTACATCATCTCATAAATATAGAAAAAGACTAGAGGATTGCTAGTTTCGAATTTGTATTAAATTACAAACTCAGATATTAACCCGATCCAAATGTTCTTGTGGTATAAATAGTATAATTAACTAGCCTACATATATCTGTTATATCGTAATCTCGACGAACATAAGATAATTTATAAGCGCACATTTCTTTAATGCTGTCCGTGGATAATGAACAAATCCGACGAAAGTAAGAGCAGTGTTTACAGATTCTATTCGTAATGTCAGGCTGCAAACAGTGTGAGCAGCACACTGAACCCGATAGACGATTCCATAATTGAAGAAAACGTAATAAATTATTCAACAGTGCGTCTCTACAATTGATTAATTTCGTTTTAGCTTGCATGTGAAAACGAAGAGAAACGCTTTTATAGATTTTTTTTCTTTGGTCTTGCCGATAGCCAAAGTCGTTATTTTCCGCGTATAACAGAGAATAGTACAAAAAAAAGGACACATATTGATGTTAGGGTTACAAAAACGCAACACTGCTTGGAAAATTAGAATTTTATGCACAGATACAAAAATTCGGAAAGAAAACGCACTCATAGTCTGTCTGTCTGTCTGTCTGTCTGTCTCTTGTATGAAATTTGCTTTCTTTATGACTGCACTGTGCTCAAGACATGAGATAGAGTGATTATAGAAATAGACATTGTGGAAATGGTTTACAACAAAGTAGTGACCGTTGTGTGTGGTACAGTGGATATCCGCCCGGAACGAGCAATCTGAGAATCGAGTTCGAATTCCATTCGAATTCATTGCGTCATGTTACGCGAGATACCCTTGGGAAAGGTATTAATTCGTCTCTTCCCTCTAGCTGTGTGTCAAATAACACGATAGATTGGGTTTTATAGCCATGGATGACAGTCTGCTGCAGAATGTAATGCCAAACTACTGCGGGAAAATCTGCTCAGTCAGTTATGTCTCTTTCGAGACATGATCGTGTATCAAGCGTGTATCACGAATGGCACTTAACTGATACTAGCTGTTAATTTCATTTTCTAAGAGCACTTTACACGTAAAACAGGCAACAATACAATGTTAATTTCTGCACAATGCTTGATTTTCGACAAGGAGTAGCTATTTTGTTTCGACACTTCTTGTCTCTTGTCAAGTGATCATTTGACAAGACAAAGAAGTGTCGAAACAAAATAGCTACTTTTGTAGTGATATTATAAAATATCCATGTTCTGATTTCTGGATAAATATTATTAGCTCTACTTTTTATTGAGCACTTTTTTTTAAGAAGAGTGTTTCTTTGGACAAGGAATATTATTCCATTCATACGTCCCCTATACTTTGGACAAGGAATATTATTCCATCTGTACGTACCCTATACTCAGTTATATATATATATATATATATATATATATATACCCTATACTTTGAACAAGGAATGTTATTCCATCCATACGTACCCTATACTCATTTATATATATATATATATATATATATATATATATATATATATATATATATATACTTTTAATGCATGGTATATGTATGGGTTTAAGTGTTTAACATCAAGAATAGAGCGTCTATACATATATAAGTTACATTTAATGTAAATGTAGATTTAGTTGACTTTAATGTAGATTTATATACATATGTATTTTAATATTTGTGTATTGTGATATGTCAGATTAAATAAATTGCAAACATTGTGCCTACTTATTTTTAATAAAATCCGTTCCTACTCACGGATAATCTTTCGCGTATTATAATTGAAAGATGTCAGAAATGAGCTGTAACGTTGGCATATGTTATTATCATTCATTTCTCAGTGTACCCAAGTACTTTCAATCTCCTTTCGAGATCATCTTCAGGAGTGTGAGTTATGGTAACAAAAAATATCCGCAAGACTGTGTTGGTAAAAATTACTGTATTTTTTTTCTACTTCAAATATAAATGAATGTTAACATAGTTTTAATGTGTCCTACATGTATGGGTTTAAGAGTTTAATATCAATGATAGAGCGTCTATACATATATAAGTTGATTTTAATGTAGAATTATACGTGTGTGTGTGTGTGTGTGTGTGTGTGGGTGGGAGAGAGAGAGAAAGAGAGAGAGTGTGTGTGTTAACGTGGTTAGAAGATTTGATTTTCGATAAGGTGTTAAGTAACGACCTGGCTAAAAACTAATTTCTTGATATCGGTCAGGAGATGCGATACCTGCGCGCAGCATCTTTGGAAAGTTTCCGAAAAAAATTGAGTGTAGAATTGGTAGTTGAAAATGATTGCAAATCGTCGAATGATTCTGCTTGCACGAAGTTACAAGCCATCGTGACCGATGTTGTGAGCGTACTACACTTGCTGACACTGTTGATCATACCAGATTATGCGCTTTCACCTCTAAATCAATAGTCTGTACATTAAAGTTGAGAAGACTTGACTTTATGGGTCTTAAACAAACACAAATGCGTCTGAGTGGGCAGAATAAAACATTGATTAGGCATTGTGTCAACACATATGTGGGTTATTTAATGCCAAAAAAGGGGAAGTTTTAAGGTAATTTTTCTAATGTTCGTTGATAGCAAGAAGGTTGATTTAGTCAGAATTTAATGAAAAATTTTTGTTTTTATTCTTTTTTATTTGAGAAAACTGAAAATGTCTTCTAGTTTTGTATTCAAACATGTTGTGCTGAAAAAACTTTTTCCTTCAAAAATGTTTTATGGTAATAATTTTTTCTTCAAAAATGTATTGTTGGTAATATTTTTCTTCAAAATGTATTGGTAATATTTTTTCTTCAAAAATGTATATATTTCTATAAAAGTCTATTTTTGTACTTTCATAGTGCTTTGACCCCAATTTGGGAGTTAACTATTTGCCCATAGCTTGGACCCTAACAGGTGCTACCACTCTGGGTCAGGGGGGACCTGAGAACTACAATTAAGAGGTGCTTCCATGCTTCTGACAACCCCCTAATCAGAGGCCTTGCTGCCGGATGCAGTTTATTGTCATGCCCAGGATCAGCAGCAGAAGTTTCGTCACCCTGTTATATATATATATATATATATATATATATATATATATATATATATATATATGTGGGGGGGTGTATAATACAGCGAAACAGGCTTGTAGGGGGATGACTAATAAATAATGCTCTCATTTCGATTGAGTTCTCTAGAGAGGAAAATTTAAAAACAGTTACTTCTTCTACGATTTACGCACTACTCTGCTGTAATGAATTGAGTTCTCCTGGTGACTGGCGTGTGTATGCACCGCATATATAGAACACGCTAAAATTTCCCCTCTCTCATGCTATGGTTTAGGGAGTAGGGACTCCGACTGGCACCAAATTGGTCGAGTTTCGATTTCGGCTGGAAGCGAGTAGATGTCTAGCTACAGTGATGAGCTGTGATTCAGCGAAATACGCTTGTATTTGGATGGCTAACACACACACACACACACACACACATATATATATATATATATATATACTTTCTTTCCTAACAAATATTACTCGTAATAAATACGAAATACGTTCATTTAAATTCATTTTGCTGCAATTTAGCTTAAAATTTAATCTTTCTTTTTTTATATTTCTATGTAATTTTTGTCAATTTAAATTTTACTTTAAAAAACAGTATCTTAATTTTAAAAGAGTTTACTTCCATAAACATTGAGTGAACTTCAATTCATATCTCTTAAACAGTAATTTCGTAATATGCACCTGACGATTGTGTGACGCATGAAACTCCGAATCATGCCATCGACGTAGCATAATATATATATATATATATATATATATATATATATATATATTATGCTCCGTCGATATATATATTTAGCAATGAATTAGAACATTTTCAGCAATTGGGCGTGTATAATGATAATATACACGCTAAAATGTCTGCCTCCTTCTACCGAGCGCCCGTAGCTCAGAGGTAGACTCGCCGACTGATACCAATTCGGTCGTGTTTCAATCCTGGGTAAAAGGCTATCGGCTGTTTAACCGTACTGATGAGCTGTGATACAGCGAAACAGATCTGTCTGCGGATGACTATATATATATATATATATATATATATATATATGTGTGTGTGTGTGTGTGTGTGTGTGTGCAAAAAATACATGTATCCACAGAAAAACCAAACGGATTTAAATAGAATTGACGTCATAATGTACGTAAGACATTAGGACTGTTTCGACCAACAATGTATCAAAGGTGCTCGTTGGCAGAATTCTTAAATGATAGACAGGACACATAAATATGACTTGCAGAAGCGAAGGTCGAACTTGCTTAAAAACAAAATTTTTATCAAACTTAATTAAAATGTAATTTTGGTGTAAACGTAAAGTTCTATAAGAGCCATAATCTTTTTCTATTTTATTGCTCTTGTGGAACTTTACAGTCGCTTTTGATAATGTGTTGGCCGAAAAGGTCCTAATGTTTTATCTACATCCTTAAGGACACATGACCCAGTGGATATAGACGTTGTCTTTAAGGACACATGGCTCAGTGGATATAGACGTATGGTTAGTTCCTGAATTGACACTTAGATTTGTGAGTTCAATACCAGGCTACAGTAGTGGTGAACAAGTAACTTGCAGGGTTAGCGGGAGATAACCCATGACTTCCAATCTAGGTTTTACTCAAGGAATGAAAATGATATACCCCAGTCATTGTAATAAAGGATCCGGTTCGAAATTCCTAGCACCTGAAAAAAGCCGGAGCGTAGAACGGCCGAAACCTCGTACAAATAGCAACAAAGATGAGGACAATAGTCCGAATATTGTAATTAGTGCAAAACTTAACCTTCTATATTGCTCAGTCAACAAAATCATAAACAAAAAATGCGAGAAATTAGAAAATATAAACGCCGACAATTTACTGATCACATCCTATATATAAAATCCCAGACTCAATGAGCGAAAACATCATAACGGTGACTATACAAAACTTCGAAGGCGTCATGAACCTGCTCAGTTAAAGTGACAAATTATTTGCACTATAGCCATGGTCGCTCAATCACCGCCCAGATATCCGGCACTTTACGATAAAGAAGAATTCCGGAGCGTACAATGTCAGAAACGTCGTACAAATGGCAACAAAGATGAGGACAATAATGTAAATACTGTAAAGTCTATACCATCATGGATGAAAACTTCTAAGAACTTCAAACCATCATGGATAAAAAGTTCTAAGAACATTAAGTAAATTAAAATTTTGAAAATATGGCAAAAACCCCGATATAACTTGGGTCATAAGAAAAATAGCCAAACCATACAACAGTGGTAAGTCATACAGATTATACCAAGAGGAACAATTATGTTGTTCTTAGAAAGAAAAATAATGACTGGATGAAAGATGGATTCGAAATTCCTTGCACATGAAGAAGGACGGTGCGTATAACGGCCGAAACATCGTACAAATGGCAACAAAGATGAGGACAATAGTACGAATAATGCAAATACTGTAAATATTACCTCATCTCAGAAATATAGACAAATGGAACGATCTACCATTAAACGTCGTACAAATGGCAACAAAGATGAGGACAACAGTCTGAATAATATAAATACTGTAAATACTACCTACTCTCAGAAATATATAAAATAGAAAAACAGAAACCTGTAATCTGTAGAGAGAAAAAATATACTAAATAAAAGAGACAAGATGAAAACTTTATGTAGTTTTAGCCGACGCATTTCGTGCAATAATGAATTTTATAACTGTATAACTCATACCAGCTCTAAATGAAAACGATTACATTTCAATTTTCAGGGGAAGAGGAGGAAACCACACGCTCTAATATTGCCTGCCTTTTCTTACCAGCAGTGTCCAGGAAAATCTCAAGGTTGTAGGGTCACATATCGTCAAAAGGCGTTGACAAATATTTTGACTAGAATGAGGTAACTAATTTTGATAAATTCGCTTACTTTTCTAAACAATAGGATGTTGCACTCAGTAGACCCTTTTATTTGTATTTTTCACTTGTTACTATTTCGGCTACTTTACCCGACAAAAATAATTGTATTCTCCATTTTTAGAGAATTTTCTTCTTATCTTAAAAATAGTCTAAAATTAATGCAATCCATCTGAAAATCGAAAATCGACTCGTTAATGTGCTTCTGATATGAATTTTTTATTCGCATCTATTAACCAGTTAGCGATGTTCTTTTAAAATCCCTGAGATCTACAAAATTCCAGACGACTATGTATATCATCTGCTATGAAATTTTTAAGGATAGCTCCAGAAAATGATCAACAATATTTTCTCTCCTTAAAATAGATATTTAAATATTTATTAACCAATAAAATTATGAGTTTAATAGAATCTAACTTTTCTCGGTTGTAAAAGCGATCAATTTTATTCGCATAAATTAGTTTTTCAATTAACTTTTGACCAGAATTGTTCGTTGTTATACAAACTTAAATTCACATTCCTTAGTTAATTACAAACATTTTCGCATATTTATTCTTCTTTACTACATTACAAAAATGGTGTTGAGTGAAAAATCATAAAATAACATACGGACCGAGATTTTTCAAGAACACAAACAGTAGTCTTGCCACTGCTTCCTAGCTTAACGGCTATCTATTAATAAGAAATTACATGCATACCTAGAACTATGTAAATGCGTGACACTTTTTTTCATACGTAGACGCATTCTATTTCTTATATTAACGCAAATATTCTTTTCGCACTGAAAAAAACAGATAAAACAAATATTTTTTGTAAAGTTGTACCACAGGAAACCTTTGTAATTAATTTCCTTCAATTTTAAATAAAACTAATATTCAATAATATAAGCGTATTTAAATGTTATATATATATATACGAAAATTTAACACATTATTTACACTGGCTGTAAATTATAATTTATTTCTATGAGCTAAATTGGCTCATTTCATCAGACCACAGAATATTCGTTTCATTTGTTCTAACTATTTTCCCGGAAAATATTTACACTGACTGAAATAAATCTTTATACAGATATAACTCTTAATATTTCAAATCAAGTAGACCTTGTTGAATTATTCTCGCCATTCACGGATTTGACAGTATATATATATATATATATAAAGAATCACAAGATAGCCAAAACCTACCGCGGTTTCACACAACGGCTCGTCAGGTCCGTTGTGTGAAACCGCGGTAGGTTTTGGCTATCTTGTGATTCTTTATGTGTCTTTGCTCTACTTTTGCTTTTCATTTGTACTTTTGCATTTGTTTGTATTTGTATCGAGCACTTTTTCTTCTTTTTTTGTGGTTGGTTCCGTTTGGGTTTTTTTTCTTTACTGCGGAGTATCGTATGTCTTGTCTTTATTCCGCGGATTTCTTTTTTTTCCCCCTCTTATCCAACGCCTTAGTGCGACGGATGTTAACGGAATTAGATTCTGTCGGTTATTCGTTTTTCTTAAAGTTTACCTTTGTAGAATTTTAGGATTTAGATACTTACAGAGTCAGTTTAGGTATTATTTTGAATATATATATATATATGCGTGCAGCATCTTTTTTCAGATATATTTCATTAAATACAGTCCACAGAGAAGAATTAATTACTTTATCATTAAATTTCTCCTGTGTCGTAATATATATTTTCCCGTTCTGAAGTTAAGGAATTAAGGAGTTAAGGAATATAAAAATTGTCTATGATTTTTATTATCCCAATAATATTTCGGTTAATATAAATATATATATATATATGCGTGTGTGTGTGTGTGTGTGTGTGTGTGCAATGAATAATAAGCTTTTACAGGAAAATTCGTACAGTTATTAATGAGATTACAATTGATCTTACATTAAATAACAGGTTTAGACTTGAAAAAATATTCATATCAGTAGGGTGTGAGCAATAAGTTTAAATGCACAAGAAAAGTTTTTTTTATAAAGATTAGTTGATATTGATTATCTCTCTTTTTTTGGCGATCGGCGCCATTTTGTCTTGATGAATGCTTTGGGCGAAATGCGTGCATAAACTGATCGTGTCTGGACTGTTTTGGCCTCAAGAGGTGCAATATTTTACATAGGCTTAGCAGAAAGAAAAAGCAAAGAAGAGAAGAGAACAACCCCGGAGAACGTCCTCGACTACCAACGTGAACATCCTCGAGGGACCGAGAAGTTACTTCCAAAATAAGATACTAAATACTTTTTCTCAGATGTTCAGTAAACATGTTTTCCAATTTATGAATCTGATAAAATATTCTGAAAATATTGCGGTGTGAGGAAGTAAATATTAGGAATACTTTGAAGTTGTTTTTGCTTTATCAAATAACTACCTTGGAAAGTCTAAGCATCTCTTAAATTTAGCAAGAGTAAATACAATCGTACCTATATTTTATATATCTCCGGATCGAACCTAGGCAATGAGGTATAGGCTTAGTCGTCTGGACAAGAGAGTTGTCTATCATAAAAAATTAAAATATCTAATGTTTTCAGCTACTCTAGGTCAGCGGCAAAATCTAAACTATATCGAAGCTATATTAGATTGAAATTATTTATGAAATGCTAAAATTCGTGAGACTGAAATTGTGGTTGTGCATATAATGTTTTACTTAAATAAATGAAAATCACTAACTTACGCGAAAAATTCTTGAGATTGTAATTATCGATTATTGTTAAAATGTTAATTTACGCATTGGATGTTTTCCAATATATGCTTCGTTAAAGGTAATACTCCTTTCCAAAAGGTAATACTCCTTTCCAAAAGGTAATACTCCTTTCCAAAAGGTAATACTCCTTTCCAAAACCAGCGTAGATGACCATGAAACTTATTAAGTGAGGAGAAAACTCTTAACACAAAAGATTCAAATATGTAAAATAAGTAAAAATACAATATGAAAAATAAAATAATTTACCAAAATAGAATAGAAATAATAATTACATTATATATATATATAGAGAGAGAGAGAGACAGAGAGAGAGCTATGTTTGTGTGTGCGTGTGTGTGTGTGTATCTGTGAAGGTTTGCTTTTAGAGTGTGGTCCAAATCTAGGTAGACAGTAAATGATAACATTTATTATAAAATTATATATACAATTATATTTACTAATTCAATTGTTAAAATTACATTTAAATTTGGTTGTGTACAGTTCTTCAATTCGGCAGTGAATGCTGGACAGTATGATCGAAAAAAGGAGAAAGCTCGAAGCAGCTGAAATGTGGTTCTACAGAAGGATGCTGCGGATGCAATCAAAGATGAGGTGATGGAAATAATGGGAACAAAAAGGAAATCAATACTGAGCATCAGGAAGAGACAACTGAAGTTCCTGGGACATGGAATAAGGAAGGAAGGCTTGGAGTACCTGATACTGACAGGCTAGATAGAAGGAAAAAGAGACAGAGAAAGGTAGCGGATAACATATATGCAGGGCCTGATCAAGTGGATGACGGAACGGGGGTTGCCAGGAGCAACAGGAGCAAACATACTAAGAGCCACAAGGGATAGGGAGACGTGGAGAGCCATGATCGCCTACGTCCTGAAGGGACAGGGCACATAGAAGAAGAAGACGGTAATGGAAAAGCGCTTAAATTTTACCAATGCAGGCGCACAAACTGTTGTTCATGATACTTTACAGTTTACTGTTAACTTACTTTTAGACCACACAGTTATATATATATATATATATCGCCCCGTTCACACACCACCCACGTCTATTGAACAGGTTAAGAGTTTCATCCCTTGTTTCCTGTTTAGGATGCGGTTTCCGGTTTTCTCTTTTCTCACTTTTTTTTTCAATTGGAGTAGATAGATCTATCTCTCGCCCGGTTCACACTCCACCCATATCTATTGAACAGGTTAAGAGGCTCATCTCTTGTTTCCTGTTTAGGATGCGGTTTCCGGTTTTCTCTTTTTTAATCTTCTCACCTTTTATTTTTCTCAGTTGGAGTAGATAGACTAAAATATCGCCCGGTTCACACTCCACCCACGTCTGTTGAACAGGTGAAGAGGCTCATCCCTTGTTTCCTGTTTAGGATACGGTGTCCGGTTTTCTCATTTCCAATCTTTTCATTCCTATGTAGCCCCCTGCACATCAGTGGCGTTACCGCCTTGCTCGTTGTGATATGATTAAATATATATATATATATATATATCCAAGTGAATAAGAAACAAAGAAACATTTATAACATCCAAAACATTAATTTAAAAAGTGCTCGATGAACAATATAGCGCTCCGAATATCTATTTTAAATCATATTTTTACAAGACTTATCCCCCCTTATCGCTAAACCCCCACCAACATCCCACACACAACTCGCCAAATATAAGAAAAGAGGTTTCCATTCCTGTCCACACCACCTGATAAGATATTGTAATTTCAATGTCGAAACAAAATGTACACTTTGTAGTGGAAAAAATGTACATGTTCTAAATTATAATGTATTTATATATATACATATATATATATATATACATATATATATATATATATATATATGTGTGTGTATCACAGCTCATCAGTACGGTTTGAGTCCGATTGCTTTTAATCCAGGATTGAAACCCGACCGAATTAGCGTCAGTCGGCTATTCTACCTCTGGGCTATGGGCGTTCGGTTGAAGAAGACAGACTTTTTAGCGTGTATATTGTCATTATACCCGAATTACTGAATGCGTCCAAGGTACGACTTGGTGTTTCATGCGTTATGTTATAATCAGTCGCATATTTTAAAGCGCCAATTTGAAATATGCACCATCTCCGTAAGATAATATACAGCTCATCAGTACGGCTTAGACTCTCGTTCGCTTCCTAACACAGGATTGAAACCCGAGCGAATCGGCGTCAGTTGGCGATTATACCGCTAGGCTACGTGCGTCCGATATATATATATATATATATATATATATATATATATATATATATATATATATATATATATATATATATATATATATATATATATATATATATAATATAACCATTAACTAGTATCAGTTGTATTAAAAGTACTCAACAGATATATTATGTAGAGCTTTTAAATATTTTTATTTGGAAATCATTTGATTTTGCAATCTTGCTTCAACTTTTCGGTGTCTTTAGTCGTTTTATATCAACTTATTTTACTAAACCTTTTTTAAACGCGCAGCAGGAACTTACATAACACGCAACTGCAAGTTTAAAATAAGGGACAAGCCGGATAAAGCATCGTAAATACGTTCATCTGGGTTTGTATGATCCTAATTTTTTTTTCTAGTGTTTATACCCGGACATTAATTCGGACCTTTCAGTTAGTATTTTTTCTCGTTCTGGAATTAAGCATTATTTTTCTCGTTCTTGGAATTAAGCATTATTTTTCTCGTTCTGGAATTAAACATTATTTTTCTCGTTCTGGAATTAAACATTATTTTTCTCGTTCTGGAATTAAACATTATTTTTCTCGTTCTGGAATTAAACATTATTTTTCTCGTTCTGGAATTAAACATTATTTTTCTCGTTCTGGAATTAAGCATTATTTTTCTCGTTCTGGAATTAAGCATTATTTTTCTCGTTCTGGAATTAAGCATTATTTTTCTCGTTCTGGAATTAAGCATTATTTTTCTCGTTCTGGAATTAAACATTATTTTTCTCGTTCTGGAATTAAACATTATTTTTCTCGTTCTGGAATTAAACATTATTTTTCTCGTTCTGGAATTAAACATTATTTTTCTCGTTCTGGAATTAAGCATTATTTTTCTCGTTCTGGAATTAAGCATTATTTTTCTCGTTCTGGAATTAAACATTATTTTTCTCGTTCTGGAATTAAACATTATTTTTCTCGTTCTGGAATTAAACATTATTTTTCTCGTTCTGGAATTAAACATTATCTTTCTCGTTCTGGAATTAAACATTATTTTTCTCGTTCTGGAATTAAACATTATTTTTCTCGTTCTGGAATTAAACATTATTTTTCTCTCGTTCTGGAATTAAACATTATTAATGAATCAATGGATGTGCGTTGTGGTACAGTGGATATCGGCTCGGATCCGAGTTCGAATTCCAGTTGAATCCATTGTATTCACTTTCGCGCAAATACCCTTGGGAAAGGTATTAATCCGTCTCTTCCTTCCAGTTATATGTTAAATAGCAGGACAGACTGGGTTCTATAGTCTTGGTCGGCAAGCAGTCTACCGCAGAAAGAAATGGCAACCTACTGCGGGATAATCTTCTGCCCAGTCAGTCATGTCTCTTTCGAGACATGATCGCCCAAGCGTGTATCACGTATAGCACTTAACTGACTGAATGAATGAATCAAACTTCTCGTCTGAAAATAAATATTATTAATTAATAAAATTTCAATAAAATTATTCACTTTCGTTTGTTTGGCAACAGATGACATAATTTATCTTCCTCTATAGTTTATCTTTACTTGCATTGCATTTTTTGACTGATTGGGCAAAAGATTATCCCGCAGTAAGTTGCCATTACTTTCAGCGGTAGAGTGGTTGCCGACCAAGGCTATAGAACCCAATCTGTCATGTTATTTTGACTCATAGCTAAAGGAGGAAGGGATGTATTATTAAGGGATGTATTATTAAGTAGTAATTATTGGGGGATCAGTTTTTTACTTCATAACAATAGAAAACTGATCCCCCACTTCATGACCAGTAGAAGTCTTAATCATGTTTCCAACTGTTATATTCAGTCACTCAGTTATGTGCCATACGTGATACCTTTTTTTGTGCGATCTGACTGGGCAGAAGTTTATCCTGCAGTAGGTTGCCATTGCTTTTCACCGTAGACTGTTTGCCGACCTAGGCTATAGAACCCACTCTGTACCATTATTTAACTCATAACTGGAGGGAAGAGACGGATTAATACCTTTCACAAGAGTATTTGTGCTAAGTAAATGCAAGGTATTCAACTGGAATTCGAACTCGGCTCCCCAATTTGTCGTTCCGAGTCGATATCCACTGCCCCACAACGCACATTCAACAATATATTAGAACATTCTTAAATTTAATATTTGAAAACTGAATGGTATTTTCTTTCTTTTGACGTCTTTGTATAAATACATTACTTGTTATCATTGTAAAAGCTTTTATTTAATATAGACGGTGTGTTCTTTATTTTAAAAAGCATGTTTTATATACACCGTCCTTCTGATTAAAAAAATCTTTATAAAATATATCCACCCCCGGTAAAGATCGAACTTGCATCCCACTTTGTTGAAGAAACTACACAGAATACACCTTATTAAATATGAAAAAGGGCGGCGTCTGTTTCAAATACTGCACTATCTTTTGTAGCAATAAAATCTCCTACTAAAAATAACTTGATTGATACTTTATTTATATATACAAATATATAAATTCCATTTACTTGCTTTTACTCCATTTACTTGCTTTCCCGACAGCTATAATCTCCAAGAATTTAAATGTAAGGTCAATAGCCATTTCCTATCTCCCTAACCTGCATCCTCTCTCTCATGCTCCTTTCTCCGTCCACTCCACTCTCGTCAGTATTCTCATCCTTCTCTTACCTACTTCATGACACCCCTATAACCTGTCACTCTTTCTCATAACGTTCCTTCTATGTAACCCCCTGCAAAACAGTGGCTGTAAAATGCCTTGTTTGAGGCGATATGATTTATATATATATATATATATATACATATATATATATATATATATATATATATATATTGAATAATATAGACAAGTTCTGTCTATTAATTTTGTGTAGCATCCGTTCATACCGTCTGATATACTTGATGGTGATATCGTTGAAAGACAACAAAAAATCACAGTAATTGTTGATTTTTTTATCGGGTCTAAGCTTTCGGCTCACATAAGCCATTATCAAAGAGTAAATATTAACACACAGTAAACATAGAACATTTAAGCTATTAAATTTTAAGCTATGTTTACTGTGTGTTAATATTTACTCTTTGATAATGGCTTATGTGAGCCGAAAGCTTAGACCCGATAAAAAAATCAACAATTACTGTGATTTTTTGTTGTCTTTCAACGATATCACCATCAAGTATATCAGACGGTATGAACGGATCCTACACAAAATTAATAGACATAGCTTGTCTATATTATTCAATGAAACCTGCATTAATGAAAAAATGCTGCCAAAATACACACAATATATATATATATATATATATATATATATATATATATATATATATATATTGTAACGAGGTAGCAAATAATTTTCTAAACATATACTGTTAAATATAAGAAACAATGAATGTCTATTATGTTTAATCCTGAGCCCTACGTATTTTGGCTTAATTTCAGTTGAAAATAAAAACAAAAATTCTCCAAAATTTGGATAAATTTTATTGAGTTGGTTCTAAGCTTTCGGCTCTCATGAGCCACCTTCAGAGAGGTTATAAGAATGGTAACACAATAACATCCACCATCAGCGATGATTTTATCTTATGTTGACATAAAACTCCACTAAGCAACGGCAATAGTTACCAAAAATAACAGTATAATCTCTGAAGATGGCTCATGTGGGCTGAAAGCTTAGAACCAACTTAATAAAGAATTATCTAAATGTTGAAGAATTTTTGTCTTTATTTTCAACTAAAATTAAAGTCAAAATACGATGTTTAGAACTGCTCATCATTAAACATAATAGACATTCATTGTCTCATATATGTAACAGTATATGTTTAGAATATATAACAGTAATCCCTGTTATATATAAGCTTCATTAGAGACAATCGAAAATATGTGATTAATCTTTTTATTTAATTTTTCTTGTATTCAAATAAATATTTTTCTAGACACAAAGTACCTAAAAATTGTCTATATTTTCTGCCTATGCAAGCGGTTTCGTCGACTTTTTCGCCATTATCGAGAATGATTTTTCATCAAGTCTTCAGAAACATGAAACGAGAGTTTAACCCGTTGGTAACATTTTATGCACAAAGATCGGACTATACTAACCTTTTGTCTGAACCTCACTTTTATATTCATCTGAAACGTGAATAACGTATCGAAGGTACATTAAGGACTTAGAGAGTTTTCACCTGCAATGCCTGAAACGAATATTGGACATCAGGTGGTAGTCTTATATATCAGAGACAAAAGTTTTTCAGCGTGTAAACATAGTGTCGTGGGATCTCCCCTTTTCTATGATAATGGACTCGGCTTGAGTATACATATTCTCCTGTCATAATGAGATCCGTTAGAGACATTATTTGAGTACCGTAAGAGATCCGTAAGAGAACTGTAAGATACCGAACGGTACCGAAGTTACACAGAGAATACCGCGTCAGTAGTCATAGTAGCTTTGAGCTCCACTCAGCCAGAGTAATAATTCACAGAAACCGTTAGTTACGACGTGGACATACTAATTCCAGCAGGGTTTCACTTTAAAGACTTGTATATATATATATATATATATATATATGTATATATTCCTTACAAATCGTAATCCTGGATTAGTAACCTGCGTTCAAGTTTGTATCTTTACATTTAATATATCTTATTTTCCTATCTCTAATGTCTGTTTTGTTGTTCATTATTTTGTGCGGTTCCTCACCCGGAATCCACAACACATAACCAGTATAGAGAAACTATTTCTCTATAATGAAATGCGCTGAACAAATAATCACGTCCGGAGGACGACACATTGTTCAAAAGTCTTTTTTTTAGGGTTAACTGGTACAAGGCAATCGACGAGATTTGACGTCAAAAACGTTTCAGGAATGTAGTAAAATGTAGCCGAAAGACACTTGGCGTTACTGTTGAAGACTGTCTAACTATTGCTGGAGATAGATCGGGTTGGAGAAGGTTGAGCCGAAGATTATTGAGTATTCCAACAAAAGGCGTGCTACCAGGAAGAGAAACCAGATTTTGTTCCAGAGCTATGAGAACACCAACACACTTATTGTGGATAATTGACCCTTTCGACAACTTGTGTAGCCAGTGATGTGATATTGCAACAGACAGACCAATCGCAAACTCATTTGAATGTAATCCTGCCAGAAACACCTGCAGGTTCCTTCTATGAGATTTCTGACAAGGTTCGTAAATACATTAATGAAAATTATATTAGTGTACACAGGGACAGGCAATTTTCACACATAGATAACAGAAACATTATGTTTGCTACGTGTATAAGAGAGGTTGAAAAAATGTATCTAACCTTAAAAATCATTTATCGACTCATACCAGAGCAAGTAAATATTCCGAATGAAAACAAAAATAAATTTGAAAAATTCTTCTAAGCAAAGATGGTCTACTTCTGCAAAGAATGACAATCATATATATATATATCCGAGTGGGTACAGAACGAAGAAATAATTTTTTCCGTCCAAAGCGTTAATTTAAAACAGTGCTCGATATATGATCTATAGAGCTGTGAATATTTATTATAAATTAAGTTTTAGAACATGTACATTATTTTTTAATATATGTCCTCAACAATCATATGTTTGTTTCAACGTTGGGTGCCCAACGTTTCTTCGGGAGGTAAAAGCAGATAATCAACCAATCTTAATTCAATTATATATTCGTTACGAAATTCGAGAAAACCTCAACGTTGTTTAATGATTAGAAAACTTGTGTTGCAAGAATCATTAAAATTGAGTAATGAGTTCGGTCCTAACTAGGTGCTGTATATTTAGAAAATCACCATTAAGAAAACATTTGTTATACGAATTACAACTACTTTCATTTTTTTATGAAGCTGGAATAAAAATATTGATAAAAATTAAAAATTAAGATGTGCAAAAGTAAGTGAACCCTTACATTTCGAATGTATTTTAGTTCTGAATAATTACCAGTGCAAATAATTGTTTGTCTACATTGAATAATCAAAATGACACGTGTTTAGTTTTTGATAAGCTGTGTATACTGGATTCAACCAATATAACTCATTATTGAAAAGGTTGCATTTAGAGAATGAATTTTATAAATATATGCCAAAATCAATTCCTAAATCTTAAAATATCGTCAAGTTAAAATGATGGGGGAAACTAGAAAAAGTTATGAAAACCATCTGAAGTTCTTATCTCTACCGTCCGACAATTTATTTTTAAATAAAAATCCTTTTGTCTGACCACAATGAAGAAATGGCAGCCCGCACAATAATGATTACCAGAACAAATAGACATCTAGTTAAGCAAAACGTGCCATGATTACTGTAGATATCTAAGACTCCTTGGCCAAAGTCAGAATCAATGTGCCTATGTCAACCGTTTTGCGAAATCTGAACGATGCCGGTCTTCATAGCTGAATACCTAGAGAAAGACACTACTTTCACAAAAAAAAAAAAAAAGAAAAGAAAGCAACAACAACCTCAGCTCAGTATTTGTCTATATTTTTAAGATGAGGTAGTATTTACACTACACTCAGTCACTCAGTTAAGTGCCATATGTGGTACACGCTTTGGGCGATCATGTATCTTTCGAGACATGACTGACTGGGCAGAAAACTTTCCCGCAGTAGGTTGCCATTGCTTTCTGCAGAAGACTGCTTGCCGGCCAAGGCTATCGAACCCAATCTCTCATATTATTTTGACACATAGTTAGAGGGGGAAGAGATGTGCTATATTATTAAGTAGTAATTAGTGAGGGATCAGTTTATTACTTAATGACAATAGAAAACCGATCCACCACTTTATGCCCAGTAGAAGGCTTAATCATGTTTATAACTATTATATTCAGTCAGTCAGTCAAGTGCCATACGTGTTACACACTTTGGGCGATCATGTCTCGAACGAGACATTACTGACTGGGCAGAAGATTATCCCGCAGTAGGTTGACATTGCTTTCTGCGGTAAATTGGTTGCCAGCCAATGCTATAGAACCCAATCTGTCCTATTATTTAACTATATCTACAGGTAGGAGACGGATTAATATCTTTCCCAAGGATATTTGTGCGTAAGTGAATGCAAGGAATTCAATTGGAATTTGAATTCAGCTCCCCGATTTATCATTCCGAGTCGACATCCACTGCACCACTGCTCGGACTATTGCTCTCATCTTTATTACTATGTTAACGACATTCTTCAGGTGCTAGGCGTTTCGAAACGAAGCCTTGATCTTCAAGGACACATGGCCCAGTCAACACAGACCTTGGTTGGTTCCAGTGACTTAACCCAAATCGCTGTGAGTTCAATACCTGGCTGCAGCGGTGGTGAACAAATAACCTAGATAGTTAAATCAAAGAGAAATAGGTACGTGACTATTAGAAGCGGCATGGCACATGTAATGAGAATGATATATCCCTGTGATTGTAATAAAGTTTTCGGTTCGAAATTCCTAGCACCTGACGATGGCCGGAATGTACAGCGACCGAAATGTCGTAAACATGACAATAAAGATTAGGACAATCGTCCGAACATTTGAAATAGTATAAATCTCAGCTCAATTATGCCAATGCTCATATAAAAAAAAAGCTTGAAAAAGTTCTGACAAAATGTTTTATGATCAAATGAAAGCAAATTAGAGCTTTTTGAAGGAAACAATAGATTTTATGTCAGCCGAGCTCCTAATACAGAATTCGGTGACGACAGTAAATCATGATAGTGACAGGCGTATGATTTGAGGAAGGGTTCAGCTGAAACCGGAAAAATTCTACGCATTGACGGCACAAAGGACTGTGAAAAATATCAGCAACGTTGAAAGAAAATGTCTTTCCCACATTTCAAAAGTTGGTTTTAGGTTGCGGCTTGATCTTTCAACAATTGTAAGAATATACTTTTGCGAATAGATAATGATTTATTGATACAAGTCTCACTAAATTTTATGGGAAACACATCTATTCCTCAGATAATGGGCACTTCCTCCTATATTAATAACAGTCAAGGAGAAGTTCATGGGAGTTCTTTAGAGTTCTATTGGAGTTCAGTAGATCTACTTGGCAGTTGATATTAGTTGGTAGTTAGCCGAATACTAAGGAGTCAGCTATCTGTGGAAGATTACCAAGTTCTTAACATTTTGGGTGCGTTAAGTCGATTAGCAACTGACATAGCATGATTATAACCTTAGTGCGAAAATTACTTCACAACACTAAGTACACTATAACTGGGAAGACGTGGTTTCTCAAGCGTATCTCACCACAGACAAAAATAGAAAGATATAACTTACGCTTTCTTTACCGTGTAATAATTCTCGTCAACGCAGTTAATGGTGTAGTACGTATATTTTTTCAGAAGTACTTTCGCGTATGACCTGCGAAACTTTTTCTACGTCCAACTGAAATCTTTGTGTAAATTTGAAATTCTTCGTCCGCTATTGTATTGTGGGGCGCGTTTTAGGTTCTTCTTCTTTGAGATCTCTTCGTCACCACCATTATATTTGGGACCATTTTTGTTTCCACTTCTGCGTAAATTCGAAGCAGTTCGAAGTAAACTTTATTGCCACTATTATGTTGTGTGACGAATTTTGGTTTTCACCTCCGCGTAAATTCGAAGTAAATTAACGTATCTTCGTCGCCACTGTTAATGTCGTGGGACGATTTTTTCTTCCAACATCTTCGTCGCCACTGTTATGTCGCCAAGTATAAATGAATAACTCAACAACAGAATCACAATATAAGTTGTATTCCGCGGAAAGACGGTTAGTATGTACAGAAGTGATTAGTAATATTTACAATAGAAAGATACAAGAGTCCAATCCGTCGTAAGACGTGTGTATACGTGATTACTTCCGGTACGCCACTGGAAGTGTGACTAACTCTTCACTGACTCGCACTGACTCTTCAGTAACTCATTAGAAATTTTCAAGTGACTCTCTACGACTGTATTTACTAGCCTTCCCACGAAAGGCTGGATGTGACACATGGTCATTTTATTGTGGGTATTCCCGGCCATATAGCCGGGCCAAAAATATGTCTGTCTATTTTTGCCCAGTCGTGGTTCTACCCTTCGGCGGAACCACGACTGGGTTATTGCTCTCTGCTCGGAAGCAGAGAGCGTCCCCCGCCCGAAGGCAGAGAGCTGACAGTGTCGTAGAGTCGTCAGTCTAGTGACTCTCTACGACTGTATTTACTAGCCTTCCCACGCAAGGCTGGATGTGACACATGGTCATTTTATAGTGGGTATTCCCGGCCATATAGCCGGGCCAAAAAATGTCTGTCTATTTTTTCCCAGTCGTGGTTCTACCCTTCGGCGGAACCACGACTGGGTTATTGCTCTCTGCTCGGAAGCAGAGAGCGCCCTCTACCCGAAGGCAGAGGGCTGACAGTGCCGTAGAGTCGTCAGTCTAGTGACTCTCTACGACCCTCTTGTAGAGAATCCACCATTGCTATATATAGCAATGGGAACAGTCCATTTGTAGTCAAATAGGAGCGGCGCCTTAACACATAGCATGATTATAACCTTAGTGCGAAAATTACTTCACAACACTAAGTACACTATAGCTGGGAAGACGTGGTTTCTCAAGGGTATTTGTCTCTAAGGGAATAAAATCCTGGGCCATTACACTCAGGCTACAACATCTGGTATTTCCAAGCGACTATCTATTTAGGTACTAAAGAGGTTCGAAATTGCTTGCCTTCGATAATCTAAGGGAATAGGTCTTTTAATGATAGCATAGCTTTATCTCATTTGGGTATCTCAACTGAGAGGTTAATAGTGGAATCAAAACAATGTTTCTCGTACGTAATATTCATAATTTAGCAAAATGTGTATATATTTCTGAGATAAGCTGGTCAAAGATAGTGTTGTGGAGTTTTTGCACTGAAGGTTAAAATTGTGCTGTGTTGGTTGCTAATCGACTTAACGTACCCAAAATGTTAGGAACTGGGTAATGTTCCACTGAAAGCTAACTCCTTAGTACTCGGCTAACTGCCGACTAATATCAACTAAAGTTTGGCTAAAGTTTGATCTTTTAGCTGAACAGTGTTGTAAACGATACATTTCGCATCAACCGTCACAATTTGCTTCAAAAGGGGTGCATTTTCATTGCACTAATGCAGCAAGTCTCAAATTTAAAAGCAACCCAAAATCTTTTATTTCAATCAGATCATGTGGTATCAAAACAACGATTCAGTATGATTACCTAAGCTTCTCTAAGTTCACACGGATGTTTATATATATATATTTATTTTTAAGCGAATTCCATCTGCTCCCAGTGTCGCAAATATTCCATTCTGTTTTGTCCTCTTATTTACCTATTCATGTAATTGTGCCAGCGTGACCCTTGAAAAGTGTTGGCCGAAAGGTTCCTCGGGTTAATTAAAATGACGTCTTCACTCTTTAGAGCCATATATATATATATATATATATATATATATATATATAAATCTAGTGTTTCTATCAATTCCCACGTTGTGTAATTTGGGTTATTGTCAATCAATATTGTAATTTGATTTTCATCTGTAGTAGTTAATGGTGGGGGGAGTCTGCACAACGGTCTCCATCAATAAAATTTTAATTGCGAACTGTAAACATAGCGAACCACTCCCGTACAGTTCTGTCAACTAAAGCAAAATCACTGTACTACGGTACATATATATATATATATATATATATATATATATATATATATATATATATACTAGCAGTATAGCCCGGCGTTGCTAGGGTGTAATGAAAGCTTTAAAACTAATCCATGGGCCTGGAGCTCAGGCTCTTTGGACACTGGCACGAAAGACTAAAATGCAATAGTTGTTTCCAGTTAAAGCAAAACCGTAGACTGAAAGAAAAATGAATGGTTGTAAGTCAAATTTTGATATCCTGGTATCGATATCAAATACGTTTTTTCGTCGTAAACTGAATTTTGAAGGGTAAATAAGTCCTCTGAGTAAATAGTATCATGGCTGAGACTAAGAGCTACAATTACACCTACTTAGAGCCAAACCCGAAGCAAAAACTAGAATAAAAGGGCTGAAAAAAATAGACATACAGGAAGATAAACACACACACACACACACACACACACACACACACACACACACACACACACACACACACACACACAAACATCTGGCCTTATATATATATATTATCGATTTTCTGTACTATTATAAGAACTGCAACCTTGAACCTTCTGAATATCGTTTATTATGTCTTTGTCTATGAGTGTATCAAATTTGATTAAAATCGGATCACTCCTTCGATTATCGATTTTCGATAGTTATCGGAGGTACCTCAACACAAAACCTAGCTAAGAACACTCGCAGACGCTTATAGTACAAATGTGTCAATTTTCAAGAAAATTGGTTCAGCCGTTTCGGAGTCTATAGGTAACGGACACACACACACACACACACGCCACACACACACACACACACACACACACACACACACACACACCACACACACACACAGACACACACACACACACAAAGACAAAGTTCCATTTATAAATAAGTTTAGATTTTTCAGTTTGTAATTGCGTGTTTCTCTTAAGATACCATTTAAAGCAAAAGGACCTAGCAATGGCCACTAACTATATTCATAGAATACTTTGAAAAAATAACATTAGAATTGACATCATTAAAGATATTTTATGGCTCACATACAATACCGGCCATAATTATTAGGCCACCCCAGTCGTTTTTAAAGAAATGATGTATTTCATACTATTTTTAGTATTTATAGCCAAATAAAAACAGAATGGTTCTTTTGTTAGAATTACTTTGCAAAATTTTAAAAGGCAAGGATAAAAAGATGAACTCGTTCGAATCAACCTAAATTCTCGCCTTCTCTCATTGATGAAACTGCAATATAGGTAATTATTAAATAATTATAAATTCATTTGATGCCCATGTTATTGTGTAGTATTAAGAAAAGAACCATTCTATTTTCATTTACAATTATTCACTTGGCAATAAATACTAAAAATATTATGAAATATATCTTTTTTTTTTTTAAACACTGGGTTGGCCTAATAATTATGACCGGTAGTCTACGTAAATGTCAAATATTAACTCATAGCTGACGAATATCCAGTTTAATCAAAATATCTAATTTTGAATAATTTAGATAAACCGTAAAATGCATTGAAAACTTGTTTGGAACGACGTACAGAACTTTTGACAAACGGTTTTAAGTAATATTGTGATATTCGTTACGAGCTCTGGCAATTCCTGTTTGGAAGAAACTGGACATTCTTAATTCACGGTTCTAATCTGAAAGTGTCTCGTTTGTTTCGCATAGATAATCTTTAAATTCGATTAAACCTAACACGAAATCGGACACACTTAGCCCTACGTCAAAGTTATTATTCCAAGAACGATTCCTCATTCACAACTTTAACCTTTTCAGTCACCATTTATGGAGACAAATATCACTTTACATGTCTTTAACGGACCAGTAACGAAATGCATGCGACGATTCAGTGCGTGCAACACCTAGAAATGACTAACTTATTCAACATCTGATCTGTAGAGGCTTTCATTTGGTTCGTTGCCCAAGATTCCATCCAAGAAGCGACCAAATCATACATGAATGAAAGTGAGAGAAAGAGAGGAAGAAGGAATTAATATGGTAAACAGTGCACGATCTGAGGGTGAAATGACAACGGAAATAGTTGGTTTAAGATTACAGGACAAAAGTTTCTATTGTGCATATCAGGCTTATACATTTCGTAACAAATGATACTTTTATCTATATATATATATATATATATAAAAGGAAATCTGTGAGTCTATGTGTGTCTGTTCCCTATGCACGCCTACATTTTTTTAACCTTTCTAGGGACACATACCTACAGAGCAGCCAGGTCAATACATACTTTTCGAGTATAAGTTCAGCATTTTTTTTCGCACGTTTTGGCCAATGGAGCCGATTGTTTACATTTGCTTCGTAAAACAACTAAAATCTAAAATGGTTGTTAAATTACGTAATAGAAACCAAATCACACGTGTCAAACGCGACTAAAATATTTTCTTATTAAAAACAATTGAGCCTTTATATTTTATTTTTATTCCGACGTTTTAAAAATTCATTTGGTCAACAAATAATGTGAATATTTCCCTGTAACTTTGAAACAAAAGAAATATTTTTAAAAAGTGTTTTTCAAACAAAAACAAAATATGTAAAAAAAGTGCCAATGTTTAATTTATTTAATTCGTTTTTTTTTCAGATGTAATATTTCATACTTCAGAAAGTAAATTAAAAAACAATAGGGCTGTTTTTCGCTAAATGCTTCATGCAGGAAATCAACTGTCTGTAATTCGTGTGGCATTAATGTAACATTTTCTGAACTGAGAGCGTAATAGTTTTTATATTTCTAATTTCAGTAAAACAAAATAAATAATTTTTATTTTTATGTTAAATTCATTTAGTCAACAAAAACTGTAAATATTTTTCCCCGTAATTTTGAGACTAAAACAAACGCAATGCTGTTTACAATGTCACACAAAACATCAAATCAAGTTTGCGCAAAACAAAAGAAAATAGAGTTTTTTCACCTCCTACTAAAATGTTCTGAGTTGTACGGGCAACGCCAGGTTATGATGCTAGTTTATACTATTTACATTGTTTACTATTTATTTATTTATTTTCGTTGCTGCATGTTTATTTAATCGTTTTACCCCGGCCAAGGCGGTACCGCCACTGATGCGCAGGGGGCTACATAAGAGAGTTAATGTTTAGGCAGGAGGAGAGTGATGAGAAAGAACCAGTTGTAGGGGTTGCCAGAGAAAGGGCAAGAAAAGCATGGGAACACAGAAGTGAAGACAGTTGCGAAGGTAGAAAGAAAGATAAAGAACAAGATACACGGGGTGATGTGGAAAGGGATGGAGTCTAGTGGATAAGAGATGGGAATTGACATTGCATTTAAATTCCTGAAAGTTGTGGCCGTCAGGAAAGCAAGCATATGGAAGGGAGATCCACAGTGCGAGAAAAGAAGCGATAAGAGAAGAATTGTCGCCTGTATTTGGTTGATTTAACTGTAAGTGTGTGGGACCTTGTTGCCAGTCTGGTTGCACGATTAAATTTTTGTGAAGGGGTACCAATGACCTAAGTTCGTCAGAGGAGAAGCAATGAAAATATTTGTAGAAGAGACAGAGTGAAGCCACATCCCGCCAGTGAGAAAGTGGCTGCAGTCGAGCTGCCAGGTCGGGACCAATCACATTAAATAATTTCCTTTGGAGCCTGTCGAGAACACTGAGAGGAACAGCAGAGGCGCCTGACCAGATATGACAACATTATCCCATGCACGATCGGATGGTTGATTTGTATATGTGCAAGATGGATTCAGGCGGAAAAACTGTGACCCTACCTTCCTAGCAGTGGATTTTACTATCGATTCAATGTAATAATTCCAATTGAGGTCGTGAGATAGCGTATGACTGAGGAGGCGCAGTATATTACTTTCAGGGAGACCCGCTTGGTCCATACTTATGGGGTGGGTGGGCAGGAGAGGTTGCCTGTGATAGGTGACAGGAGTTTTGTTTTAGAAGAATTAAAATGTTCGACCCACTTCTTACCACATTCGCGACATTGTACGCTCCAGGTGACTGGAATTTCGAACTGAACACTTTTCTTTCATATAGCAAAGAATTTCGTTTACTTCGTGAGTATGCCAATAAAGATGGGGATAACAGGCCGAACAATGGATGTATCTAATTTGATTAAAATCGGATCACTCCTTCTATAACCTGATTTTTTCGATTATCGATTTTCGATATTTATCGGGGGTACCTCAACACAAAACCTAGCTAAGAACACTCGCAGACGCTTATAGTACAAATGTGTCAATTTACAAGAAAATCGGTTCAGCCGATTTCATCATAGTTGTTTTACGAAGCAAATGTAAACAATCGGCTCCATTGTCCAAAACGTTCGAAAAAAATGCTGAACTTATACTCGAAAAGTATGTATCGACCTGACTTCTCTGTAGGTAATAATTACAATATTTTATTTCAGAAAAAGTGACAGAACATGAATAAGGTCAGAGCGAACAACGGCCGAAATATCGTGAATAGGGCAACAAAGATGAGGACAACAGTCCAAACACTGTAAATAGTGTAAATAGTTTCAATACTTGATTTCAGAAATATAGACAAATACTGAATGATCAGTACGAACCCGATAAAACAAAACAATATTAAGACAATTATAAAAATCCCACCCAAAACTGATACGAATATCGAACCATCTAATATTCCTACACTGATTCAAAGACTTACGACCCATCCTTTCAGGTCTAGCAGCATGAATGTGTACGAATCAAGGGAATTGATTTGAAAAAACTCGGGCGGATGAGCTAAGATGGAAAGTGAGACAAATACTCTTGTAAATGAAAATAGGCAGGCGGAAAATGCGAGAAAAGAAGCTGTTAGAGTAGAAATTGCGGTTACATTTTATCGGTTTCACTGTAAAAGAGTGGGAACTAGTTACCGAGCGAATGAGGCGCCAAAATAAATATATGTGATGCCTCTTTTCCTTCCTCTTCAATCAATTTGAGGTGTTAATATACCCTGCTGATAAAGTTGAATGATTTGTTCGTAAATTCTTCTCAAATTCTAATCTTGATTTATCCGGTGTATCTTTAAGCTTCTCCCACCACCTATTTCTAATAACTGTTTCTACTAGTTCCCGCTGCACAAATTATCTGTTGCCGCCTGTCCAGTAAAGACAGATTGAATTTCCATTGTCCAGACATTCTAGGCCTAGTACCTAGCGCTTTTTGGTGACAGACAAACCTATGTTCCGAATAGCCTAAACCGTAGAACGTGGGCAATCATGTAAATCTTGATCTAACTTTCACATTGACATTCTATCCAGGTCGCTGTCTACCCAGGTAGACCCCCACTTAAGTGCCCGCATCCACATCTTCTGCACTAGGTGATCAACCCAGCATCTATCGACGAGATGAAATCCACAAATCAGTTACACTAAGCTACAATAGCCTCCAGCTAGTTCCTCGCCCCCTCTCTGTTAGGATCCAAGATGGTTTTTTCAGTCGACCACTAAGATTAAGCGCGATGAATTCGCCAGGAAATACCATAATTCACAGTAAAAAAAAACAAAAAAAAACACACTCACTGGGCGCATAAACTGGAATTATCCGAAGCAAACCACTTTTCACGGCAATATCAGACACCACCCCATCCATTAAATTGAAGTTGACTAGGTCTCTTTTCGTACTTAGGTACGTTTAATCAGCTAGGAAACATCTCTAGACAGCTGGTTCCCGTATGCTGAATACAAAATACAAAGGACAATATATAAGCGCTAGATCTTTACCCCTCCCTCTTTAATTTGAGGTGTTAATATCCTCTGCTGATAAAACTGAGTGATTTGCTCTTAAATTTTCCTCAAATTCTAATCTCGATTCCTCCGACGTGTCTCTGCCTAACTGCTCATTTAGAATTTAGAACTGAGTCTCTGTTGAGTGATATGCATATAACCACTCCCATAGTTTCTGCTACCATCTTTAATCTAGATCCCCATAACTAATATAAGGACAATAGTATTAGTGTAATAGTCATTAAAAATGTGCTCTCTAACTGGCTTCCTTCTCTCTAAACTGTATAATAAATGTTGTCTTGCCTCCTGCTTTCCTGCCTGTTGGAAATCTTCATCTGTTGTTTCAGTTTGTATGAACTCTGGAGAGCCCACGGACCTTTCTACCTATCGGCCTATTAGACTTCTACCACTTTTTGGGAAATTTTTATGGGCCCTAGTCAATGCTGAACTGGTTCATCATCTCTCCTCGCAGGGCTCTTTTTTTATATATATTTTTTTCGAATTGGCTTAGAATTTTGTCTGGAAGTGTATTCGCATTTTCGTTACAAGTTTTAGGGGAAAAATAATATGTAGTTTTTTAGATATCACTGAGTGTAATATGCAGGTGGCAAGCTGAATTTTGTTTTGACGATCAGGGTCAAAGAAGTCAGCGCCCGGAAAATAAGTATACGCTCCTGGGGTGCCAGGTGTCAGGGAGGTTCGCCTGTTTAAGTAAAATCAGACGTCAGCAGTCGGCAGTTTGATATGCAGTTGAGTTGAGAATATACAGAGAGAGACAGGCAGATTGACAAAGAAAGATAGCGGCAGCCGTTTGATTGCTTTGATACGTGTGTACTGACACCTCCGATTTGACCCACCTACTCCAGTCTACAACCAAAGTCACTGAAGAGGAGAAGCGAAAAATATGCTGTATAATTTTATTTTTACATACGTGTTGTTGTTTATCATTTCTATCAGCGATAAAAAGACCGTCATTTAGCAGTGAAGATGATCGCCATTTTGATTCAAATTTTATTTCGTGTAGATAAGTGGTACACAACATTTTCTCAGACAAGCTATTGCTTCCGTTTGTTTAAATCAACTGCTGATCTACTAACGATAATTGCCGAAAGAGTCTAGGCAAAAAAGATGAAGCCCCAGCTATAGCATTAGACATCTCGAAAGACTTTGTTTGGCATATAGGTCTTCTTCACATGAAATTTCATGGAAAGCGTAGGATGTGCTATGCTCCTTGGGTGGTGACGGTGAGAGGCAATCACACAAAACAGGAAAAAGACAGGTTTGATTAGGTGACCAAAAAGAGGATATGATATGGTTTGGCATACAAGCTTTTATCACATGAAATTTCAAGGAAAACGTAGGACGTACTATGATCTTTGGATAGTGATGTCGAGAGGCAATCACACAAAGCAGGAAAGAGACAGATTTGATTAAGTGACCAAAAGGAGATATGATATGGTTTTACATACAGATCTTCTTCACATGAAATTTCAAGGAAAGCGTAAGACGTACTATGCACCTTGGGTAGTGATGTTGAGGGGCAATCACACAAAGCCGGAAAGAGACAGGTTTGATTGGCTGACCAAAAGAAGAGGCATCAGGTAGAATTCCAAGGAGGGAGGAGGAACTTCCCCATATTTGGACAATTGTAGAAAGAGCCCTGATTAGTTGTTTAAGGAACGTTGGCATTCTCAGAGAACATCACACCCAGTCTTTGCGCAGGGGTCTATTAAAGGAACAGAACGCCAAGCAGAGTAAGGTCGGTTGGCTACCGAGATAGAGTTAGCTGGGTCAGCAGAGGAGACGATGACAAAGCGCAGAGAGTGTAGAGATGTGAGGACAGTGAACGATCAGATCACAGTGGGTGCAGACAGGCGTGACCCGGCGGAGACATGTTACACAGATAGATTGGACAGCAGACGGGAAGAGACACAGACAATAGAGAGTGAGAGAGAAAGAGAGAGACAGAGAGTGAGAGAGAGGGCGCAGAGAGAGAGTGCAGACATAGAGGGTGTGCAGACCAGAGAGACAAGACCACTGCTTTGCTTGATCTAATGTGATTCGCCGCCCTGAAGAAAAACCCCTGACTTGCTACAGAGGTCTCCTTAAAAGGCAAGACAACAAACACTGTGTCACGATAATGGAAAAGGGTCAATAGTTATTGCATGGAGAACAGCTTAGGGCGGGACAGGTTTTGGGCAAGCGATCAACTCATCGATCAGCCGAGGTGACAGCGCTTGAGTGCGGACCGGCCACGAGATTTGATGTCATAGAGGAACCCCCTCCGGCACCATGATTTCCGGCCAACATTAATCAGCAAAAAATTTAAATGAAATATCAATCGCTGTTTACTGTTTTGCTGATTGCTCTTTTCTCTCCCCGCTCATTATTAATGTTTCTATTCCTTCTATTCCGTTTGTGCCTTAGTGGCTTTACTACCTTTCATGGGGTGAAATCGATTTAAAACATCTGGGAAGAATGAACGATAAGTAGACAGAGAGTCAGATGAAAGGAAGAGAGAAAGAGAGAGAGAGAGGAGGGGGAGAAAGAACAGAGAATGAGAAAAGAGAGAAAAAGAGAAAGGTGAGAAGAGCAAGAAAGATGAAAGGGGCGAATTGAAAGTGAGAAGAGAGAGTAAAGAGAAGAAAAAGAATTGTTAGTGAGAAGAAGAGAGAGTTAAATGAGAGTGAGATGTGAGAGAAAGATAGATATGAGAGAGAGAAACACTAAGAGTGAGAAGAGAAAGGACGAAGATACTGAAACTAGTGAATGATTGGTGAGCAGGAAAAACGAGGTAAAGTCACCGAGAGATAAAGAGATAGTCAGGGGAAAGTAAGATAGAAAGAGAGAGAGAGCAAGAGAGAGAGAGAGAGAGAAAGCGAGGTAAAGTCACCGAGAGATAAAGAGATAGTCAGGGGAAAGTAAGATAGAAAGAGACAGAAAGAGAGAGCAAGAGAGAGAGAGAGAGAAAGCGAGGTAAAGTCACCGAGAGATAAAGAGATAGTCAGGGGAAAGTAAGATAGAAAGAGAGAGAGAGAGAGAGAGCAAGAGAGAGAGAGAGAAAGCGAGGTAAAGTCACCGAGAGATAAAGAGATAGTCAGGGGAAAGTAAGATAGAAAGAGACAGAGAGAGAGAGAGAGCAGAGAGAGAGAGAGAAAGCGAGGTAAAGTCACCGAGAGATGAAGAGATAGTCAGGGGAAAGTAAGATAGAAAGAGAGAGAGCGAGCAAGAGAGAGAGAGAGAGAAAGCGAGGTAAAGTCACTGAGAGATAAAGAGATAGTCAGGGGAAAGTAAGATAGAAAGAGAGAGAGAGAGCAAGAGAGAGAGACAAAGCGAGGTAAAGTCACCGAGTGATAAACAGATAGTCAGGGGAAAGTAAGATAGAAAGAGAGAGAGAGAGAGCGAGCAAGAGAGAGAGAGAGAAAGCGAGGTAAAGTCACCGAGAGATAAAGAGATAGTCAGGGGAAAGTAAGATAGAAAGAGAGAGAGAGAGAGAGCAAGAGAGACAGAGAAAACGAGGTAAAGTCACCGAGAGATAAAGAGATATTCAGGGGAAAGTAAGATAGAAAGAGAGAGAGAGAGAGAGAGAGGAAGAGAGAGAGAGAAAGCGAGGTAAAGTCACCGAGAGATAAAGAGATAGTCAGGGGAAAGTAAGATAGAAAGAGAGAGAGCGAGAGAGAGAGAGAGCAAGAGAGAGAGAGAGAGAGAGAGAGAAAGCGAGGTAAAGTCAGCGAAAGATAAAGAGATAGTCAGGGGAAAGTAAGATAGAAAGAGAGAGAGAGAGAGCAAGTGAGAGAGAGAGAGAAAGCGATGTAAAGTCACTGTGAGATAAAGAGATAGTCAGGGGAAAGTAAGATAGAAAGAAAGAGAGAGAGAGAGAGCAAGAGAGAGAGAGAAAGCGAGGTAATATCACAGAGAGATAAAGAGATTGTCAGGGAAAGTAAGATAGAAAGAGAGAGAGAGAGAGAGCAAGAGAGAGAGAGAGAGAGAGAGAGAAAGTGAGGTAAATTCACCGAGAGATAAAGAGATAGTCAGGGGAAGGTAAGATAGAAATAGAGAGAGAGAGCAAGAGAGAGAGAGAAAGCGAGGTAAAGTCACCGAGAGATAAAGAGATAGTCAGGGGAAAGTAAGATAGAAAGAGAGAGAGAGAGAGGAAGAGAGAGGGAAAGAGAAAGCGACGTAAAGTCACCGAGAGATGAAGAGATAGTCAGGGGAAAGTAAGATAGAAAGAGAGAGAGAGAGAGAGCAAGAGAGAGAGAGAGACAGAGAGAAAGCGAGGTAAAGTCACCGAGAGATAAAGTGATAGTCAGGGGAAAGTAAGATAGAAAGAGAGAAAGAGAGAGAGCAGAGAGAGAGAGAGAGAGAGAGAGAGAGAAAGCGAGGTAAAGTCACCGAGAGATAAAGAGATAGTCAGGGGAAAGTAAGATAGAAAGAGAGAGAGAGAGCAAGAGAGAGTGAGAGCGAAAGCGAGGTAAAATCACCGAGAGATAAAGAGATAGTCTGGTGAAAGTAAGATAGAAAGAGAGAGAGCAAGAGATAGAGAGAGAAAGCGAGGTAAAGTCACCGAGAGATAAAGAGATAGTCAGAGGAGAGAGAAAGAGAGAGAGAGAGAGAGCGAGAGAGAGAGAGAAAGCGAGGCAAAGTCAGAGACAGAGTAAATAGAACAAGAGAGAGAGAGAGAGAGAGAGAGAGAGAGTAAGAAAACGAGGAAGTCACCGAGAGATAAAGATAGTCAGGGAAAGAGAGAGAGAGAGAGAGAGAAAGAAAAACAGAAAGTCACTGAGAGATAAAGAGAGACAGGGGGAAAGAGAGAGAGAGAGAGAGAGAGAGAGAGAGAGAGAGAGAGAGAGAAGAGTAAGAAAGGTAAGTCACTATGAGTCAAAGAGATAGTTTGGGAAAGGGAAGGATAGAAAGAGACAGAAAGAGAGACAGAGAGAGAGAGAGAGAGCGAGGTAAAGCGAGAGACAGATAGTCAGGGGGAAAGTAAGATAGAAAGAGAGAGAGAGAGAGAGAGCAAGAGAGAGAGAGAGAAAGAGAAACAGCCTTGAGAGATAAAGAGATGTGTCAGGGAGTAAGATAGAAAGAGACAGAGAGAGAGAGAGAGACAGAGAGAGAGAGAAAGACAAAGTCACCGAGAGACGGGGGAAAGAGATAGCGAGAAAGAGAGAAAGAGAGAGAGACAGAGAGAGAGAGAGAAAGGGAGAAAGTCACTGAGAGATAAAGAGAAACAGTGAGTAAGACAGAGAGAGAGAGAGAGCAAGAGAGAGAGACAAAGAAAGAAAGCCACCGAGTGATAAACAGAGACAGAGTAAGATAGAAAGAGAGAGAGAGAGCGAGCGAGAGAGAGAGAGAAAGAGAAAGTCACCGAGAGAGGAAGAGATAAATAGGCAGCGAGAGAAAGAGAGAGAGAGAGAGAGAAAGAGAGACAGAGAAAACGAGAAACAGAGAGATAAAGTGATAGTCAGGGGAAAGTAAGATAGAAAGAGAGAGAGCGAGAGAGAGAGAGAGCAAGAGAGAGAGAGAGAGAGAGAGAGAGAGAAAGCGAGGTAAAGTCAGCGAAAGATAAAGAGATAGTCAGGGGAAAGTAAGATAGAAAGAGAGAGAGAGAGAGCAAGTGAGAGAGAGAGAGAAAGCGATGTAAAGTCACTGTGAGATAAAGAGATAGTCAGGGGAAAGTAAGATAAAGAGAGAGAGAGAGAGAGCAGAGAGAGAGAGAAAGCGAGGTAATATCACAGAGAGATAAAGAGATTGTCAGGGAAAGTAAGATAGAAAGAGAGAGAGAGAGAGAGAGAGAGAAAGTGAGGTAAATTCACCGAGAGATAAAGAGATAGTCAGGGGAAGGTAAGATAGAAATAGAGAGAGAGAGAGCAAGAGAGAGAGAGAAAGCGAGGTAAAGTCACCGAGAGATAAAGAGATAGTCAGGGGAAAGTAAGATAGAAAGAGAGAGAGAGAGAGGAAGAGAGAGGGAAAGAGAAAGCGACGTAAAGTCACCGAGAGATGAAGAGATAGTCAGGGGGAAAGTAAGATAGAAAGAGAGAGAGAGAGAGAGCAAGAGAGAGAGAGACAGAGAGAAAGCGAGGTAAAGTCACCGAGAGATAAAGTGATAGTCAGGGGAAAGTAAGATAGAAAGAGAGAAAGAGAGAGAGCAGAGAGAGAGAGAGAGAGAGAGAGAGAAAGCGAGGTAAAGTCACCGAGAGATAAAGAGATAGTCAGGGGAAAGTAAGATAGAAAGAGAGAGAGAGAGCAAGAGAGAGTGAGAGCGAAAGCGAGGTAAAATCACCGAGAGATAAAGAGATAGTCTGGTGAAAGTAAGATAGAAAGAGAGAGAGAGCAAGAGATAGAGAGAGAGAAAGCGAGGTAAAGTCACCGAGAGATAAAGAGATAGTCAGAGGAAAGTATGATAGAAAGAGAGAGAGAGAGAGAGAGCAAGAGAGAGAGAGAGAAAGCGAGGTAAAGTCACTGAGAGATGAAGAGGTATTCAGGGGAACGTAAGAGAGAGAGAGAGAGAGAGAGAGAGAGCAAGAAAACGAAGTAAAGTCACCGAGAGATAAAGCGATAGTCAGGGGAAAGTAAAAGAGAGAGAGAGAGAGAGAGAGAAAGCAAGAAAACATGGTAAAGTCACCGAGAGATAAAGAGATAGTCAGGGGAAAGTAAGAGAGAGAGAGAGAGAGAGAGAGAGAGAGAGAGAGAGAGAGAGAGAGAGAGAGAGAGCAAGAAAGCGAAGTAAAGTCACCGAGAGTCAAAGAGATAGTCAGGTGAAAGTAAGATAGAAAGAGAGAGAGAGAGAGCAAGAGAGAGAGAGAGAGAGCAAGCGAGGTAAAGTCACCGAGAGATAAAGAGATGGTCAGGGGAAAGTAAGATAGAAAGAGAGAGAATGGAAGCAAGAGAGAGAGAGAGAGAGAAAACGAGGTAAAGTCACCGAGAGACAAAGAGATAGTCAGGGAAAAGTAAGATAGAAAGAGAAAGGGAGAGCAAGAGAGAGAGAGAGAGAGAGAAAGCGAGGTAAATTCACCGAGAGATAAAGAGATAGTCAAAGGAAAGTAAGATAGAAAGAGAGAGAGAGAGAGAGAGCAAGAGAGAGAGAGAGAAAGCGAGGTAAAGTCACCGAGAGTTAAAGAGATAGTCAGGGGAAAGTAAGATAGAAAGAGAGAGAGAGAGAGAGAGAGCAAGAGAGAGAGAGAGAGAGAAAGCGAGGTAAAGTCACCGAGAGATAAAGAGATAGTCAATGGAAAGTAAGATAGAAAGAGAGAGAGAGCAAGAGAGAGAGAGAGAGAGCGATGTAAAATCACTGAGAGATGAAGAGGTAGTCAGAGGATAGTAAGAGCGAGAGAGGGAGACAGATTGAAAGAAAGCGAGGTAAACTCACCGAGAGATAAAGAGATAGTCAGTGGAAAGTAAATAAGAAAGAGAGAGAGGGAGAGAGGAAGGGAGAGAGAGAGAAAGAGAGGTAAAGTCACCGAGAGATAAAGAGATAGTCAGGGGAAATTAAGATATAGAGAGGGAGAGAGAGTGCAAGAGAGAGAGAGAAAGCGAGGTAAAGTCACTGAGAGATGAAGAGATAGTCAGGGGAAAGTAAGATAGAAAGGGAGAGAGAGAGAGAGAAAGAGAGAGAGAAAAACGAGGTAAAATCACTGAGAGATGAAGAGATAGTCAGGAGAAAGTAAGATAGAAAGTGAGAGTGAGAGCAGCAAAAGGGAGAGAGAGAAAGCGAGGTAAATTCACTGAGAGATGAAGAGATAGTCAGGGGAAAGTTAGATAGAAAGAGAGAGAGAGATCAAAAGAGAGAGAGAGAGAAAGCAATGTAAAGTCACTGTGAGATAAAGAGATAGTCAGGGGAAAGTAAGACAGAGACAGAGAGAGAGAGAGCATGAGAGAGACAGAGAAAGCGAGGTAATATCACCGAGAGATAAAGAGATTGTCAGGTGAAAGTAAGATAGAAAGAGAGAGAGAGAGAGCAAGAGAGAGAGAGAGAGAGTGAGGTAAAGTCACCGAGAGATAAAGAGATAGTCAGGGGAAAGTAAGATAGAAAGAGAGGGAGAGAGAGAGGAAGAGAGAGGGAAAGAGATAGCGACGTACAGTCACCGAGAGATGAAGAGATAGTCAGGGGAAAGTAAGATAGAAAGAGAGAGAGAGAAAGAGCAAGAGAGAGAGAGACAGAGAGAAAGCGAGGTAAAGTCACTGAGAGATAAAGTGATAATCAGGGGAAAGTAAGATAGAAAGAGAGAAAGAGAGAGAGCAAGAGAGAGAGAGAGAGAGAGAAAGCGAGGTAAAGTAACCGAGAGATAAAGAGATAGTCAGGGGAAAGTAAGATAGAAAGAGAGAGAGAGAGAGCAAGAGAGAGTTAGAGCGAAAGCGAGGTAAGATCACAGAGATAAAGAGATAGTCTGGAGAAAGTAAGATAGAAAGAGAGAGAGAGAGAGCAAGAGAGAGAGAGAGAAAGCGAGATAAAGTCACCGAGAGATAAAGAAATAGTCAGGGGAAAGTAAGATAGAAAGTGAGAGAAAGAGAGAGAGCAAGAGAGAGAGAGAGAGAGAGAAAGCGAGGTAAAGTCACTGAGAGATGAAGAGGTATTCAGGGGAATGTAAGAGAGAGAAAGGGAGACAGATTGAAAGAAAGCGAAGTAAAGTCACCGAGAGATGAATATATAGTCAGGGGAAAGTAAGAAAGAAAGAGAGAGAGAGCAAGAGAGAGAGAGAAAGCGAGGTAAATTCACTGAGAGATAAAGAGATAGTCAGGGGAAAGTAAGATAGAGAGGGAGAGAGAGAGCAAGAGAGAGAGAGAAAGCGAGGTAAACTCACTGAGAGATGAAGAGATAGACAGGGGAAAGTAAGATAGAAAGAGAGAGAGAGAGAGAGAGAGCAAGAGAGAGAGAGAAAGAAAGAGGTAAATTCACCGAGAGATGAAGAGATAGTCAGGGGAAAGTAAGATAGAAAGAGAGAGAGAGAGCAAGAGAGAGAGAGAGAGAGAAAGCGAAGTAAAGTCACTGAGAGATGAAGAGATAGTCAGGGGAAAGTAAGATAGAAAGACAGAGAGAGAGCAAGAGAGAGGGAGAGAGAGAAAGCGAGGTAAAGTCACCGAGAGATAAAGAGATAGTCAGGGGAAAGTAAGAGAGCGAGAGAGAGAGAGAGAGAGAGAGAGCAAGAAAACGTGGTAAAGTCACCGAGAGATAAAGAGATAGTCAGGGAAAAGTAAGATAGAAAGAGAGAGGGAGAGCAAGAGAGAGAGAGAGAGAGAGAGAAAGCGAGGTAAAGTCACCGAGTGATAAAGAGATGGTCAGGGGAAAGTAAGATAGAAAGAGAGAGAGATAGAGAGCAAGAGAGAGAGAGAGAGAGAGAAAGCGAGGTAAATTCACCGAGAGATTAAGAGATAGTCAAAGGAAAGTAAGATAGAAAGAGAGAGAGAGAGAGCAAGAGAGAGAGAGAGAGAAAGCGAGGTAAAGTCACCGAGAGATAAAGAGATAGTCAGGGGAAAGTAAGATAGAAAGAGAGAGAGAGAAAGAGCAAGAGAGAGAGAGAGAAAGCGTGGTAAAGTCACCGAGAGATAAAGAGATAGTCACTGGAAAGTAAGATAGAAAGAGAGAGAGAGCAAGAGAGAGAGAGCGAGGTAAAATCACTGAGAGATGAAGAGGTAGTCAGAGGAAAGTAAGAGCGAGAGAGGGAGACAGATTGAAAGAAAGCGAGGTAAACTCACCGAGAGATAAAGAGATAGTCAGGGGAAAGTAAATAAGAAAGAGAGAGAGGGTGAGAGGAAGGGAGAGAGAGAGAAAGCGAGGTAAAATCACCGAGAGATAAAGAGATAGTCAGGGGAAAGTAAGATAGAGAGGGAGGGAGAGAGTGAAAGAGAGAGAGAGAAAGCGAAGTAAAGTCACTGAGAGATGAAGAGATAGTCAGTGGAAAGTAAGATAGAAAGAGAGAGAGAGAGCAAGAGAGAGGGAGAGAGAGAAAGCGAGGAAAAATCACTGAGAGATGAAGAGATAGTCAGGGGAAAGTAAGATAGAAAGAGAGAGAGAGAGCAAGAGAGTGTGAGAGAGAGAAAACGAGGTAAAGTCACTGAGAGATGAAGAGAAAGTCAGGGGAAAGTAAGATAGAAAGACAGAGAGAGAGAGAGAGAGCAGGAGAGAGAGAGAAAGCGAGGTAAATTCACCGAGAGATGAAGAGATAGTCAGGGGAAATTAAGATAGAAAGAGAGAGAGAGAGAGAGCGAGCAAGAGAGAGAGAGAAAGCGAGGTAAAGTCACCGAGGGACAAAGAGATAGTCAGGTGAATGTAAGATAGAAAGAGAGAGAGAGAGAGCAAGAGAGAGAGAGAGAGAGAAAGCGAGGTAAAGTCACCGAGAGAGAAAGAGATAGTCAGGGGAAAGTAAGATAGAGAGAGAGAGAGAGAGAGAGCAAGAGAGAGAGAGAAAGCGAGGTAAAGTCACCGAGAGATAAAGAGATAGTCAGGGGAAAGTAAGATAGAAAGAGAGAGAGAGAGAGAGAGAGAGCAAGAGAGAGAGAGAAAGCGAGGTAAAGTCACCGAGATATAAAGAGATAGTCAGGGGAAAGTAAGATAGAATGAGAGAGAGAGTCAGAGAGCAAGAGAGATAGAGAGAGAAAGCGAGGTAAAGTCACCGAGAGATAAAGAAATAGTCAGGGGAAAGTAAGGTAGAAAGAGAGAGAGAGAGCAAGAGAGAGAGAGAGCAAGAGAGAGAGAGAGAAAGCGAAGTAAAGTCACCGAGAGATAAAGAGATAGTCAGGGGAAAATAAGATAGAAAGAGAGAGAGAGAGAGAGCAAGAGAGAGAGAGAAAGCGAGTTAAATTCACCGAGAGATAAAGAGATAGTCAGGGGAAAGTAAGATAGAAAGAGAGAGAGAGAGAGAGAGCAAGAGAGAGAGAGAGAGAAAGCGAGGTAAATTCACTGAGAGATGAAGAGATAGTCAGGGGAAAGTAAGGTAGAAAGAGAGAGAGAGAGCAAGAGAGAGAGAGAGAAAGCGAGGTAAAGTCACTGAGAGATGAAGAGATAGTCAGGGGAAAGTAAGATAGAAAGACAGAGAGAGAGCAAGAGAGAGGGAGAGAGAGAAAGCGAGGTAAAGTCACTGAGAGATGAAGAGATAGTCAGGGGAAAGTAAGATAGAAAGAGAGAGAGAGAGCAAGAGAGTGAGAGAGAGAGAGAAAGCGATGTAAAGTCACTGAGAGATGAAGAGATAGTCAGGGGAAAGTAAGATAGAAAGACAGAGAGAGAGCAAGAGAGAGGGAGAGAGAGAAAGCGAGGTAAAGTCACTGAGAGATGAAGAGATAGTCAGGGGAAAGTAAGAGAGAAAGAGAGAGAGAGAGCAAGAAAGAGAAAGAGAGAGACAGAGAGAAAGCGAGGTAAAATCACCGAGAGATAAAGAGATAGTCAGAGGAACGTAAGAGAGAGAGAGAGAGAGAGAGAGAGAGAGCAAGAAAACGAGGTAAAGTCACCGAGAGATAAAGCGATAGTCAGGGGAAAGTAAAAGAGAGAGAGAGAGAGAGCGAGAGAGAGAGAGAGCAAGAAAGCGAAGTAAAGTCACCGAGAGTCAAAGAGATAGTCAGGTGAAAGTAAGATAGAAAGAGAGAGAGAGAGAGAGCAAGAGAGAGAGAGAGAGAGCAAGCGAGGTAAAGTCACCGAGAGATAAAGAGATGGTCAGGGGAAAGTAAGATAGAAAGAGAGAGAATGGAAGCAAGAGAGAGAGAGAGAGAGAAAACGAGGTAAAGTCACCGAGAGACAAAGAGATAGTCAGGGAAAAGTAAGATAGAAAGAGAAAGGGAGAGCAAGAGAGAGAGAGAGAGAGAGAAAGTGAGGTAAATTCACCGAGAGATAAAGAGATAGTCAAAGGAAAGTAAGATAGAAAGAGAGAGAGAGAGAGCAAGAGAGAGAGAGAAAGAAAGCGAGGTAAAGTCACCGAGAGATAAAGAGATAGTCAGGGGAGAGAGTAAGATAGAGAAAGAGAGAGAGAGAGAGAGAGAGCGAGAGAGAGAGAGAGAGAGAAAGATAAATCGAGAGACAGGCAGAGAGAAACAAGGAAAGTAAGATAGAAAGAGAGAGAGAGAGAGAGCAAGAGAGAGAGAGAGAGAAAGCGAGGTAAAGTCACCGAGAGATAAAGAGATAGGCCGGGGGAAAGTAAGATAGAAAGAGAGAGAGAGAGAGAGAGAAAGAAAGAGAGAGAGAGAGAGAGAAAGCAGGCACCTACCGAGAGAGTAAAGAGACAGTCAATGGAAAGTAAGACAGAAAGAGAGAGAGAGTGAGAGAGAGAGAGAGAGCGAGACACGAAAGAGAGAGAGAGAGAGAGCGAGAGAGAGAGAGAGAGAGTGAGACAGAGAGAGAGATGAGTGAGTCAGGAAAGACAGATGGACAGAGAGACAAAAGGCAGAGACAGAGAGAAAGGGAGGTGGGGGGGGGGGGTTCGATCGAGAGAGAGTAAGACAGAAAGAGAGAGAGAGAGAGAGACAGAGAAAGCGAGAGAGAGAGAAAGAAATCGAGAGATAAAGAAATCGGTCAGGAAGCAAGAATCGAGAGAGAGAGAGAGAGAGAAGGAGACCGAGAGCGAGACAGAGCGAGAGCGAGACCGAGAAAGAGAGAGAAAGAGCGAGAGACAGAGAGAGAGAAAACGAGGGAGTGAGTCCTTGTAGAGAGAGACAGAGAAAGAGATAGATAGGGAGACAGATAGAAAGTCAGGGAGGGAGAAAGAGCGAGAAAGAGAGAAAGCAAGCAAGGTGCGAGGGAGTGAGAGATGGTCAGGGAGAGATAGAAAGAGAGAGAGACAGGGAGATGGAGAGAGAGAGAGAGAGAGAGATGGTGTTTCTTGACAAGGTGGAGACAATCAGGGTGAGTGAGTGAGAAAGATAGAGAGAGAGAGAGACAGAGAGAGAGAGAGAGAAAGAAGGCAGAGACAAGGTCATGAGATGAAAGGTAAATTGGGAAAATGAGGGACAGAGAGAGAGAGAGACAGAGAGGGAGAGAGAGACAGAGATACATACATAGAGACAGAGAGAAAGAGACAGACAGAGAGAGAGTAAGATAGAAAGAGAGAGAGAGAGCAAGAGAGACACAGAGAGAGAGACAGAGCGAAACGAGGTAAAGTCACCGAGAGATAAAGAGATAGACAAAGGAACGTAAGAGAGAGAGCAAGAGAGAGAGTGAGAAAGCGCGGTAAAGTCACCGAGAGATAAAAGATAGTCAGGGAAAAGTAAGATAGAGAGAGGGAGAGCGAGAGCAAGAAAGCGAGGTAAAGTCACCGAGAGATAAAGAGAAAAACAGGGGAAAGTAAGATAGAAAGGGAGAGAGAGAGAGAGCAAGACAGAGAGAAATAAAGCGAGGTAAAATCACTGAGAGATGAAGAGATAGTCAGGGGAAAGTAAGATAGAAAGTTGAGAGAGAGAGAGCAAGAGAGGGAGAGAGAGAAAGCGAGGTAACGTCACTGAGAGATGAAGACATAGTCAGGGGAAAGTAAGATAGAAAGAGAGAGAGAGAGAGCAAGTGAGAGAGAGAGAGAAAGCGATGGAAAGTCACTGTGAGATAAAGAGATAGTCAGGGTAAAGTAAGAGAGAAAGAGAGAGAGAGAGAGCAAGAGAGAGAGAGAAAGCGAGGTAATATCACAGAGAGATAAAGAGATTGTCAGGAAAAGTAAGATAAAGAGAGAGAGAGAGAGAGAGCAAGAGAGAGAGAGAGAGAGAGAAAGTGAGGTAAATTCACCGAGAGATAAAGAGATAGTCAGGGGAAGGTAAGATAGAAATAGAGAGAGAAAGCAAGAGAGAGAGAGAGAGAAAGCGAGGTAAAGTCACCGAGAGATAAAGAGATAGTCAGGGGAAAGTAAGATAGAAAGAGAGACAGTGAGAGGAAGAGAGAGGGAAAGAGAAAACGACGTAAAGTCACCGAGAGATGAAGAGATAGTCAGGGGAAAGTAAGATAGAAAGAGAGAGAGAGAGCAAGAGAGAGTGAGAGCGAAAGCGAGGTAAAATCACCGAGAGATAAAGAGATAGTCTGGGGAAAGTAAGATTGAAAGAGAGAGAGAGCAAGAGATAGAGAGAAAGAAAGCGAGGTAAAGTCACCGAGAGATAAAGAGATAGTCAGAGGGAAGTATGATAGAAAGAGAGAGAGAGCAAGAGAGAGAGAGAGAGATAGAGAAAGCGAGGTAAAGTCACTGAGAGATGAAGAGGTATTCAGGGGAATGTAAGAAAGAGAGAGGGAGACAGATTGAAAGAAAGCGAGGTAAAGTCACCGGGAGATGAAGATATAGTCAGGGGAAAGTAAGAAAGAAAGAGATAGAGAGCAAGAGAGAGAGAGAAAGCGAGGTAATGTCACTGAGAGATAAAGAGATAGTCAGGGGAAAGTAAGATAGAGAGGGAGAGAGAGAGCAAGAGAGAGAGAGAGAGAAAGCGAGGTAAAGTCACTGAGAGATGAAGAGATAGTCAGGGGAAAGTAAGATAGCAAGAGAGAGAGAGCAAGAGAGAGAGAGAGAGAAAGCGAGGTAAATTCACCGAGAGATAAAGAGATTGTCAGGGGAAAGTAAGATAGAAAGAGAGAGAGAGAGAGAGAGAGAGAGCAAGAGAGAGAGAGAGAGAAAGTGAGGTAAAGTCACCGAGAGATAAAGAGATAGTCATGGGAAAGTAAGATAAAGAAAGAGAGAGAGAGAGCAAGAGAGAGAGAGAGAGAAAGCGAGGTAAAATCACCGAGCGATAAAGAGATAGTAAGGGGAAAGTAAGATAGAAAGAGAGAGAGAGAGAGAGGAAGAGAGAGGGAAAGTGAAAGCGACGTAAAATCACCGAGAGATGAAGAGAGAGACAGGGGAATGTAAGATAGAAAGAGACAGAGAGAAAGCGAGGTAAAGTCACCGAGTGATAAAGTGATAGTCAGGGGAAAGTAAGATTGAAAGAGAGAAAGAGAGAGAGCAAGAGAGAGAGAGAGAGAGAAAGCGAGGTAAAGTCACCGAGAGATAAAGAGATAGTCAGGGGAAAGAAAGATAGAAAGAGAGATCAAGAGATCAAGAGAGAGAGAGAGTGAGAGCGAGGTAAAATCACCGAGAGATAAAGAAATAGTCAGTGGAAAGTAAGATAGAAAGAGAGAGAGAGAGCAAGAGAGAGAGAGAGAGAGAGAAAGCGAGGTAAAGTCACCGAGAGATGAAGAGATAGTCAGTGGAAAGTAAGATAGAAAGAGAGAGAGAGATAGAGAGCAAGAGAGAGAGAGAGAGAGAAAGCGAGATAAAATCACTGAGAGATGAAAAGATAGTCAGGGGAAAGTAAGATAGAAAGAGAGAGACAGAGCAAGAGAGAGGGAGAGAGAGAATGCGAGGTAACGTCACTGAGAGATGAAGAGTTAGTCAGGGGTAAGTGAGATAGAAAGAGAGACAAAGAGCAAGAGAGAGAGAGAGAGAGAGAGAGACAGAGACAGAGCGAAACGAGGTAATGTCACCGAGAGATAAAGAGATAGTCAGGGGAACGTAAGAGAGAGAGCAAGAGAGAGAGTGAGAAAGCGAGGTATATTCACCGTGAGAGAAAAGATAGTCAGGGAAAAGTAAGATAGAGAGAGGGAGAGCGAGAGCAAGAAAGCGAGGTAAAGTCACCGAGAGATAAAGAGATAAACAGGGGAAAGTAAGATAGAAAGGTAGAGAGAGAGAGAGCAAGAGAGAGAGAAAGCGAGGTAAAATCACTGAGAGATGAAGAGATAGTCAGGAGAAAGTAAGATAGAAAGTGAGAGAGAGAGAGCAAGAGCGGGAGAGAGAGAAAGCGAGGTAAATTCACTGAGAGATAAAGAGATAGTCAGGGGAAAGTTAGATAGAAAGAGAGAGAGAGATCAAAAGAGAGAGAGAGAGAAAAGCGATGTAAAGTCACTGTGAGATAAAGAGATAGTCAGGGGAAAGTAAGACAGAGAGAGAGAGAGAGAGAGAGCAAGAGAGAGACAGAGAAAGCGAGGTAATATCACAGAGAGATAAAGAGATTGTCAGGTGAAAGTAAGATAGAAAGAGAGAGAGAGAGAGCAAGAGAGAGAGAGAGAGAGAGTGATGTAAAGTCACCGAGAGATAAAGAGATAGTCAGGGGAAAGTAAGATAGAAAGAGAGAGAGAGAGAGAGGAAGAGAGAGGGAAAGAGATAGCGACGTACAGTCACCGAGAGATGAAGAGATAGTCAGGGAAAGTAAGATAGAAAGAGAGAGAGAGAAAGAGCAACAGAGAGAGAGACAGAGCGAAAGCGAGGTAAAGTCACCGAGAGATAGGCGGGGATAGTCAGAGAAAGTAAGATAGTCAAAGGGGAAAGTAAGATAGAAAGAGAGAGAAAGAGAGAGAGCAAGAGAGAGAGAAAGAGATAGAGAAAGCGAGGTAAAGTCACTGAGAGATGAAGAGGTATTCAGGGGAATGTAAGAGAGAGAGAGGGAGACAGATCGAAAGAAAGCGAAGTAAAGTCACCGAGAGATGAATATATAGTCAGGGGAAAGTAAGAAAGAAAGAGAGAGAGAGCAAGAGAGAGAGAGAAAGCGAGGTAAATTCACTGAGAGATAAAGAGATAGTCAGGGGAAAGTAAGATTGAGAGGGAGAGAGAGAGCAAGAGAGAGAGAGAAAGCGAGGTAAAGTCACTGAGAGATGAAGAGATAGTCAGGGGAAAGTAAGATAGAAAGAGAGAGAGAGATAGAGCAAGGGAGAGAGAGAGAAAGCGAGGTAAATTCACCGAGAGATGAAGAGATAGTCAGGGGAAAGTAAGATAGAAAGAGAGAGAAAGAGAGCAAGATAGAGAGAGAGAGAAAGCGAGGTAAAGTCACTGAGAGATGAAAAGATAGTCAAGGGAATGTAAGAGAGAGAGAGGGAGACAGAGTGAAAGAAAGCGAGGTAAAGTCACCGAGAGATACAGAGATGGTCAGGGGAAAGTAAGAGAGAGAGCAAGAGAGAGAGAGAGAGAGAGAGAGAGAGAAAGCGAGGTAAAGTCACTGAGAGATGAATAGATAGTCAGGGGAAAGTAAGATAGAAAGAGAAAGAGAGAGAGCAAGAGAGAGAGAGAGAAAGCGAGGTAAAGTCACTGACCGATGAAGAGATAGTCAGGGGAAACTAAGATAGAAAGAGAGAGAGAGAGCAAGAGAGAGAGAGAATGCGAGGTAACGTCACCGAGAGATAAAGAGATAGTCAGGGGAAATTAAGAGAGAGAGAGAGAGAGAGAGAGAGAGAGAGAGAGAGCAAGAAAGCGTGGTAAAGTCACCGAGAGATAAAGAGATAGTCAGGGGAAAGTAAGATAGAAAGAAAGAGAGAGAGAGAGCAAGAGAGAGAGAGAGAGAGAGAAAGCGAGATAAAATCACCGAGAGATAAAGAGATAGTCAGGTGAAATAAGATAGAAAGAGAGAGAGAGAGAGAGAGCAAGAGAGAGAGATAGAGAAAAGGATATAAAGTCATCGAGAGATAAAGAGATAGTCAGGGGAAATTAAGATAGAAATAGAGAGAGAGAGCAAGAGAGACAGAGAGAGAAAGCGAGGTATAGTCACTGAGAGATGAAGAGATACTCAGGGGAAAGTAAGATAGAGAGAGGGAGAGAGATAGCAAGAGAGAGAGAGAGAAAGCGAGGTAAAGTCACCGAGAGATAAAGAGATAGTCAGGGGAAAGTAAGAGAGAGAGAGAGAGCAATAAAGCGAGGTAAAATCACCGAGAGATAAAGAGATAGTCAGGGGAAAGTAAAAGAGAGAGAGAGAGAGAGAGAGAGTGCAAGAGAGAGAGAGAGAAAGCGAGGTAAAGTCACCGAGAGATAAAGAGATAGTCAGGGGAAAGTAAGAGAGAGAGAGAGAGAGAGAGAGAAAGCGAAGTAATTCACCGAGAGATAAAGAGATAGTCATGGGAAAGTAAGATAAAGAAAGAGAGAGAGAGAGAGAGCAAGAGAAAGAGAGAGAAAGCGAGGTAATGTCACCGAGAGATAAAGAGATAGTCAGGGGAAAGTAAGATAGAAAGAGAGAGAGAGAGAGCAAGAGAGAGAGAGAGAGAGAAACCGAGGTAAAGTCACCGAGAGATAAAGAGATAGTCAGGGGAAAGTAAGGTAGAAAGATAGAGAGAGAGAGCAAGAGAGAGAGAGAGAGATAGAAAAAGCGAGGTAAAGTCACCGAGAGATAAAGAGATAGTCAGGGGAAAGTAAGATAGAAAGAGAGAGAGAGAGAGCAAGAGAGAGAGAGGGAGAAAGCGAGGTAAATTCACCGAGAGATAAAGAGATAGTCTGGGGAAAGTAAGATAGAAAGAGAGAGAGAGCAAGAGAGAGAGAGAGAAAGCGAGGTAAAGTCAACTAGTGATAAAGAGATAGTCAGGGGAAAGTAAGATAGAAAGAGAGCGAGAGAGAGAGAGCAAGAGAGAGAGAGAGAGAGAGAGAAAGCGAGGTAAAGTCACTGAGAGATGAAGAGGTATTCAGGGGAATGTAAGAGAGAGAGAGGGAGACAGAGTGAAATAAAGCGAGGTAAAGTCACCGAGAGATGAAGATATAGTCAGGGGAAAGTAAGAAAGAAAGAGAGAGAGAGAGAGCAAGAGAGAGAGAGAGAGAAAGCGCGGTAAAATCACCGAGAGATAAAGAGATAGTCAGGGGAAAGTAAGATAGAGAGAGGGAGAGAGAGAGCAAGAGAGAGAGAGAAAGCGAGGTAAAGTCACTGGGAGATGAAGAGATAGTCAGGGGAAAGTAAGATAGAGAAAGAGAGAGAGAGCAAGAGAGAGAGAGAGAGAAAGCGAGGTAAAGTCACCGAGAGATAAAGAGATAGTCAGGGGAAAGTAAGATAGAAAGAGAGAGATAGAGAGCAAGAGAGAGAGAGAGAGAAAGCGAGGTAAAGTCACCGAGAGATAAAGAGATAGTCAGGGGAAGCTAATATAGAAAGAGAGAGAGAGAGAGCAAGAGAGAGAGAGAGAAAGCGAGGTAAATTCACAGAGAGATGAAGAGATAGTCAGGGGAAAGTAAGAGAGAGAGAGGGAGACAGAGTGAAAGAAAGCGAGGTAAAGTCACCGAGAGATACAGAGATGGTCAGGGGAAAGTAGAGAGAGAGAGAGAGAGAGAGAGAGAGAGAGAGCGAGAGGTTGGGCAGGCGTGATAAAGAATTAAGAATTCGAGAGAAAATAAAAATAAAAATAAGGAGAATTAAATCCCTTCTGGTTCCATGCTTTCCAGCCAACTTTAATCTGAAAAATTTAAATACAATGTCAATTGCTATCTACTGTCCTCCTGATTAGTCTTTTATCGTTTAGCTCATGAATATTTCTGCTCCTAATTCTTCCCCACTGTAATCCATTATGTTTCAGTGACTTCGCTGTTTTGAATGGGGTAACAGAAGACGGAAAGTGCGACACTGAGATCCGAAGGCGAATTGGCCTGGCGAAGGAAGCATTCCAGAAGTTGAGTCAGGTATTAAGAAACAGGACAATTTCGCTAGAAACTAGGAAGTGAGAACTGGATTGCTACGTGATGTCCGTACTTCAATATGGCAGTGAATGCTGGACAATACCATCAAAGATGAAGGAAAAACTTGAAGCAACTGAAATGTGGTTCTACAGAAGGATACTATGAATATCAGGGATCGAGCATGGGAGCAATGAAGAGTTTTTGGAAATGATGGAAACAAAAAGGAAATTAATACTGGAAGAGACAGCTGAAGTTCCTGGGATACGCAATGAGGAAGGAGGGCTTGGAGAATCTAATACTAACAGGCCAGATAGAGGGAAAAAGAGACAGGGGAAAGCAACGGATAATATATTTGAAGCACCTAATCAGGTGGATGACAGAACGAGGATTGCACGGTGTAGCAGGAGAAGGCGTGGTCAGAGCCACCAGGTATTAGGAAAACGTGGAAAGCCATGGTCGCCTACGTCTTGAAGGGACATGGCACAGAGAAGAAGAGAATACTTATTATAAAAAGGGTAAATAATGACTTCATAATCTCAGAGTATTTTAGGCTTAATTTCCTAAATTTAAGAACCCTTTCAATTTTGTGTTTGTTTATAATGTACGAAGATTTCGTAATTAGTTTTCTTAACGGTTTACATATGAGAAACAGCAACAAAAAACACGCAATATCTATTGTATTTTTATATAAGTAGATTATATATATTCTAAAGGCTGTCACTGTCGTGGCTCATAGTGAGAACCCGCCCTCAGTGTCTATAAAATTTCTCCCTGGTCAGTTAAGCGTCATACGTGATACACGCTTGGGCCACCATGTTTATAAAGAAACATGATTGACTGGGAAAAAGATTTTCGTGCAGTAGTTTGTCATTACTTTCTGCGGTAGACTAATTGCCAACCAAGGTTATAGAACCCAATCTATCCTGCTATTTAACACGTAGCTGGAGAGAGAAGCGACGGATTATTACCTTTCCCAGGGATATTTGCGCGATAGAAGATGCAACGAAATTCAAGTGGAATTCAAACTCTGCTCTCCGATTTCTAATTCAAAGACAATATCCATTACACCACAACGGACACTCATGATATACGCCTCAAATAACCTCTGACAAGAATGGCTATCTTTAAACTGGAGTATGGGTAAAGTTGGACGACTGGTGCCTCATAAAGAGTTGTGTAGGTTAGACAGGAGCATGACAGGGTAAGAAGACAATCTATCCAGGAGAAAGAAAGCCCTGATTTTAAACCTCCGTTTCCTTGCTGTCTTATTCCATAAAACGTGTCAACAGCTATAGAAGCAAATCCAGATATAATAGTCCCGACGGCGCTTGGCTGTCAACACAAAACCTTTTCGGCAACTCTTACAGCCGACAAGGTAGAGAGTATGTAGGGCAGCGTACAGCCTCTATAAACCATCTCCTAGGCCTTTGCCCTGCAGTTTCATCACAAAGCGACTAAATTCTGACCAAACGGCGCGCTAACTGCATCTCGCAGAATGAACGCTTGATTACAAGTACAAAAGAAAATGATATTATAAATGTTGGTTCTATAATATAATTAATTAAAGTCATTTTCAATCTTCCGTTCTTGAAAAGAATTTGAGCTCCATTATGTTAGTAAAATCAAAAACAGTTTAAAAATTATATTTTGAAAATAATTTTTAAATTGGTAAGAAATCAGGATTTTTAATAAACTAAAAAAAATTGGAATAATTTAGCATCAGGAAAACGCCCAAACCTGTCTGTGTTTCTTTCACTAACATACGCGGTATCTGCACTAACTTTTATAGCGTAGAATCATTCCTCCAAACTAACTCAACTGATATCTTAGCCCTATGTGAAACTAACCTTGACCCATCTATCCCCTTCTCTGAGTTCTATGTTCCTGGTTACCTTCCCCTCTTCAGGAAGGACTCCAACGTCCATATGCATGGGCTTGGTGTATATGTCAGCGAACCCCTCCCACTAGCTAGAGTAACATCTCTTGAATCCCTGGACCAGTCTCTAATGTGCTTCCGTCTCTCACTTCTAAGCTCTGTTAGCTCTCTCTTCTTCCTCTACCGCTCACCCTCCACCTCTGACTGTTCAGTACTTGACAGCATCTCTGACAATATCGACAAGGCCATTTCTTCTCACCCGTCTGTCCATATTTTCGTGTTTGGTGACTTTAACGCCCACCACACTAAGTGGATGGAAAACTCTGTAACCGACCTGCTGGTGTCCACACCTTTCATTTTTCAATCTCCCAAATCCCTTACGCAAGTGGTGGACTTCCCCACGCGTTTCTCCAATAGCCCTAATGGAAGGGACTCGCTACTAGACCTCTGCTTCACTTCTACCCCAAATTCTTGCTCCACCAGACAGCTCTGCCCTCTCGGAAATTCTGACCACGCCGTAGTTTCTGTCCATATCTCGTTCCACTCCACCCCTACCCAAGAAACCCAGACCAACAGAAAAACCTACTGCTATCAAAGAGGAGACTGGGATTCGTTCTGTGACTTCCTCTGCGACGTCCCTTGGAACAATGTTTTTAGTCTTCCCATCGAAGACTGTGCATCAGAGGTCTCCTCCTGGGTTAAGGCTGGCATCGATGCTTTCATCCCTGCCAAGAAATTTCATCTTAAATCCCATTCGTCTCCCTGGTTCACGCCCGCTTGCTCGGCCACCATTGCCTACCGGAATCACGCTTTTCTGGCTTTATCGTAGCCACGCGTCGGACCAAAACAGGAACCTTTTCGCCTCAGCTCGTAATAAGTGTAAAAAGATACTTAACGAAGCTAAGATGCTGTTTGCTGCCAGAATGAAGCAGCGCATAGCATCCTCTAAGTTCGGTAGCGAAGACTACTGGCGCCTCTGTAAAAGCGTGCTTAACAAGAGTAAGTCCTCAATACCACCACTAATCAACGAGTTTGAGGTCCTCACCTCCTCAGCGGACAGGGCTGAATGCTTTGTCCGTAGATTCTCGACCAATTCGAATCTGGATTCGACTGGAATCCATACACCCGATTTCCCATCTAGAACTGAGGCCCAATTGAATGACGTCCACATTATGCCCTCGCTGATTTCTAGCATAATCTCAAAACTTGACCCTCACAAATCGAGTGGTGGGGATCGAATCCCAATCATAGTCTTGAAGAATTGTGCCCCTGAACTCTCCTCTATCCTTTCTAAGCACTACCAACTCTGCCTATCTTCCTCCTGCTTTCCTGCCTGTTGGAAGTCTTCTTCTGTGGTTCCAATATTCAAGAACACTGGTGAACCCTCGGACCCCGCAAATTACCGCCCCATCAGCCTTCTTCCGAACTTCGGCAAAGTGTTCGAAGCCATTATCGATGCCGAGGTCGTTCAGCATCTCACAGCCCACGGGCTCCTCTCAGTATGGCTTCCGCTTCACCAGGTCTACTGCTGATATGCTAATGACCATCACCGAGTATATATACCAGGCTCCGACAAGAATGGTGAAGTCCGAACCGTCGCCTTGGATATCTCTAAACCATTCGACAGAGTATGGCATGCAGGCCTTCTACGGAAACTGCGAAGCTATGGCATAACTGGACTTTTGTTGGACTTAATCCAGTCATTCCTCTCTAACCGCACACTGAAGGTGGTATTAAACGGACATGCCTCCCAAAACTACCCTATAAACGCGGGTTTTCCCCAAGGCTCTATCCTTGGTCCTACGCTCTTTCTAATCTACATCAATGATATCCCCGATGCCATAAGATCACAGGTAGGCATGTACGCCGATGATACCACAGTTTACTCTCACCTCGATCAAAAATCTGGTGTTGATGACAAGGCGAACCTCGCTGCCGAGCTTGTAAAGGACCTCCAATCCGTGGTGGATTGGGGTAAGAAATGGCTCGTAAAATTCAATTCTTCCAAAACAAAGTTGCTCTCAATTAACCACCACAGACAACCGCACCTCCCTCCCATTAGTATGGAACAGGCTTGCCTCCCAGAGAGTAAAACTCTACGCCTGCTTGTCCTGACACTCTCAGCGGACCTCAAGTGGAATGACTACGTCGAATCCATTGCTAAATCCGCTGCTATGAAAGTCGGCTCTCTGTGCAGGGCGCAGAAATTCTTTCCGTCTGAATCTATCCTGCACTTATATAAATCTACCATCCGCCCGTGTATTGAGTAATGCTGCTACATCTAGTCGGGTGCCCCTGCTATCCTCCTCGGGGTTCTTGATAAAATACAGCGAAGAATCTGTAATGTGATTGATTCCGACTTGGCTGACCGGCTGCAGTCGTGGCTTACCTGTGCCTCTTGTATAAATACTTTCATGGCTTCTGCTCTGACGAACTTAAATCACTGGTGCCCCCCTAGATGTGAATTTGCACGAGATATTAGATTGGCAATTAGTTCCCACCCTTTTACAGTGAAACCGATGAAATGTAACCGCAATTTCTACTCCAACAGCTTCTTTCCTCGCACTTCCCGCCTGTGGAATTCCCTACCGCATGCTTGCTTCCCCGACGGCTACAACCTCCAGGAGTTTAAATGTAAGGTCAATAGACACCTCCTAACACACTAACTCACACCCACTCTTTCCAACTCTCTCCCTATGTACATCCTAAGTCGTCTATCACCCTCCTTCAGACATTTCCTATACCCAATCGCTCTAGGTAACTTCCTGCGCTATAGTGGCAGTGGAATGCCTTGCTTGCGGGTGACACGATTTTAAAAAAAGTCCGCGTTGTTGCAGACTGCGCATCAACATGAGATATTTATTCTCATGTTAATTTTATGAGACTACTCTTCCATGCTGGCTCAAGACATGTTAAAAGAGAGCGCTTGGAGATTTTCCAGTGTATATTACCAGTTCTTTCTTCGGTAAACTAATTATATAACCTAGTAATGTCCTTCTGTTAACCCTCTGCAAGCTATTTTGAATTCAGAGTTTCCCTCTTGTACAGTATAGTTGAGTCAGCTGGGCACCGTCGGTGATAAAAATAGTTGTGGGATTTCCCTTTTTTCTATTATAATAGTACAGTATGCATATACTCCTGCTATAATGAGGTTCGTTAGAGTACCGTATTAGATCCGTATGTTACCGAACGATACCAATGTTTCACAAAGAATACCGCATCCGTAGACACAGAAGCTCTGAGCTCCACTCAGGCAGAATGGTATTACACAGCACCCGTCAGTTCGATGTGGACATAATAACTCCAGCACGGCTTCAATTCAAAGACTTATATATATATATATATATATATATATATATATATATATATATATATATATATATTCCTACTAATCGTATTCCTGGATTACTAACCTGCGTCCAGTTGCATCTTTACGTTTAATATAACATTTTTCTATCTCAAATATCTGTTTTGTTGTTCATTATTTTGTGTGGTTCCTCACCCGGAATCCACAACAAAAAGAGTACCATAACACAATTCACTTTGCTAGAACTTTGGAAATTGCTTGCTGTAGTGCTTGGCATTTGAACCGAAAATCTATAATAGTAACATTTCAGAGTTTTTGGTGAACAATCTGGGTACAGTGCAGAGGATTCAGAAAGAGTTGAATTTTTTATCCAGCCAACATCATCTTGTTTGAAGTGATCACTAGTCCTGGTGACGTTATGTCTTCTTTCATCATTCCACAGTCTCAGACTCAATTTGAGCAAGTTAACCAGTACGATAATATAGTGGCTAGAAAACCAATGTACTTTATTTCTACGATGAGGAGTTATCATTATTTGCATTCTGACACCATTATTATTATTAAAACTGTGCAGTCGATATCCCCTCTGTTCGCTGCTTGTCAATCGGGGTTTATTATTATCGATGAAGATAGATTATCCTCTTTTATCTGCGCATGTTTAGGTATATATCGTCTAGTCCTTATTTTGGTATGCTTACTTAGTATTACTCGCTAAATATCTGCACTACACAGCAAAGGATCTCGTAAGTATAGTGTCGCAAAATTCAAAAATCAACGTTTTCATCAGGTGAACGATAATTTCCTGAGCTAAAGACGAGTGCAGAACTTGGAGTCGAAATCCTCGACTGCCTGCTGCCACAATTGATACTAAGTCATGTCACTTTTGATTGCATTTCAATTGGCTTCTCTCTTTACTGCTGCGATTTCTTGTGTTTCTTATTTGTAAGGCGAGGTCTCAATTCATCGTCATTCTGTTACATCTTTCATTGTTTTTCTCATTCTATCGAAATACATACAGCGAGGCAGAAATTAAGCAAATTAAGAAAACAAAATGTAGATGGCATGTTGCATTTTTTAAATACGTTAATTAGTCAGGAATGTTTGAATGAATTGCCAATGGATCAGTTATTTCTGACAACACACTACCAGTCATAATTACTAGGCCAACCAAGTTTTAAAAAAAAGATTATGTATTTCATACGGTTTTTAGTGTTAATTGCCAAATGGATAATACTAAAGAAAATAGAATGTTTATTTTGTTATTATTACTTTGCAAAATTTTACAAGGGAAATAGCGACAATTACCCATCGCATCATATATATATATATATATATATATATATATGTATATATTGTTTGAACATTATTTTTTATTATTCAATTTGTCGGTTGGTTATAACCAAGTTTCGTTAATATATATATATATATATATATATATATATATATATATGGGCATGTATTATGATAATATACATGCTAAAAAGTCTGCCTTCTTCTACCGAACGCCCATGGCCCAGAGGTAGAATCGCCGACTGACGCCACTTCGGCCGGGTTTCAATCCTGGGTTTAGAAGCAATCGGAGTCTAACCGTACTGATGTGCTGTGATACAGCGAAACAGACCTGTCTGCGGATGACTATATATATATATATATATATATATATACCACCAGCCATAATTATTAGGCCATCACAGTTTATAAAAAACAACAACTATATATTTCATACTATTCTTTAGTATTTATAAATGAAAATAGAATGTTTCTTTTGTTATTATTATTTGCAGGATTTTACAAGGCAAATAGTGACACTTTACCCATCGCGCCATGTAGATTTTTATTTCTCTCTCTCTCTGACTCTCTGTCTCTCTCTGTCTCTCTCTTTCTCTCTCTCTCACTCTCTCTCTCTCTCTCTCTCTATATATATATATATATATATATATATATATATATATATACATTACCGGCCATAATTATTAGGCTACCACAGTTTAAAAAACACCTATGTATTTCATACTGTTTTTAGTATTTATTGCCAAATGAAAATAGAATGTATCTTTTGTTATTCTTACTTTGCAAAATTTTACAAGGCTCTACTGCTTGGTAGGGTAAGAACCATTTTGTTTGAATCTAAAAAGAACAGAACTTGGAACTTGTTCGAATACAAGTATTTTGCCCCGTTTTAAGGGTGCATTGGCTATTCCTAGAAATAAATTGTCGAGAATATATATTATACATTGAAGTATATCAAGAAATCTATATAATGAATAACTCAATATATTTTTCATTTACATTTTTCATACTATTATATGTCGCGATTAGAGTTTTCATTTACATATTATTGACATCTCTTATCGATGGGATGGCAGATTTTTCTAATCTATTTTTCTCATTCTACATATGGACACAATATATCGAGTCTTGAATCGGATTAATGGATTGGCATGACACGTGGAACTTTCTCTTACTTGTCGTCTTCTGTTTTCTCTCTACCCTTCTTTTCTTTTCTCTCGGTGAAAAACTTCCACAGTTTGCTTCGATTAATAAATCAAAATGAAAAATAAAAAATGGATTAATCCACGACTCAGTTGACACCTAGCAATATTTAAAATATTATTTTGGCAAGCTGGGAAATATGTGTGTAAATATAAGTAACTCTCTCTCTCTCTCTCTTTAAATTTTCTTTTTCTCCCCACATATATAGATGGTTGGCAACTATATATATATATATATATATATATATATATATATATATATATATATATATATATGCAGCAATTTTTCTTTAAGCATGTTTCGTTGAATATGACATAAAAAGAAAATTTAATTAATTTTTGATCTAGTTTTTCGTGCATTTTTCCTTACGGCGGGAGGAAGCAAATGCAAATATGCCCTTATAGTCTATTGTCCTTAATTTATTCAAACAATTCTTTAGCCACTTTTAAGGGGATCAGTTTTGAGTGCTATTAATTTCCCTTAATATTTCTTTAGTATACAACATTCCATCTCTTTCTTCATTAAAGTTTCAACCAAAAATATTACGGAAATTATTTTGAATTGTGACGCTTATGTCCAGATTACGGCCATATCCCGTTGAATACACCGGTTTTCCCTCGATCACCGAATTTAAGCAACGTTGAGCCTGGTCAGTACTTAGATGGGTGACCGCTTGGGAATACCAGAAGCTGTAAGCTTTTAGTGACGGATGTGCGTTGTGGTACAGTGGATATCGGCTCAGAAAGAGAAATCGGTGAGCCGAGTTCTAATTCCAGTTGAATACCCTGCATTCGCTTAAGCACTGGTACCCTTGGGAAAGGTATTAATCCGTCCCTTCCCTCCAGTTATCAGTTAAACAACAGAGTAGGACTTGGGGACGCTGTCCTTAAAAAAACAAATCCCAATGAATCTTGGTACTCGAAAAGAAAAAAGTATTACTAGACACAAAACTTATATAAAAACAACAGTAAATTGTTGAAAGAAAAAGGTATCATGGTATTATTTCCAGACCTCCAAAAATATTAAATGAAAGATTTGAAATAATTTTTTTTTTAATCATTTCACCCCGAGCAAGGCGGAAATGCCACTGATGTGCGGGGAGGGGGGGGGGGGCAACATTACTGTAAAAGACTAATTAGAAGAGAGTGAGGAGTACAAACCAGTTAGAAAGGAGCAATAGAAAGCTGAGAATGCAGGTGCGATGACAGATACATACGTGGAGAGAAAGGGAAGGATATACGGGGGTGGGGAGAGAGCTAGAATCCAGTGGTTAATAGATGAGTATTGACATTGCATTTAAATTCTTGGAGGTTGTAGCCATCAAGAAAGCAAGAATATGGGAGCGAGTTCCACAGGCGGGAAGTTCGAGAGAAGAAGCTGCAGGAGTAGAATTGTCGTCTGCATTTGGCTAACCTAACTGTGAATGGGTGGAACCCAGTTGCCAGTCTGGTTGCACAAGTAAACACCTGTTGCAGAGGCACCAGTGACTTAAGTTCCTCCGAACAGAAGCCATGAAAAATATTTATAGAACAGACAAAGAGAGGCCACATTTCGTCGGTGGGGAAGTGGCTGCAGTCGAGCCGCCAAGACAGTACCTATCATATTACAGACTCTCATTTGGAGCCTGTCGAGAACACTTAGGTGAACGGTAGGGGCGCCTGACCATAAGTGGCAGCAGTACTCCATGCACAGACGTTTAGTTGACTTGTATATATGCAGGATGGATTCAGGCGGAAAAAAACATCCTGGATAGACATAATGACCCAACCTTCTTAGCAGTGGGTTTAGCTATGGATTCGATATAGTGGTTCCATTTGAGGTCTGAAGAGAGGGTAAGGCCGAGGAGGCGCAGTGTATTGTTCACAGGGAGAATCGCTTGAACCATCTCAACTCATCTCTTCCCTCCTCTGACCTCTCCATCCCTGGTTATCTTCTCCTCTTAAGGAAGGATTCCACTGTCCACATGCATGGGCTGGGGGTCTACGTCAGCGAACACCTGCCCTAACTAGGGTGACTTCACTCGAATCTACTGACCACCAATAAGTATGTCTCCGTCTGTCTCTCCTCAGTTCGGTTAGTTACCTATTCTTTCTTTACCGTTCTCCCTTCTCTCCTGACTGTTCCCTACTAGATAGCAATGCTGACAACATAGATAAGGCTATTTCCTACCACCCATTCGCCCACATATTTGTATTCGGAGACCTCAACGCCCATCACTCT
>JBBBDQ010001180.1:3725000-3797500 GCA_037127315.1 Ascarosepion bandense
ATGGAACTTTGTCTGTGTGTGTGTGTGTTTGTGTGTCCATTAACTATAGACTCCGAAACAGCTGAACCGATTTTCTTGAAAATTTACACAGTTGTACTATAAGCGTCTGCGAGTGTTCTTTGCTAGGTTTTGTGTCGAGGTACCCCCGATAAATATCGAAAATCGATAATCGAAAAAATCGGGTTATAGAAGGAGTGGTCCGATTTTAATAAAAATTGATATGCTCATAGACAAAGACATAAGAAACGATATTCAGAAGTTTCAAGGTTGCAGTTCTTACAACAATAGTACAGAAAATCGATAATATATATATATATATATATATATATATATATATATATAAAGCAAGATGTTTGTGTGCGTGTCTGTTTATCTGCCTGTATGTCTGTACTTTTTTAGCCCTTTTATTTTAGTTTTTTCTCTGGTTTGTCTCTAAGTAGGTAAAATTGTAGTTCCTAGTCTCACCCATGATACCATTTACTCAGTGGACTTATTTAGCCTCCAAAATTCACTTTACGACGAAAAAAACTTATTTGATATCGATACCTGCAAATCAAAATTTGACTTACATCCATTCGTTTTCTTTCAGTCTACGGTTTCGCTTTAACTGGATACTACTATTGCTTTTTAGTCTTTCGTTCCAACGTCCAAAGAATCTGAGCTCCAGGACTATGGATTAGTTTTAAAGCTTTCATTACACCCGAGCAACGCCGGGCTATACTGCTAGCATATATATAATGTAGAGAGATTTGTCATTTAGGTATGCAGTGCAGTGTTACATATGTCAGGCCGACATTATTAGTTCTTATATAAAGTTTGTTGTAATTTAATATCTTTTTGTATACGTGCTTTTTGTTTTATATATATATATATATATATATATATATATATATATATATATATATATATATAATCATTTCACACCAGCAAGGCGGTAACGTCACTGATATGCAATGGCATACATAAGAGAGTTAAATATTTTAGACAGGTGGAGAGTGAAGACAAAAATGAACTAGTTACAGGGGGTAAAAGAGAATAGGCAAGAGAGGATGTGAATACAAGAGTGAAAACAATTACGAAGGTAGAGAGAAAGAAAAAGAACAGGATACACGGGGTGATGTATAAAGGACTAGAGTTACGTGGATAAAAGATGGGAATTGACTTTGCATTTAAATTGCTGGAGGTTGTAGCCGTCAGGAAAGCAAGTATATGGAAGGGAGTTCCATAGGTGGGAAGAGCGAAAAAAGAAGCAATGGAAGTAGAATTGTCACTTGCATTTGGTTGATTTAACTGTAAATAGGTGGGACCTTTGTGCCAGTCTGGTTGCACGAGTAAATTCTTGTGAGAGGGGTACCAGTGACGTATGCTTGTCAGCGCATAAATCATGAAAACATTTATAGAAGAGACAGAGGGAAGCCACATCACGCTGATGAAAAAGTGGTTAGAGCCAGGTCGGGACCAATCAAATTACAGATTCTTCTTTGGAGCCTGTCGAGAACACTGAGACGAACAGCAGGGTCGCCTGACTAGATATGGCAACAGTATCCCGTGCACGGTCGGATGGTTGATTTGTATATGTGCAAGATGGATTCAGGCAAAAAAAAAAAAAAAAACTTCCTGGCCCGACACGGTGACCCAGTCTTCTTAGCAGAGGATTTAGTTACTGATTTAATGCAGTAATTTCACTTGAGGTCGGAAGAAAGGGTAAGGCTGACGAGGCGCAGTGTATTGCTTTCAGGGAGATTTGCTTGGTCAAACGCGATTAATGTGAGGAAATTTGTCACTTAACTGAGTAGAGTCTTGATTCGAAGTTTCGTGAAGGCAGACCTCATTCGTAGTGTATATCATGGAGTCCTAGAATTAAATCTCTCTTTCAATTAAATCTGGCAATTAAAATAAAATGATTCAATTTTATGTTTTTTACTTCATTATGAGACAAAGGGATTAGATTTATATTTCATATTAAAAGTTTTTAGAAAATGTTCAACATGTGTTCAGTTTGTATTTGTGAAAATTTTAAATCATTCTACAGCATTGTTAAACACATTTTAAATCATTTCGTGTGCCATCTGCTGCACTGTTAAGGGAATGCGTTCTTTACACTGAGAACATTATTGATCTTTTGATTATAAAGCTTTGTTTTTATGAAGCCCCATGCAATGGAATCCAGAGTGGAAGCAGGTCAACAAAGATGCTATCTTGTGTATTCATTATTAATAGAGTTTCGAAAGGAAATGAAAATATTATTTTTTAAATTAGAAAATAAAAAGTGGAGTCATAAACAAAATTAGAAATTTATACCCTTATAACACACAAATATGATGAACAAAAACAGTGAGTTACAAAAAGATTTTCCCGTTTTGTCTTGTCGGATTTCTCAACAATAAATCAATACAGGATGATTTTCAAAAGTAAGTGTAGTGCATTCTGGGAATGGAGCCCGTACAAATTAATAAACAACGACTAGTAATTGAGATAGAAAATAAATGTATTAACGTAAAGATACAGACATGAATGAAGATTAGTAGTCCAGAAATGCGGATTAGTAAAATGTACAAGTCTCTGGAAGTGAAGAATTAGTATATTGAGTATGTCCGCGTTGGAAACAGACGCGTACTGCGATGAGTGGCGCACAGAGCTACTATGAACTATTGTGTACTGACTGTTAATCTCTCTCTGGACTCTCGTATTCTCCGGTTAACTCTCTGTGAAAACGCGGTATTCGGTATTTATTTACCCTCCAACTAAAGCAAAATATGGCACAAGACCTTTTTAATGATGGTCTTCCTGGCCATATAGCCCAGTTAAAAATATCTGTCTAATTTTGCCCAATCGTGCCTCTACCCTTCGGCGGAGCCACGACTGGGTTAATGATCTCCGACCGAAGGCAGAGAGGTGACAGCGTAAGAAAATGCGGTATTCTGTATTTATCTGCTCTCCTACTAGAGCAAAATGTGGCACAAGGCTTTTTTTACGTTGGACCTCCGGGCCATATCAGTTAGTTAAGTGCCATACGTGATACACGCTTGGGCGATCATGTCTTGAAAGAGACATGACTGACTGGGCAGAAGATTATCCTGCAGTAGGTTGCCATTGCTTTCTGCGGTAGACTGGTTGCCGACCAAGTCTATAGAACCCAGTCTGTCCTGCTATTTGACCCATAACTGGAAGGAAGAGACGGAGTAATACCTTTCCCAAGGGTATTTGAACGTAAGTGAATACAATGGATTCAACTGGAATTCGAACTCGGCTCCCCGGTTTCTCGTTCCGAGCCGATATCCATTGTACCACAACGCACATGGTCCGGCCAAAAATAGGTCACTAATTTTGCCCAGTCGTGACTTTACTCTTCGGCGGAGTCACGACAGGGTTAATGCTCTCCTCCCAAAGGCAGAGAGCTGACAATGTCATAGGAACTACCACATGAAAACGCGGTATTCTGGTAATCATCCATCCTCTCACTAGTGCAAAATGCGGTACAAGGCCTTTTTAAATGTGGGTCCTCTGGGCCATATAGCCCAGCCAAAAACTTCTGTCAAATTTTGTCCAGTCGCGAATTGCGAAGTTTTTCATCTGAAGGTTTTCAGAAGGTTGAAAATTGTGGATTAGTGGAATAGTGTAAGAATAAATATTTTTCTCTATCAATAAATTTCTGTTTTAACATGAAAAATGTATAACATGAACTGTAGCAGTTAATGTTCAACGAGAAAGTTAAATGTATCAAGAGTTCGTACAAATGTTCATAGCTGTAATTTGTTGAAAAGAATTTATGCGAACGTAGTTATGTATGTATGAGCGATTGTTCAGTAGGAATATCTTTTAATGGAGGAGGAGAAGTAAAATGAACCAGCACAGGAGAAAGAAGGGGAAAATCGATTAATGTCCGAGTTGACTTAAAGCATCTACCTTGTTACATTTTAGCTTGTCGTCTTTCCTGCTTCCATCTGAGACAGACTGACGTTAATCCGATCAAAGCCTTTATAGTCATTCAGATTTTTCACACTGGATTGCTAAGTTTCTTTAGTCTTGCAAATCTCTTCCACTGGTCAGAAAATCGATTTAACATCTACTTGCGAAATCCGATTTCGATATTTTCTTTAAATACATGATCAATCCTTTTCCTAGTTTGGCAAAACGAGGATTTCACACGTCATTGTGAATTTTTGTAAGTGTGAAAAAAAAGGTTGATTTTAATTGTTAATTTTCTATCCACCATATAATAAAAGCAATAAATGTATGAATGTTTGTTGAAATGTATGTGTGTAAAATAATTTACGTGTCAAGTGTATTTAAATGATGAACGACGTTTTAAATTATGGTTTTGAGAAGATCATTGGCGGTTTAATATATAAAAGTGTGTGACTAGTAAAACAAAAACATTTCCGTTTAAAATTGTATCAAAATAATGTTTAGAAGTATCAAGCGAAATCATATAAACAAAGAAGTATTATTGATCATACATTGTTTTACTACACGTGACACGTATCTGACCAATGAAATCAAGCAGCAATCAACATTTCAATATAATATTTCCAATCTTTTCCCTTTTCTTTTTTTGTTTATTTTTTTTTCAATTGGAGTAGATAGACTGAACTATCGCCCGGTTCACACTCCACCCTCGTCTATTGCACAGGTGTAGAGGCTCATCCCTTGTTCCCTGTTTAGGTTGTGGTTTCCGGCTTTCTCTTTTCCAATCTTTTCACTTTTCTTTTTTGTTTGTTTTTTTTTCAATTGGAGTAGATAGACTGAACTATCGCCCGGTTCACACTCCACCCACGTCTATTGAACAGGTGTAGAGTCTCATCCCTTGCTCCCTGTTTAAGATGTGGTTTCCGGCTTTCTCTTTGCCAATATATTCACTCTTACGTAGCCCACTGCACACCAGTGGCCTTACCGCCTTGCTCGGGGTGATATGATTAAAAAAATATCTCTTTGTTTCTTAAAAAATAAAAATAAATAAATTCGTGTCTTATTAAATAATCTTTGAAGAAACTTAAGTGAAACATATCAAATTAAAATAACTTTTTCTTCTTTTTCTTTAATTATTCTATCATCTTGTCGGATTCAGTCCATATATTCAACTCATACATATGCAGCTTCCATCAGAGATTATCATATTATATTATATATTAATTTCGGTATTTAATATTGTATTGCAAGAGTCAAATTATGTTTTCTCTTATTTTAGGTTTAAAATATTATAAAAATTTCTAGTCAGGTAATGGACATTTCATCAATCATTTATGCGGGGGCGCTCTCCACCTTTCCACAGAAATGGACTATTCGAATCACGAAATAAAATAGTAGTGATTATACCTCGAGGAAAGAAGTCGAGTGAGCGAGTCAGTCGGCTATTTCCGGTATTGCACCGGAAGTGTTCTACTAGTCAATCTATGACGTCTCTACGACGATACTATATACTAATTACCTTGTTCTGTATTCTACTAATCCTCACCTCTTGTAAATACTTCTCTTTCCCGTCAATACACCTACTTTTATACTATTACGTTGTTTTGTATTATTTCACATAATTCTGTTAACCGACGTAACAATTTACAACAACGACACATATGCATTTATCCGACAGCGCAGGGCCAATATTGTAAAGAAGGATTCAGTTAGAGAGGGAGGAAAAGAAAGGTAAAAATTGGATATAAATATGTAATATGTGCGGGGATAGGACAGGTAAAAAAACGAGAAAACTATAAAAGGGGTAGCGAATAATGTCGTAAGAAAAATAGGGACTAGAAAGTAAGAAGCAAATATAGATAGCTAGATAGTAAGAAAGAGGAAGCATGTAATTTGCATAGAAAAAAAAAGAGAGTAATATAAAAGAAATATGGGAGGAGAGAAGGAACTTATAGGGGCCTCGGCTAGGTTTGTCAAACTGGCCTTGTGCCAAACACAAACGAAGTCCCCACAATTTAAAATATCAGAAGGTTGAAAGCATAGAATGAAAGAATAAAAGTGTTTACAAAGAAAGGAAACTACAAGACCTCCTACAGAAGGTTGCTGAAGAGAATGACAAAAAAAAAAAAGACTACAAATAAAATGCAAGAAAACTGAATGCATGGTCATCAGCAAAAGGTGCAACCCAAAATGCCAAACACAGGAGGGGGAAACTAGAATCAAGCAAGTACAAATATTTAAATACCTAGGAAGTGTTCTAACAGGAGATAGAAAGTGCGACACAGAGATCCGAAGGCGAATTGGCATGGCAAAGGACGAGTTCCAGAAGCTGAGTAAAGTACTAAGACGCAGGAAAATTTCACTAGAAACAAAGAAAAGAGTGCTGGATTGCTATGTGATGTCAGTTCTTCAATACTGCAGTGAATGTTGGACAATATCATCGAAGATGAAGGAAAGATTTGAAGCAGCGGATATGTGGTTCTACAGAAAGATGCTGTGGATATCATGGACCGAGCATGTGAGCAAAGATGATGTATTGGAAAGAATGGCATCGAGAAGAAAATTAATAGTGAGCATCAGGAAAAGAGAACTGAACTTCCTGGGACATTTAATGAGGAAAGAGGGATGAGAACCTGATACTGACAGGCCAGATAGAAGGAAAAAGAAACAGAGGAAGGCAGCGGATAAGATATTTGAAGGGCCTGAGCAGGTGGATGACATAACAAGGGTTGCGTAGTGTAACAGCAGAAAGCGTGTTAAGAGTTACCAGGGATAGGGAGACGTGGAAAGCAATGATCGCCTACGTCCTGAAAGGACAAGGCACATAGAAGAAGAATATATACGCCAACTGTTGATAAGAAATTATAATGTGGGTATAAAATGAGGGTTCAATTCTATATTATAATCAATATATAAACTGATCCCTCATTTTGTGGCCATGTTTCTATACATTTATATTCTAGTGGATGACAGAACGGGGGTTTCATGGTGTAACAGGAGAAAGCCTGCTAAGAGCCACCAGGGATAGGGAGACGTGGAAAGCCATGACCACCTACGTTCTGAAAAACCAAGGCACTTAGAAGAAGAAAAAGAAGAAGAATTTTTAAAATTAGTGAAATTTCATTTACTGAACAGAATAACGTAAGTATGTAAGAGAAAAATATTCAAATAGAAATATTAATGGTTAATTGTTCAACGAAAAATGTAAGTAGTTAAATGTTCCACAGAAATTCATTGGTTATAGTTGATAGTAGCAGAGTGTGTATGTGTAGAAAGATTGAAAAGATTACTAATAATGTCTGTGTTCTCTTTACTCTTTATGGCCGAAGAAAAAGGAAAAAGGAAAATCAAGCAATAGAAGAGGTTGCACTTATTGAAGTCTTTTGAAGTATCTTGCTGTTGTTGTTTTCTTTGACTGCCTGTGGGTGAAGACGAAGAAAAGAAAATTAAAATGAGAGGTAGAACGAATGCATTTCAACGAGACACAACAGGATCGACTTCTTAAAACTTCTTTTGTTACATTGCAACAAGGTCAGTCAGATTACCGCTCCCATGTCGGAGTGTCTTGACCGGTCACGAGACGTGGTTAAGTAGTGAATTTTAGTCATGTGATCGGCTCCCAACAGCATAACAATTTTCTATGCGTGAAAAAAATTGACCGGGGTCATACATCAATTTGCTATTTCCCATCCAATCAGAATAAAAAGTCTTAACACCCATCCTGACTTGTGAAATTTGCCTCGGTTTGGTTTTTTCCTAAATGTTTTTAGTTGTTTTGATCCGATTTAGCTGGTGTGGAATTTTACTTTTTTCGTTTGAGTTAATTGCAAGAGGATATAGAATTTGTATCCTATAAACTGAGTGACTCATGTGTAGATTAATTATGTTATTAAAAATGCGATAAAAAGAGAGAGGTGTAAAGAGAGAGAGAGAGAGAGAGAGAGAGAATTAAAGAAAGGAATGCACAGATATATAATTAACAGGAGGTATTTTGGAAAAAAAGAAAAAATAAGAAATGTAGAAAATAAGAGAAAACAGATCGTAAAAAGAAAGAGAGCAGGAAAACAAAAAAGATATACAGGTAAAGAAAAATAGATTGGGAAAAAGAGAGAGAGAAAGAGAGAAGAAGACATAAACAAGGAGAGACCCAGACATATGTAAAAAGAAATAAAAACATTAATATCGAATGAGACCTAGTTTAATATATATATATATATATATATATATATATATATATATATATATATTAAGAGAGACAGAGAGAGAGAGGGGGAGACAGAGAGATAGAAAGAGAGACAGAGACACAGACACAGAGAGAAAGATCAATAGCGAAAGAGACCAAAAGCAAGTCCAAGACATTTTCAAACAGATATATATATATATATATATATATATATATATATATATATATATACATATATATAATGAACTTCAGAGGAACATTAATAAATATACAGTAAATACCTCCAATAAATAGCAAAAAACTCATAGTATGAAAAAATTAGTTTCCAAACTTAATGAAAATGAAATTTTTTTCTATCAGAATGTTTATGCTATTATTAAGAGGAATGATCTTAGTATTTTTTAATGATTTTAAACATTTTTTTTTCTAATCCTGTCTAACACGTTGGAAATTTTGGTAAACAATCATGTTTCGATTTTAGTTAGCGGGTAACCAGATCGTTACGGAAGTTTACAATGAAAAATGTAAAATGACGTAACTCACTTTTTTCGGTAAAAAAAAAACAAAAACAAAAAACACATTAATTTGAAATTCTTGCAGAAATCAAATACTTGTTGGAGTTCAATGAAAATTTCAGGACTTATTAAAAAATTAATGAAATTATTTTTTGAAATCGTTATTTTTAAAAATGTCTTAATAATTTATTTTGCATATGTTACCCCCACATACTCCATGTAAATTAACTAAATATATAGGTAAAGTTGGTTTTACATGTTAAACGCAGGACTCATTGGGGATATAAAGTCATCTATTATTTTTTCAACTATTTGGCCCTTTTTCTGAAAATCTGCTTCTAATAGTCAGTCAGTCAGTCAGTTAAGTGCCATACTTAATACACGCTTGGGCGATCACGTCTCGAAAGAGACATGACTGACTGGGTAGAAGATTATCCCGTAGTAGGTTGCCATTGCTTTCTGCTGTAGATTGGTTGCCGACCAAGTCTATGGAAACCAATCTGTCATGTTATTTTAACTGATAGCTAGAGGGGGGAGGTATGTATTATATTATTAAGTAATAATTAGTGGGGGATCAGTTTATTACTTCAAAGCAATAGAAAACTGATCCCCCAATTTATGACCAGTAGAAGCCTTAATCATGTTTTCAACTATTATATTCACTCAGTCAGTCAGTTAAGTGCCATACGTGCTACAAGCTTGGGCGATCATGTCTCGAAAGAGACATGACTGACTGGGCAGAAGATTATCCCGCAGTAGGTTGCCATTGCTTTCTGCGGTAGACTGGTTGCCGACCAAGGCTATAGAACCCAATCTGTCCTGTTATTTAACCCATAACTGGAAGGAAGAGACGGATTAATACCTTTTCCAAGGGTATTTGCGCGTAAGTGAATACAATGGATTCAACTGGAATTTGAACTCGGCTCCCCGGTTTCTAGTTCCAAGCCGATATCCGCTGTACCACAACGCACATCCTCTAATAGTAAAATAAAACAATGCAATAAAACTATGACTTAATTTAGTTCGATCACTGGTTTAAGAAATAATAAAATTGAAGAACATTATAATCTGAAGAAATACTTTTATTCGATTTATAATGACATTTTGAAAGAATTGTTTTCTTTTTTAATTGTAATAATTTATAAAGTTTTACAAATATTTAAATATATTTCAGATTTGTAGACGTTAGCTTATTAAGTTATTAAGTGAAGAGTATATTTACGTCAGTCAGTTAAGTGACATACGTCATACACGCTTTGGGCGATCATGTCACGAAAGAGGCATAACTGACTGGGCAGAAGATTATCCCTCAGTAGGTTGCCAACCAAAGCCATAGAACCCAATCTGTCCTGTTATTTAACCCATAACTAGAGGGAAGAGTGAGATTAATACCTTTCCAAATGATATTTGCACGTAAGTGAATGCAGGGAATGAAAATGAAATTCGAACTCGCCTCCCCGGTTTCTCGTTCCGAGCCGATATCCACTGCACCACAACGCACATTCAAGGCTTTTCTATTACTCGAAAATTGGAAAATTTAATACAACTCATCGAGCCATCGTATTTTAAACTATTATTTTTTTGTGTATTTGAAAGTTAGTTTTGTATAGTTATGGTTGGTTTTACATTAAATTATTAACATTAAAATAATATTAATTTAACATTAAATGCGTTAATTTTTAAAAGAAATAATATTTCGCAGATGTGTATTTTATTTTTGCAAGATTTTTAAAACCGAGAATTAAATTTTGTTTACAAATGTGTCAATTGTTCAAAAATTGCCGAACAATGGCCCACAAAAATCTCAAAATGTTAGATTTCAATCAATATAATTTCTGTTTGAAATGCGCCAGATTGTTTTGCTTACTGGAAATAATAAAATTTAATCATTTAGCATTCAATAAAAATTAAAATAAAAGTTTTAAGAAAAATTTTATTTTTAAAAATTCAATTTCAAAGTGAAAATGAATTGAGGGACTTAATATACAGTGTAATAAACAGTGTAATAAACAAAGTAAGCATCCACTCAGATATTTACGTTAATATGTCGATGAATAAAAAAACTATCCCTTTCCTTAAGGATTGATTTGTTTACGTTAGGATAAATAACTGACCAGATATGTTTATTCCAAGCGCCAAGAGAAAAAAACTGCGTTTAAACGCTTTCCTTGATCACACACACACACACACACACACACATATATATATATTTATATATATATATATTATTCTATTATTATATATATAACGGTCATGTCACGCTCGGTCACCGAATTTAGGCAACGTTCAGCCTGGTCAGTACTTAGATGGGTGTCCGCTTGGGAATACCAGGTGTTGTAAGCGTTTATTGACGGATGTGCGTTGTGGTGCGATGGATGTTGGCTTGGAAAGGGGAAATCGGTGAACCAAGTTTCAATTTCAGTCGAACACAATGTATTCACTTACGCACTGGCACCCTTGGGAATGGTACTAATCCGTCCCTTCCATCCAGTTACGGGTTAAATAAATGAGGTCTGCTGTTCATGCGATCTGTGGCAGACTTCTGCACCGATTGTTTGTTATCAGCAGTTCCAAAATGTGTTTATGGTGCTACACAAGCCTTCACCACTCTAAACATTTCTCTGTGTGGCAGTCTGAGTTAGACACTCATACGTCGAAATCGAAGGGGAGAGTCTATTATATATATATATATATATTATGTTCATATCTCCACAAGCAAGCCATTTTACTGCCACTGTTTGGCAGGGGGTTGCATAGGAGGAAATTTATGAGAAAGAGTGACAGGTTACGGGGGGGGGGGGTCAGGAAAGAAGGACGAGAATACTGATGAGAGTGAAGTGGACGGAGAAAGGAGCATGAGAGGGAGGATGAATGTTTGTGAGATAGGAGATGACTATTGACTTTACATTTAAGTTGTTGGAGATTGTATATATATAAATGTTTGGAGGTACAAAATTTGTATACTATTTTAAAAACCAGGTATTTACGGACAATATCTAAGGGCCTTTCCTCGAATATCTCATCAGTAGAAAATATCGGTGGAAAATTAGATTAAACGAAAAGAGCAGTAACGTAAAAAATGAAGACCAAAAAAAGAGTGAAACACGATAAAATAAATATACATATAAATATATATACTTATAACGAGAGGAGGGGGATCCACGTGTATATAATTAGCGAGGGACAGCAGAAATAACATTTCCCCTAACAAATTTAGAGACTTTCCAATATACTTCTACCGACAGAGATTTCCGTAATGCTATAGAGACTAATTCCAAAATCTTTAAATGATTATTAGAACCAGTTCTCTATATAAATTTGAACCACTCGTTTTTATACGACTTGGCATTTAAGAAACGATAATTTCTTAATAATAAAAATAGATCAGAAATGTGGGAGGTTTTTTGTTTGTTTGTTTTTTATTTTTTAATCATTTCACCCCGAGCAAGGCAGAAATGCCACTGATGAGCGGGGGGCTACATAACTGTAAAAAGATTAATTAGAAAAGAGTGAGGAGTACAAACTAGTTAGAAAGGAGCAATAGAAAGCTGAGTAAGCAGGTGCGATGACAGATGCATAGGTGGAAAGAAAGGGAAGGATATACGGGGGTGGGGGGTAGCTAGAGTCCAGTGGTTAATAGATGAGTATTGATATTGCATTTAAATTTCTGGAGGTTGTAGCCGTCAGGAAAGCAAGAATATGGGAGCGAGTTCCACAGGCGGGAAGTGCGAGAGAAGAAGCTGCAGGAGTAGAATTGTCGTCTGCATTTGGCTAACCTGACTGTGAATGGGTGGGACCCAGTTGCCAGTCTGGTTGCACGAATAAACACCTGTTGAGGAGGTACCAGTGACATAAGTTCGTCCGAGCAGAAGCCATGAAAGTATTTATAGAACAGACAAAGGGAGGCCACATTTCGACGGTGGGGAAATGGCTGCAGTTAACTGAAAAAAGGTCTTTAATAACGGAAGAGAGAAATGAGTTTGAGTTTGAGTTTTGTTTAACGGCATATAAACTTCTGTGGGTGAATTAATGCCAAAAAGTTGGGTCTTTTAAATATTATTTTTAATGTTTGGTTATAGTGAAAAGTTTGATTTAGTCAGATTTTAATGAAAATTTCATTTATTTTTTTTATTTTAGAAAACTGAAAATGTCTTCTAGTTGTGTATTCAAAAATGTTTATAGAGAATATTTTTTTCCTTCAAAAATGTGTTATGGTAATAATTTTTTTCATCAAAAATTGTTAGTAATATTTTCCATTCAAAAATATATTATTGGTATTATTTTTCCTTCAAACGTATATTTTTCTATAAAATTATATTTTTGTGTAGATATTTCTATAGAATTGTATTTTTATACTTTCATGATGTTTTGATCCAAGTTTTGGGGTTAAATATTTGCCCATAACTTGAATCCAAACAGGTACTACCACTCTGGGTCAGCGTGGACCTGGGAAAAACAGCAATTAAGAGGTGGTTCCATGCTCCTCACAACCTGTCAATCAGAGGCCTTGCTGCCGGATGCAGTTTACCGTCATGCCCAGGACCAGAAAGAGAGAAATGGAGAAAGATAGAATGGAAGAGATTAGAGGATAGAGAGAAGAAAGTGATAGAGCACGATATATAAAAGTTGTTTTAAAGTGATAGGAAAGGCAGAAAAAAATAAAAAATAAAAATAAATAGGGGACTTAAAACAAACAATAATATAATATAAGAAAATTATTAATAGCTAAAAACGTAAAACGCTGAAGTAAAGATAATGGGACTGCGACAGATATTCACAGACAGGTAAAGAGAGTAACCATTTAAAAACAAAATGAAAAGAAAGTAAACAAGAGGTTAGAAAAAAGGAGAGAGTGAAGAGAGAAAGAGAGAGAGAAAGAAAAATATTGAAAATGTCATAGTGAGAGTGGGGAAAGAAAGAAAGAAAGAAAGAAGAGAAGAATTTTCTATCTCTCACAGATACGATCTCATATTACCGACGTCACCTCGGCAACAAGATTACGCAATAAAATTCTCTTGGGCAGCTTTTTATTTCATTCGTTATCTTCAAACTGAATTTCCATCAATCATCATCAACATTACCACAATTATTATTATTATTGTTATTGTTGTTGTTTTCGGTTTTATTGTTGTTGGTGGTTCATTTTGTCAATCTTATTTTTGTTGTTTTTGATGTTCTTTTTTTGTAGGAGTTATTATTATTATTATTATTAATATTATTATTATTATTAATATTATTGTCGTTGTTATTGGGTTTCTTTTTGTCTTTCTTCTTTTCTTTCTTTTCTTCTCATTTTTGTTCATCTGTTTATTTATTTGTTTATCTATTCAGTAATCTTTCTTTCTGTTCCACGTTCGGCCATTTTATTTTTTTTCATAACTTCTCTAGAAGAACATTACGTGAAGCCCCCCGTGCAAAACGGATCAAAGGGAAACACAAAAATATAAATGGGTGAAAGGACCGATGAGAAAAATGAAAACGAAACGAACTTAGAAAGAAAGAAATAAATGATAAAAGAAAATGATATAAAAAAGTTAAGGGAGAGTTAACGATAAAAAAACAAAAAAACAACAAAAAAAAATAACAAAAAGATAGTCTTTTTGCAAGTCTGGACATTTAACCTGAAGCTTCTATTTGTCTCCTCAAAGCGTTATATTTTTCTTTTTGCCTTCTTTCATAATACCATTGAGTCATCCTTCTTCAGAATTCAGAAGTTTTTGCTTCGTTATCAGGAAATAAAAAAAGAGTCCCGACCTCACACTGACATAAACGTCTGTAATAGCATTCTTCACAGTGCTCCAAAAATTACATTATCTTCTTTGTGCATATAGGTTTCATAGAAACCCTAATTTCTCTGGTCACCATTTCCCGTATCACAATACCTCCTTTTTCCTGCAGACAAGCATATAGATACATGAATACTACACACGGCCCAAAAATAATGAAACAACTCCATTAAAAACATATACTAAAGCTCTAGATTAGTGTTTCTGAACTGGTGAGCCACTAATGCACACCAAAATATATCCCCAATTTAACAGAAAAGTAATTAATTAATTCTTCATTGTTTCTACAGAAAATTTTCTGTCTTTTAATACTATACTAAACTTTTGGAATGCATCTTTGGCCTTGCTAATTCTCCTTCGGATCTCAGTGTCTCACTTTCTGTCTTCTGTTAGAACACATTCCAGGTATGTAAATTTCGGTACTTGCTTGATTTTAGTATACCCGGAATGTAAATGGCATTTTGGGCACCTGAATGCTGGTAACCATAGATGAAGAGAAGACTTTAGGCAACTGAAATTAGGATCTACAGAAGGATGCTGAGCATAACATAGATTGACCAGGTGAGAAACGGCTAAGTTTTGGAGAGGATGGAAACGAAATAGAAACTAATACTTAACATCAGAGAAAGACAGGGAGTTTCTGTGATATTTAATGAGGAAGGAGGTCTTGGAGAATTTGATACTCAGGAATCAAATAGAGAAAAAGAGAGACATGAAAAAGCAACGTGAAACGTACTTGATGGGCTTGAGCAAACCGACGGTAGAGCGGGGTTTCAAAGGGTAAAAGTAAGACACGTGTTAATAGCTACTAGGGGAGAGGAATATGTGGAATTCCATAACCACCTACGACCCGAAGGGACACGGCATATAGAAGAAGAATTCATTAATTATTTCACCTATTTATAAAAAGCTTCAGACATTAAGTTTTCATGCCTAAATCAACTCTTTGTCATTTGATATTTCAAACTGGATATTAAATTTCTTAATCTATAAGGAGTGGATAATCCTTTCGCTTTTGTCATTCTCAAGGGATTAAAATCAATCATTATTGGCCCCTCTAAAACAAATGCAGAATCTTCATAAATCCCTTTAAATGAAAACGTTACAGCTAATCTTCTTTGAGAATTCTAAACCAAAATTGACACTCATTAAAGTTAATATTCTTCTATTCCAAATCATCTCAAGCGTGGATTTCACGCATACTTTAAGCATACTTAAATGTACAATGCATACTTAAATGTACAATGTACTGTTTTAAAAATAAAAAAATTTAAGCATACTTAAATGTACAATGCATACTTAAATGTACAATGTACTGTTTTAAAAAAAAAATTTAAGCATACTTAAATGTACAATGCATACTTAAATGTACAATGTACTGTTTTAAAAATAAAAAAATTTAAGCATACTTAAATGTACAATGCATACTTAAATGTACAATGTACTGTTTTAAAAATAAAAAAATTTAAGCATACTTAAATGTACAATGCATACTTAAATGTACAATGTACTGTTTTAAAAATAAAAATTTCCTTAAATGTACAATGTACTGTTTTAAAAATAAAAAATTCCTTAAATGTACAATGTACTGTTTTAAAAATAAAAATTTCCTTAAATGTTCAATGTACTGTTTTAAAAATAAAAATTCCTTAAATGTACAATGTACTGTTTTAAAAATAAAAATTTCCTTAAATGTTCAATGTACAGTTTTAAAAATAAAAATTCCTTAAATGTACAATGTACTGTTTTAAAAATAAAAATTTCCTTAAATGTACAATGTACTGTTTTAAAAATAAAAAAAATTAAGCATACTTAAATGTACAATACATACTTAAATGTACAATGTACTGTTTTAAAAATAAAAATTTCCTTAAATGTACAATGTACTGTTTTAAAAATAAAAAATTCCTTAAATGTACAATGTACTGTTTTAAAAATAAAAATTTCCTTAAATGTTCAATGTACTGTTTTAAAAATAAAAAATTCCTTAAATGTACAATGTACTGTTTTAAAAATAAAAATTTCCTTAAATGTTCAATGTACAGTTTTAAAAATAAAAAATTCCTTAAATGTACAATGTACTGTTTTAAAAATAAAAAATTCCTTAAATGTACAATGTACTGTTTTAAAAATAAAAAATTCCTTAAATGTACAATGTGCTGTTTTAAAAATAAAAATTTCCTTAAATGTTCAATGTACTGTTTTAAAAATATAAATTTCCTTAAATGTTCAATGTACAGTTTTAAAAATAAAAAATTCCTTAAATGTACAATGTACTGTTTTAAAAATAAAAATTTCCTTAAATGTACAATGTACTGTTTTAAAAATAAAAAATTCCTTAAATGTACAATGTACTGTTTTAAAAATAAAAATTTCCTTAAATGTTCAATGTACTGTTTTAAAAATAAAAAATTCCTTAAATGTACAATGTACTGTTTTAAAAATAAAAATTTCCTTAAATGTTCAATGTACTGTTTTAAAAATAAAAAAATTCCTTAAATGTACAATGTACTGTTTTAAAAATAAAAATTTCCTTAAATGTTCAATGTACTGTTTTAAAAATAAAAATTTCCTTAAATGTACAATGTACTGTTTTAAAAATAAAAATTTCCTTAAATGTTCAATGTACTGTTTTAAAAATAAAAATTTCCTTAAATGTTCAATGTAATGTTTTAAAAATAAATGCTTATTTCAGGAGACGTCTTTATTATTTTCCTATTTTTAAATTTCATGATGAATTCTTCCTTATTAAAATTTAAAGTGTTCTCCCAGAATCTTGGTTATTTTACAAGAGAACAGTGAAGTGAAAAGAAGGTTGGAAAATATAGCGTCTAATGAATATACAAGCATCAACTAAACCCTCAAGTGACGAAGACACAGTCATTTAAAACACGGACGCAGCCCCCCCCCCCCCCCAAAAAAAGATAATGTTACTAGCAGAAATTACGAGCCTATAGAAATAGAAAATCCGATATCAAATATGAAATAAACACAATTAAGTATGGTTTTCTTACATAGAATATCTTTCCACTCTCCTCACATTATATACGTGGAAAACACTTGGGCGAATATGTCTCTCGAGATCCATGACTGTTTAGGCAGAAGATCTTCCTGCAGGAGGTTACCATTTCTTTCAGTGTTAGACTAGTTACCAGCCAAGGTTCTTCTTCTTCTTCTATGTGCCCTGTCCCTTCAGGACGTAGGCGATCATGGTTCTCCACGTCTCCCTATCCCCTGTGGCTCTTAGTATGTTTGCTCCTGTTACTCCTGTCAACCCCCGTTCCGTCATTCACCTGATCAGACCCTTCAAATATGTTATCCGCTGCCTTCCTCTGTCTCTCTTTCCTTCAATCTGGCCAGTCAGTATCAGGTTCTCCAAGTTCTCCTTCCTTATTGCATGTCCCAGGAACTTCAGTTGTCTCTTCCTGATGCTTAGTATTAATTTTCTTTTTGTTGCCATTCTTTCCAACATCTCATCGTTGCTTGCATGCTCAGTCCACGATATCCGCAGCATCCTTCTGTAGAACCACATTTCCTCTGCTTCCAGTTTTGTCCTCATTTTCGATGATATTGTCCAGCATTCACTGCCGTATTGAAGAACTGACATCACATAGCAATCCAGCACTTTTCTTTGTTTCTAGCGAAATTTTCCTGTGTGTTAGTACTTTACTCATCTTCTGGAACGCGTCCTTTGCCATGCCAATTCGCCTTCGGATCTTAAAGTTATATAACTAAATTTGTTCTGCTATTCAACCCATAACTGGATGAAGAAGAGAGGGATTAATACTTTTCCCAAGGTTATTTGTGCGTAAGTAAATCCAACGAATTCGAATGGAATTCGAAACCGACTCTCCGATTGCCCATTCCATGTCAATATTCATTTCACCACAACACACAGTATATCAGTCATTCAGTCAAGTGCCATACGTGACACACGCTTTGCGCGATCATGTCTCGAAAGAGACATGACTGAATGGTAAAAAAGATTTTTCCGCAGTAGGTTGCCATTAATTTCTGCGGTAGGTTGTTTACCAACGAAGGCTATAGAACCCAATCGGTCCTGTTATTTATCCCATAACTAGAGATAAGAGACTGATTAATACTTTTCCCAAGGGTATTTGCGCGTAAGTGAATGCAAATAATTATATAGTGATGTAATGAATATGCATACACCTTGGTTCCACCTCAGAGTAATATGATTGGCTGGTATCAGCCATAAATACACACTAAGGCGGTGACGCGTAGGACTACGCCTATTGGAACGCCTATTGACGACATTTATTGCATAAACCTACGCTTAAGCATACTGCATGCAACTAAAACGTGTACCAGTCCATTACTGCTACTTGTTAGATTGTCCTACCCGGTAACATTTGCCAAAACCACTTAGTTACTTCGAGTAATATATATATGCCTTTCCGGGATATATCATATAGTCTACTGAAAATACATAATATTCCAATGCAACCAAAAGTCTTTGAATTTGTAGCAACATTAACAACATTTCTAGACCTACTATAAAAATCTTAGTTTTAGTTTTGGGGATGTTAAAATTCACAATTTATCCTTTGCTTAACAGCAAACTTGAGGTAACTTTTAAAATCAGCTGCCAATTTTCATCTCATTGAACTGTTTCTACATTTGAAAGAAAGAATAACTTACTACAGTTTAACTACATTTTATTGATTAGATCCAGTAACAAATCGAAATTCAAATTATATTGATTTTTCTTTTTTCTTTCTCCTTTTTCCTTTTTTCCTACCTTTACTTCCGTTTTTTTTTTTTTTTTTTTTTTGCACACACAAACAAATGTACCATAATGTTTTGGTATCGCTGATGAGAGGTTAAATTCAATCGTTGAAATGCCCATACCTATTGGAAAATTGGAATTCTTTTTTTTATATATAATCAATATTGGCTCAGCAAATCAATAAATATAATTTTATTGGGCTTTCTGGCTGGATCAGTATGAATATATAATATTAATAGGATCCTTTTGGAATTTAGTTTCAAGCTGATTCTTTCAGATTTATAAACAATATACTCCCCTCCTACACACACACGATAATAATATTTGTCAACGTCACAAAATTATTCGGAAGTAATTCGTGTCTAATATTAGATATTAACTTTTAGATACCTTCCTACTTTTCGTTTTGGATTAAAGTATTTTAATAAAATATATATATATATCCGAGTGATTATCAATGAGGAGAGAAAAAAGAAAAAAAAATTCCGTCCAAAACTTTAATTTAAAACAGTGCTCGATATATGATGTATAGAGCTGTGAATATTTATTATAAATTATGTTTTAGAACATGTACATAATTTCTTCTATATTTGTCCTCTTCTCTACAATCATATGGCTGTTTCAGTGTTTGGAACCCAAACACATCATCGGGAGAAAACAAAACTTTTCTCCCGATGATGTGTTTGGGTTCCAAACAATGAAACAGCCATATGATTGTAGAGAAGAGGACAAATATAGAAGAAATTATGTACATGTTCTAAAACATAATTTATAATGTATATACATATATATATATATATATTAGGACAATGAAAAGTTCCCGTTACTGCCAACATATGACGGTTTCCAGAACTGCATACGTGAAATTTAGATTGTAACTTATCTCTGAGGAAGTATTAGAAACGAACTTGTTATTACGAAAATGTGTGCCATTCGGCAGGATTTGAACCTGAGACCCCTATCCACATAGGTTCGAATCCTGCCAAATGGCACACATTTTCGTAATAACAATTTATCTCTAAATAATCATGCCGGTAGGTATGAATATATAATACTGTTTAATTAAAAACAGAATATCTACTTAAACATGAGTATCGATCAAAAATAATGTTCAAACAAATCATTTCAAATTGTCGGTTGTTTATAACCAAGTTCCGTTAATCTTCGTTAATTTCCGTAATATATATATATAAATTAAATCCAAAATTATGATCAGATAGGTGAATCCCCAAAACCCGACCCTAATTAATATTAATGTGTGCCAAATAAAACACATTTTCGTAATAAAAATTTATCGTAAGTAATCAGGCCAGTAGATATGAATATACAATACTGTTTAATTAAAAACAGAATATCTACTTAAATACGACTATCGATAAAAAATAATGTTCAAACAAATCTATTCATATATATATATATATATATATATATATATATATATATATATATATATATAAGTTTAATGATGTATAAATGTGAATTATTCCAATTAAAAAGTTGTTGATGAAACTAAATAAACAGCGAAACATGTCAAATTTACAAAGAGTTTTCTACTTGTTTAATCCTTTATTTTTCAGATTTCATCCATACCTTCAACTCACATCCAATTCCTTATTTATGTGAATACTAGCAGTGTAGCCCGGCGTTGGTCGGGTATAATGAAAGCTTTAAAACTAATCCATTATCCTGGAGCTCAGACTCAGCGTAAAATATATTTGTGTGAAGTTTGGTGAGAATCGGATACAAATTGTGGATTTGTATAAAGGACATACACACACAAACATCTTGCCTTTTATATATATATATTATCGATTTTCTGCACTATTGTAAGAACTACAACCTTGAAACTTCTGAATATCGTTTTTTATGTCTTTGTCTATGAGTGTATCAAATTTCATTAAAATCGGACAACTCCTTCTATAACACGATTTTTGATATTTATTATGGGTACCTCGGCACAAAACCTAGCTAAGAACACTCGCAGACGCTTATAGTACAACTGTGTAAATTTTCAAGAAAATCGGTTCAGCCGCTTCGGAGTCTATAGGTAACGAACACACACACAGACACACGCACATACGCACACACACAGACAAAGATCCATTTATAAATAAGTTTAGATAAGTTTGCGGAAAAAGTCCAGCTGATTTTAGTTTAGCTTCCTTTCTATTGAATAGTAAATACCACACTGTGACAATAGAAGAGGACAGGTTAATCCCCAAAATGGTGAAATGTCAGAAACCGAACGTAAATTTACCGCAAATTTTTTTTTCCAAGATTAAAAAAATTAAAAAATTAAAAATAATTCCCCGAACCATGAGGACATTGAAGTAGTGTCTTCACGAAACTTCGAAGTTGGCATAACTCCGTACAGTTAAGTGACAAACTTCTCCACATTAATTATATTAACGTTCTATTTCTCTCTCGATATCTAGCAACGTGCGACAAAAAAAAAACATATCAAAATATTAAACCACTGAAAAAGCAACAGTCTTGGCACTAAGCATAATAACAACTAAACGCTATATATTAACCAAATGCAGGCGACAATTCTACTCCATCAGCTTCTTTTCTCGCACTTTTCTCCTGTGAAACTCCCTTCTTTTACTTGCTTTCCTGACGGCTACAACCTCCAGGAAATCAAATGCAATGACAATTCCCATCTCTTATCCAGTTTAATATAAAACAGAATATCTACTTAAATATGAGTATCGATAAAAAATAATGTTCAAACAAATCTTTTCATATATATATATATATATATATATATATGACGTGACGTAGAATCTCTATTAGAGATCCTATGTCGAAATGTACATCCGACACCTTTGAATTTTGAAAATTTTCTCTAATTTATATATAAGTTTAATGATATATAAATGCACATTCTTCCAAATAAAAAGTTGCTGATGAAACTAAATAAACAGCGAAACATGTCAAATTTACAAAGAGTTTTCTACTTTTTTAATCCTTTATTTTTCAGATTTCATCCATACCTTCAACTCACATCCAATTCCGTATTTTTGTGTATATTTTTCTTTACGCTTCCATGAAATTATATCTTATTTGCCAATAAACAAACGAACGCATTTTGTTAAGTGACAATATCGTGTCAGACAATGAAATATGAATGCGTGTCGATGTAAACGAGTGGCTCTATTTATGTTTTCGATTAAGATTAACAATGGCCGAGAATAGAGGGTCATACAATCGAAAGAAAAGTAAATCACATCGAATGTTTGATCTTATCTCTTTGCTTTACAACGATGAATTTTATATTAATCTCATAAGTCATGGCTTGAATGTTCGATTTCAAACGAAAGCTGAGGAAATATAGTTTGAATCATAGTCGCCAATGTCCAATAATATATATATATATTCCAGCCCTTACTTTCTTCCTGTTATATTTTTTATTCCATTTTCATATTGTTTATTTTTTAAATCCATTTATAAAATTCTCTTTTCTATCCAGTGATAGCGCGAAATGACAACAGAACCATGTATTCAAATGTGTGACGTCATAGAACCGCATTGCAAATTTGTGAACTGCGTTTGTTATTTTTGGTAACTATTGCCGTTGCCTGCGGAGATTTATGTCAACACAAAATAAAATCTTCAGTGATGGTGGATGTTATTGTATTACCGTCTTAATAACCTCTCTGAAGATGGCTCATGTGAGCCGAAAGCTTAGAAGTAAATTAATAAAAAATTATCCAAATGTTGGAGAATTTTTGTCTTTATTTTCAACTGAAATTAAAGCCAAAATACGACGTTGAGAACGGCTCATGATTAAACATAATAGACATTCATTGTCTCTTATATTTAACAGTATATGTTTAGAAAATTATTTGCTGCCTCGATACACTATATATATATATATATATATATATATATATATATATATAAACCTTTATTCATCAGTCAAATTAGGCCAGTAAACAGTTCTATTAAAAAAGTACTTAATACATATATTTTTGAAAAGCAAAATTTTACATGCAGAATGTCAAAATTAGGAAGATTAGCCGATTACGCTACCGTGCTTTCAAACTTTCGGTATCATCATGTGTTATCGACAAATTAATTTCCTAACGTTTTCTTTCGAACGCACCACAGGAAGGTTAAGACGCATAATAGTAAGTTTAAATTAAGGTTTCTGTTGAAACAGTATTATACATACTTTCACGAAAGAAAAATGTACTAAAGGAAAATGCATTTATTTAATGCGCATGCCTACTGACATTATTTCGGACTTTTCATTCAGTAACCTTTCACGTTCTAGAAATTATACCATAGAAAACTTTCCCTCTTGCCCCAATCTGAAGACATCACTAATGCGGTAACTTTTAACTTTTTTTTTGTTCCCCGAAGGCCTTTTCTCCGTCAAAACTTTCTAAAACATCCTTAGGTATGTTTCTTCATAAACAATTATCGATTTGAGTTCAGCATATACATTTGCACGGAAATAGGGATGTTTTTGAAGGATGTGAAGGGGTAAAGGCCTTCGGGAACAAAACAAAAATTTACCAATCCATTTATAAATAAGTTTCGATTAGGTTGATTGAAGGTCATCCTCAGGAGCAGCAGCCAGATTATCTACAGCTTAAAATTGTAATTCATAATTTTAGTCACTAATGTAAGAAAAATACGCATATTTCCTCTTGAGAAATAAAAAAAGATATCGTAAAATTTTCGGAATGTGTACCTACTTGCGACATTAGATAAAATGGTGGAAACACCAGTTGTGTGCTAATGGCAGGGAGTCGCATGAGATGACAAAAACAGATATAATTTGTTATTGTTGTATGAATTTTTCTGAGTCTAGTCAATTTTCATGCAAAAAAAAAAAAATCATTTCTTTTGATAAAATATGAATCCGTATTCAACACACCAGCGAAATGTCATGTGTTTTTGGCGACACGATTATCAACTCACCGACTCGAGAGTAGACGTTTCCAATGAAAATGATTGCATTACAGCAATTTCTTCTCTATAGATTATCAATAAAATTAATTCTATTCTAATTTAACAAGCTTTCTTGACAAAAATAGAACTGACATATCTATTTCATTTACGATGCGTTCACCTCACACTTCGGCTCTTTAAAAAAGGCATGAACAAATCTATTTTCCATCCCTATCAATGTAGAAAATAATAGTGTAAATTAAACTCTTTTCGTTCAACATTTGCCGCCATATAGAAGGACAGATATCACATAGCAGTCCAGTACTCTTTTATTTGTTTTTCTTGTCAATTATTTCGCCCTAAGCAAGGCGTTACCGCCACTTATGTGCAGAGAGTTAAACTTTTAGGCAAGAAGAGAGTGAAGAGAAAGACGAACCAACTACAGAGAATGGGCAAGAGGAGGATGTGAAGAGATGAGTGAAGACAGTTGAGAAGTTTGAGAGAAAAAAAAACAAACAAGATACACAGGGTGATGTAGAAAGAGATGAAGTTAAGTAGATAAGAGATTGGAATTAACTTTTCATTTAAATTCCTGGAGGTTGTAGCCGTCAGAAAAACAAGTACATGGAAGGGAGTTACACAGGTGGGAAGTGCGAGAGAAGAAGCTGCAAGAGTAGAATCATCGGCTGCATTTCTTTGATCCAATTGTAAATGGGTGGGACGTTGTTACCAATTTGGTTGACCGAGTAAATACTTGTCGAGGAGGTACCTGTGAGCTAAGGTTTTTTTTTAATCATATCACGCCGAGCAAGGCGGTAACGCCACTGATGTGCAGAGGGCTGCGTAAGAGTGTAAAGATTGAAAAAGAGAAAACCGGAAACCACATCCTAAACGGGGAACATAGGATGAGCGTCTTCACCTGTTCAATAGATGTGGGTGGAGTGTGAACCGGGCGATAGTTTAGTCTATCTACTCCAAAGTTTATCAGAGCAGAAGCTATGAAAATATTTCTTGAAGAGACAGAGGGAAGCCACATCCCGCCGATGAGAAAGTGGATGGAGTCGAGCTGCTCTTTTTTTTTTCTGGTGAGATTTTCCTGATTCTCAGAACTTTGGTTAGCTTTTGAAATGCGTTCTTGGCCATGACAATGCTACTTCGGATCTCGGTGCCCCATTTTTCATCCCCTGTCAGAATGCTTCCCAGATTTCTTTATTTGTTTTATTTTAGTTTCTCCGGCATGCAGTTAGAATTTTGGGTCTTCTTTTTGTTGATGAGCATGCATCTAGTTTGTCTACGGCTATATCGTGTTGAATGCACCGGTTCCCGTCCGATCACCGAAGTTAAGCAACATCAAGCTCATTTTTAGGGGTATATCTTGTAGTTCTTCTTCTTCTTCTTCTTCTTCTTCTTCTTTTTCTTCACGTGCCGTGTCCCTTCACAACGTTGGTGATCTTGGACTTCAACTTTCCACCGTCTTTTGTCACTCTTAATAATTTTACTCTGGGTATCCCTCCCAAACCCTGCTCCACCATCCATTTGCTCTAGCCTATCAAATATGTTTCATGTTCCTTTCCCTTATCTCCTTTCCCTCTGTCTGTCCTGTGAGTATTAGATTCTCCAAACTCCCTTCTTCATTACGTGTCCCAGGAACATCAGCTGTCTCTTCCTGGTGTTAAGTCTTCCCGTTTGCATCATCAATTACACCTCGTCGTTGCTGACGCTATCGGTCCATGTTATCATCAGCATCATTCTGTAGAATCATATTTCTGCTACCTCGAGCCTCTCTCTTATCCTTGAGGAGATCGTTCAACATTCGCTGTTATAAAGAAGGAGAGGTATCACACAGCAGTCCAACACTTTGTTTCCATTGATATGTTTTCCGGTCCTTCAGTACTTTCGTTAGCTTTTGAAATGCGTTCTTGGCCATGAAAATGCGTCTTCGCTTCTCAGTGTCGCACTTTCCATTTTCTGCCAGAACACTTTCTAGGTATTTAAATTTCATTACTTGTTTTATTTTGATTTCCAAGACCTGAAGGTGGCATTTTGGGATTTTCTTTTTGCTGGAAAAAGAAGATGAGTGTATTATGGACTGAGTACATAAGCAACGACAATGTTTTAGAGAGGATGCAAAACTTATACTTACCACCAGAAAAAGAAAGCTGAGGTTACTTTGACACGTAATGTGGAAAGATAGCTTGGAGAATTTAATACTCACATAACGGATAGGGAGGAAGCAGAGCTAGACATATTTCATGAGGTTGAACAAATGGATGTCAGAGAGGGTTTTGGGAGAGATAGAGAAAGAATAGAGAAAGTCCATATATATATATATATATATATATATATAAACTTATTTATAAATGAAACTTTGTCTGTGTGTGTGTGTCTGTGTGTGTGTGTGTGTCTGTGTGTGTGTCCGTTACCTATAGACTATGAAACGGCTGAACCGATTTTCTTGAAAATTTACACAGTTGTACAATAAGCGTCTGCGAGTGTTCTTAGCTAGGTTTTGTGTCGAGGTCAGTCAGTCAGTTAAGTGCCATACGTGATACACGCTTGGGCGATCATGTCTCGAAAGCGATATGACTGATTGGGCAAAAGATTATCCTGCAGTAGGTTGCCATTGCTTTCTGCGGTAGATTGGTTGCCGACCAAGGCTATAGAACCCAATCTGTCCTGTTATTTAACCCATAACTGGAAGGAATAGACGGATTAATACCTTTCCCAAGGGTATTTGCGCGTAAGTGAATGCAATGAATTCAGCTGGAATTCGAACTCGGCTCCCCGATTTCTCGTTGTGTCGAGGTACCCCAGATAAATATCGAAAATCGATAATCGAAAAAATCGGGTTATAAAAGAAGTGGTCCGATTTTAATCAAATTTGATACACTCATAGACAAAGACATAAGAAACTATATTCAGAAGTTTCAGGGTTGCAGTTTGATTTGATTTCGATACCAGGAAATCAAAATTTGACTTACATCCATTCATTTTTCTTTCAGTCTACGGTCTCGCTTTAACTGGAAACAACTATTGCTTTTTAGTCTATCGTTCCAACGTCTAAAGAATCTGAGCTGCAGGACCATGGATTAGTTTTAAAGCTTTCATTACACCCGAGCAACGCTGGTCTATACTGCTAGTTGTTCCATAAAATAATATGATTTTCTTTTGTATTTAGTATTCATGACTTCATTTCTAGTAAATCTTGACGTATTCGGGGTCGGTGACATAACTGGTTTAGTTACATTACAAACATAGTTTCTGTTTTGGAGTAAGAGTTTTAAGTTGTTGGTATTGATTTTCTGTTCAATATTATTCGTATCCCAACTAAGTATACTAATACCATCAGCATAGTACCCATGTCATCAGTACACGGGATAAAGATTACGAACTTTGTTTACGGTTTACAATTTCCTTTGTGAAAATGTCTGGAATACGGAAATTATCAGTGACCATCACGTTTTATCTGTGTTGTATACGCATAGTATACTCAAGGATGATATTAAATAAATCGAGGCTCCCGCTTCTTATATGTTGTGCTCTTTATGTGCTTTTAAACCTTTTGGTATTGGCTCCTCAGCAATCATGTACGAATATGGGGGTTGTTAAAATTGTTATATCAGATCCAAGTCCGTTGTGAAATCAAAATTCTTACAATACTCTTTTTCAAGCAGGTCATTAGTTAGCATGGAAGTATAAGGGTCATTACACTACAAGTCTGGCATTGAATGAAGGAAATTATGCGCACACACACACACACGCGCGCACACACACACACACACACACACACACACGCGCGCACACACACACACACACACACACACACACACACACACATATATATATATATATATATATATATACAGGGCCATAGCTGATGCTAAAAAAACACCGGGCACAGACAAAATTGCCCGGATTTATTAGTTGACAATATGATGACGTCATCAGTGTCATCCGTTTCCAGAAACTATGATTTTTGCGGATTTATTCGCCTATTCCAGTGGAAATTAGGTACAGAACGTGAACGAAAGCAGTAAATCGGGTTCGGACTTTCTGAGTATAGCCAGTCTTTTCTCCCAAAATTAATAAATAAACAGATTTTTACTGCGTTCATTCGGATGTCTTCTTTGTTTTTCTTTCTTTCTTTCTTTCTTTCTTTCTTTCTTCGTAAATTATTTAGTTTGATTTCTGACGAAGACATTTTTCCTTTCTTGGATTTTCACAATGATTGCACGGATCGGCCCGGACCCGTTCCCTGTATGTCCGGTAGTCAAATGCGGTCATGTATATATATATATATATATATATAAAGACAAACATGTAACTGAATTTTTACACACGTAAACACACAAAGACACACAGACACACAAACACACATATTGCGTGTATATTAGGCTCTATACGTATGTATACTGCTATGGATTTCTTGTACTTTTTTCATGTAAGCGATTAGGGCTCTCCTTAACTTCATGTCCACTGTAACTCTCAGTATTTTCGCCTGCTTTCAATACTATTCTCTCTGTTTTGCAAACTATTTAACCAAGCAATTCGAGAAGCTCCTTCGCGGTTACCTTTTACACCATTGACTTCTTCATATCTTGCCAGTGTCAAAATTTCCAAGCCCACTTTTGCCATTGAGCATTACTGAAAAATTAAATCTCCCTTCTTCTTTTAATGCGGAAGTGTCTTTTTTGTTTCCATTAAAAAATAGGCTGTTTCATTTTACCTCTTCATCTGTGAGAAAAAAACAATATATTTAAATACGAGGGTCATTCAATAAATAAAATGAATGTTTCGTTATAAGGACTTCTAATACAGATAGAAGCTTACTTTTTTTAAAAAATTTTATTTATTTCTTTTTCAAAGGGATTTAATTTCTCTTTGTAGATTGAAAAAAAACTTTGAGAATTTTGGAGATTAACAAAGATAGCCAACCAAGAAGCATTTTTCGGTATAAGGACTTCTAACACAGACAGAAGCCTACTTATTTTTAATTTTTTTTCCTTTATTTCTTTTTCAAAGGTATTTAATTTTTTTTTTTATTGAAAAAAAAAACTTTGAGAGTTTTGAAGATTAACAAAGATGACCAACCAAGAAGCATGCTCCAGGATTGGACAGAGGTCATTTATCAGGTTTTTGGTTGCTGAAGGGTGCAAACCAGTTGAAATTCATAGGAGAATATCAACTGTGTATGGTGCCACATAAGAATGTCAACTGTGTATGGTGCCAACCAAAAAAGGTCTACAAGTGGAATAAATTGTTTAAAGAAGGATGAAGCAGTGTTGAGGATGAAGACAGGCCTGGGAGGCCCACAGAAGTGAGGTCTCCTGAGGCGATCGAATCAGTCAATGACCACATTCAGTCTGACAGAAAGGTGACAGTGGATGGCATTGTAAGGACTTTGAGCCTATCTGTTGGCGCAGCACACAAAATTGTCCATGATGACCTTGCCTACTCGAAGGTCAGCTGCCGGTGGGTGTCAAACGGTGCAGACCATTAACGAGCTGGGCTGGGAACTGCTCCCTCATCCTTTTTACAGCTCAGACATTGCCCCTTCAGACTTTCACCTGTTTGGTCCATTGAAAGCGTTCACGAGAGGCACGAAGTTTGAAAGTGACTACCAGCCTGGCTACTATCATGGAAATGTAAAAATCCATAATAATGATCATCTCGTCCGACGTAGCATTTCACAAATACTCATACCTATATATAATCTTTCCAAAACACTTAACAAACTAACTATTCCTAACCTTCCGAATAAATATGGTGTTAATTCCACGAATGAATTTATACAAATTCTCCATTCCGTAAAACCCAACAACAAAATAATTGAATCTTTGGATGTCCAAAATTTATTCATTAAAGTTCCCGTCCTTGAAACGATTGACATCATTATTCGTGATGTATACAATCATGCTACTCTCCCACCTATCAATATTAAACCCACTATTTTAAAACAAATATTATTAGCATATACCACTTATGTATCATTTCATGACCACCTAGGTAATATTTATACTCAAATAGATGGTATTGCGATGGGACCTTCTTTAAGTCCCCTCTTTTCTAATAATTATATGGCACATTTAGAAAATAAAATAATCAATGATAATAATAAACCCCATATATATATATATATATATATATATATATATATATATATATATAAGATACATAGATGTCATTTTCATTTTAGTTTGAAAGTGACGATGAAGTCAAAAGTGCTATAAGCGATTGGCTGAGACATCAGTCCAATGATTTTTACACTGAGGAAATGCGGAAGCTTGTGCACAGATGGGAAAAGTGTGTGACTCTATTTGAAAAACGACGTTAAAAAATAAATAAAAGTAAGGTTCTATCTGTATTAGAATCCTTATACTAAAAAATTCAGCTTATTTATTGAATGACACTCGTATATCCCCTCTAAAAAATAAAATACTCAATACAGCAGAAAAGTCTTTAAAAATTAAAAAATACAATTAAATGAGAAATAAAATTAAAAACTTAAGAAGAGAAATAAGTTAAATAAGATTCTGTTAAGAAAGAACATAGTTTACCAGAAGTAAAAGCATATAATAACATTGCAAATGATCTTCATTGGCAAAGGAAGACGATACCAAATACAGAAAAGTGACGATGGAGGTGGTTAAGCTTGACAACGCGGCTAAACAAGAAATAAAATATTCAAGAAGCCCGTTAGGTTTACGTAATTAGCTATCTATCTGCTTCAACGACTGCAGTGGATATCCGTCGCCTCTTTTCTGTATTTGGTATCGTCTTCCTTTGCCAATGAAGATCAGTTGCTATGTTATTATATGCTTTTATTTCTGGTAAACTATGTTCTTTCTTAACAAAAACTTATTTAACTTATTTCTCTTCTTAAGTTTTTAATTTTATTTCTTATTTAATTGTATTTTTTTTTAATTTTTAAACCAGTATTTAAGGATGTGCGCGTGGTTTTGTATTCAGTGCCGTGATTAGCAACATCGCCACCCCCAACCTTGCAGAATGCGCCTTGCGCCCCCTCTAACCGCAGAATGCAAGTTGCGGCCCCACCGAACATACTGAATCCACAATAAATGGTACTTTAAACAAAATAACATACTACTCGGACCACGAAAAAAAAAATGGAAGAAATCGCGGAATTGGCGTTTTGAAGCTATACATTACGAACGTTTTCACAACTTTTTAGCTAATTTTTACGGCTCCTAGCCTAGGGAACTTGCGCTCGCCTCTCAATTGTGAGGTTTGCGGGGTTTCTAATCACGGCCTTGATTTTGTCACGGAATACGAAATATTAGTTCTAATTCTAGCCGAGTTCGTTACATTCACTTACGCCCAAATATTATCAGGAACGGTAAGAATCTACTTTTTCTCGTTCCCAACTATGGATTAAATAGTAAAACAGACTGGGATTTATACCTTTCGCTGTCAAACATTTATTGATGGCAATTCAGTATAATAACACATCGTTTAGCACGCCTAGGCGTCTCGTAGTGATGCATCTGCCCATGAAAACGCACAGCGACAGTAATTATTAAGTCGTATGAGTTACGCTTTCTACGGTTTACTCATTTTATTAAATAAGTTGAGATATCCCGAGATATGGATAGCTGAAGGGAAAAAGCCTCTCACCGTAGCTTACTTAAGCGGTTAAGTTCGAAATTCCTTGAATGTTATTCCGGAATTCCAGGGGGTACAATGGCCGAAAGATTCTAATTAGTAGTAACCAAGATTACATTTATTTCTACTGAAAAATTACGATTACCCATCACATCAGAAATTTTAAAAAAAGCTACAAAGAAATAGTTTTAGTTATAAACATCTACGCTCGACATCAATGTCCTTTAACCGGCGTAGACGAGTACTTCGGCTAGTATAATAATAATTATTATTTCACAGAGGAAAAATGTAGTTAGTTTTATAAGAGAAATTTAGCAGATTTTTCCCTTTCTCAGTGAATAGTTCGTTTCTCCCACTTTTCTTCCGTGTGTTTAAGAAGCTCTATAAAATGCGAGGAAGGCAATAAAATGTCGACCAGAACAAGACGCTATCAGTGATGAATCGATTTGAAAATGACGGTGTCAAACGTCTTTTCGAAAAATATAAATCAGGTTGAAATCACTATTGTAAATTACGAATCCTTCTTGAGCTTCTGAATATGATTTATACCCAGATTCCTCTGCGGTGATAAATTTTTAAAGGCAATATTGCAAGAACATTTTAATTACTGTCTTTGCAAACGAGTTAATTTAAGCTCTTCACTTTGAAACAATATTTTATAAGACTGTATTACCGGCTTTTATTACTCAAAAAACTTCGAATTTTACTAGGTGCACACCTCACGTAACTTCTAAGAAGACGATATTAAGCTTTGGCAGTCTTGATAATTAGAGGTAATTATAAAATTAAACATATGCCTTTCTACATTTCTCACCTATAGGTCTGAGGCAGTTGTTTTCGAAGAGTAAGGACTTGGTATGTGTTCTTTTCTCAGCGACGAGTCTTTGATATGAGGTTGTATAGAGTACAGTGGAGAATGGTTTTGATGTAATATGAAATAGCTTTTCTGTCCCGAATATGTTTACAAAAGCTGAGTCAAGTGTTATTCTTTGTATAAACTGATGATACAACGGTATATGGCTGCTTGGTAACTGATATCACTTCTGACATAACTTCAGCAGTTTAGTGGATACTGACTGGTCATATTCAACGCTTCAAAGACTAATCGGAGATCAGAATTTTTGCCAATCATGTTATTTCTTCAGAGATACCTTGTACTTTGAGCGGCTCATGAAACTTAAATTAATCCCTAACCCTAGGAAGAAATCCTTTTTTTAAATAATTTCACCCCAAGCAAGGCGGTACCGCCACTGATGTGCAGAAGGCTACATAAGAGATTTAAACTTTTAGGTAGGAGGAGAGTGAAGAGAAAGACGAACCAGCTACAGTGGGTGAAAGAGTAAGTTCAAAAGAAGGGTGTTAACACAAGAGTGAAGACAATTGCGAAGGTAGAGAGAAAGGAAAAGAACAAGATACACGGGGTGATGTAGAAAGGACTGGAGTCAAGTGGATAAGTGATGGAATCGACATTGCATTTAAATTCCTGGAGGTTGTAGCCGTTAGGAAAGTAAGTATATGAAAAGGAGTTCCACGGCGAAAAGTGCGAGATGAGAAACTGATGGAGTAGAATTGTCGGCTGCATTTGGTTGATTTAAATGTAAAAGGATGGGACCTTGATGCCAGTCTGGTTGCACAAGTAACTTCTTGTGGTGGGGGCCGCAGAGGCCTAAATTCGTCAGAGCAGCGAGAAAATATTTATAGAAGAGACAGAGGGAAGCCACATCCCACTGGTGAGAAAATAGCTGGAGTCGAGCTTACCTATCACATTATAGATTCTTCTTTTGGAGACTGTCGAGAACACTGAGACAAAATGCTGGGGCGCCTGACCAGATATGACAACAGTTTTTTTTATACACGGTCGGATCTTACATACGATTCATCGCTAAAGAGGAAAAATGATCGGCTCCCTGCACCGCCCTAGCAATATCTCATTCCTATTTTCTTTTAAATTTACAAAGGCCAGATAAGACTGAAAATGAGGTTCTACTGCCATATATGGGAGCGAGGAGCGCAGTCTTCACCTTCCCCTTTCGAAGCATATCTCCGCGTCAGTGTAGGTTGTGCGAAACGAAATTAAAAATTAAAATCAACTTTCTTTTTCACTTTTACAAAAAATCACAATGACGTGTGAAATCCTCATCCTTGTTTATTTTAGACACTTCTTTGATTTTCAGCATTTTCTCATACACAGAAAATTAAAAACGCTCTCCACGACAATTAATATTTTAAAATTATTGTCCTAATATCTAATCTAAACTCACATCATCATATACCAATTCAGATGATTACCTTTTCTTACTTCGTTTTTTTTTCAAATAGAAAAATAATTGACCATATGTTTAAAGAAAACTTAAAACCGGATTTCACGAGTAGATGTTAAATTGATTTTCTGACCAATGGAAGCGATTTGCAAGACCATAAAGACTTTGTGATCAAGTGCGAAAAATCTAATGGTCTATAAATGATTCGATCAGCGTCAGTCAGACACTCAAATGAAAGCAGGTGAGACGGCAAAGCTAAAATGTAACAAGGCAGAAACTTCAAGTCGACCCAGACATGAGGTCCCGTCGCACAATTTCCTCTTTCTCCTTCTTTCACGTGTGCTGATTCTTTTTACTTCTTCTTCTCCATCCAAAGACATTCCTACCAAACATACATACATACATACATATATACATACATATATACATATATACATACATACATACATACATATATACATACATACATATATACATACATACATATATACATACATACATACATATATACATACATACATATATACATACATATATACATACATACATACATATATACATACATACATACAACATATATACATACATACATACATATATACATACATACATATATACATACATACATACAACATATATACATACATACATACATACATATATATATACATACATATATACATACATACATACATATATACATACATACATATATACATACATACATACATACATACATATATACATATATACATACATACATATATACATACATACATACATACATATATACATACATACATACATACATATATACATACATACATACATATATACATATATACATACATACATACATATATACATACATACATACATACATACATACATAAGTACCATAAACTCTTTCCAACAAATTACTACTACGAACATTTTATAACGCTTAATAACCTTAACTTTCTCATTGAACATTTATTTCTACCAATTCTTGTTAATTTCTACCAATTAATTTCTACCAATTCTTGTTACTCTTTTCTTTTAATAAATTTCTAATTTAACATCAGAAAATGTATATTTTTATTTCTACATTATTTCACACTATTTCACACATTCCAACCTACCGACAACCAACCTTCTGATGAAAACCTGATAATTCTGATGATGATAATTCTGCATAGAACTTGTAAGTTGTTGGGATTTTGGTTATGTATGACACAAGGCCGAATTAATAAACATTAACCACCTCCCTACGTAAAGTACCAAGGCTCTACTTCTATTTTCATGGTGAGTAATTAGATTAATTGTACTCGTTAGTTCCTCCAGTTTTAACCTTCATATTCCATTGGTGTGATGGTTGTACCACTGAAGAAGATTCTTCTCACGAACCACTGCCCTGTGGACCCGACTCCAAAGAAGTTGATTCCCTGATTACTTAACCTGTTCAAGTCTAGGGTTAACTGTTTTCTGCCACACTTATCCGCATAAGCTACCTATTATTGCGTACCCCTCAACCTCGAGTGGCCCGAGGGTTTTTCAAAGGGTGCACACCACTGTAAATAAAAAAGATACATAATCAAATATTTCCGAAATTATAAATCAGTATCAATCTAAAAATACATTTACATTAATTTAAATGAATTTGGTGTTCCTAAACTAAATTCCGTTTAAGTAATACAAATGTATTTCAAGATTGATCCATGGTTATATTTTTTGGAATTTTGACATAACAATATATTTAGTTAAATAAAGAACGAATAGAAATTGCCTGACGTGAAAACGTCTATGACGAGAGGATTCTAAGACTATTGACTTCCAACTATCTAACACTAACCAAAATGTTGGCTTGTTTATTTTAGACATTTCTTGGCCAGCACGATGGATTTTCAGCATTTTATCATACACAGAAAATTATAAACGATAATTATTATTTTAAAATTATTGCCCTAACATTATATACCAATTCAAGGGATCACCTCTTCTTACTTCGCTTTTAAAATGTAACTAGTCTTGGGTTGTTCGATAAACTGCATCCGGCAGCAGGAAGGTCTCTGATCGCGTGTCTGGAGGTTCTGATGAGCGTGGAACCACCTCTTAATTGTTGTTCTCAGAGCCACTCTAACCCAGGTTCTTTAATAGCTGTTATGGTCCAAATATGAACAAATAATGAAACCCCCAAACAAAAGCATTTTGAAGAAAAGATCTTTTTATGAAGATTTCAGAAATACGCTACCAGCTATAAACATTAAGCCACCCCGGTTTTTAAAAGAAACTATTTTACTATTTATTGCCAAGTGGATAATTCTAAACGAAAACAGAATGGTTCTTTTTTATTATTACTTTGCAAAATTTTACAAGGCAGCCAAGAAAACATTGTTTCGGTCAGCCAATAAGAAGAAGAGACTAGCATAGGAAAGAGAGCACAAAACTGGACATCATAACAGTTCCTTTGATGCATATGTTATAATGCAGTATTAACAAAAGAACCATTCGTTTTTCGTTTGGAATTAGCCACTTGGCAATAATTACTAAAAATACTATGAAATACATCATTTTTTTTTTTAAACTGGGGTGACCTAATAATTACGGTCGTTAGTGTACATATATATGAAAAAATTACCAACAGTAAGTTTTATAACAAGATGATCAACAATATATTTTCTGTATTTAACATCATAAAATTATGTTCGAATTATTTGAATTTCAGTATTAAATAAGCAATAGATTTTAATAAGCCACTAAGCAAAACAACCATCCAACATTTATCAAAGTAAGAAAACAAAAACAAAAAAAAAACAACAGATTATTGATGATTTTCAACAGAAGTCACAGCAAGAATGGAACAGAGAATAACGAATCAAATTCCATCAGATGAGCAGATGTCTAATGGGTAGATAATGGATAGAATATGAAATCGAAGAGCTGAGTTCTAGTTTTAGTCTAGGCCGTTACATTCACTTATGAGTCAGTACCCTCCATTTGTATAAAACCAATTATTCCCCCAATATTGGTTAAATAACAGAACAATGAAACATACAGTCTTGGTTTTACTGCCAAGAAGAAAGACACATTTGATTCATACTAGATTGTAGAGGGTTGAGCTTTGTCCGGTTGCCTTGCCCAGTACACACCAATGCCAATGCTGTTGCAATATATATGGCCTGCCTACGACCCTCTTGTGGTACCGCATGAAAGTCAGCCCTACGTGGCTCTATAAATATTACATTTAAGACCGAAACTGTTAGGAATGAGACTTCGGTCTAAGAATTATAGATAATGCTTTGATAAATTTTAATTTTCTTAATTTGAGAAATTTAAATTTCTGGAAGCAAATGCTTTAATAAAAGTTTTTATAAATTTTAACTTGTAGTGATAGAAACTGATCTACCAATAAATACCTATTGCTTCCTGTATGGAAACGGTTATTTTCGCTGTTGCCGTTACCTGTGGATTCATGGCATTGAGATTTAACGGGATTTCTTCCTTCCGGATATTGCTCTTAGAGTTTATAGATTAAAGTTATGGAGATTTACGTTTGATCGTGTCTAAACTGATTAGGATATCAACGAGATTATGATCGACATTGATAAGTTTGTTCAGTCATAGGTATAATTTATGAACGTCTGCAATAACAACAATACTGTTACGAGTACAATAAAGCGGAAGGTGATCTCATTCATCAAATAATAGAATTACGAACATCAACATGACGAATGCAGATATGAATATATGCACCTTGGGAAAAATAAATTGAACAGAATCTGCAGACATACGATGCGCAGATTGTTCGAAATACAGATATTGATAGATTGTAGAAACCATTAATCAGAAAAGAAGGAACGATGAATTTGAGGCTAAAGACGTTAAATTATTTTAAATTAAGATCACGAAGGTTAGCATTCCTCAAAATAAGACGATTTCAGTAATACAGAGGCGTTTGCACTGCATAAAACAAAGAGTATTTACATTATTCAGACTATTGTTCTCATCTTCGTTGCCATTTGTACAACATTTCGTTCTTCTTCAGGACTAGGAATTACGAGCAGAACCCTTTATTTATCATAAAGGAGACATGGCCAGGTGGATATAGACGCTCGTTAGTTCCTATAACTTGACCCAAAGATTTGTAAGTTCAACACCAGGCTACAGCAGAGAAGAACAAGAAACTTACTGGGTTAGAGGGAGATAACTCATGACTACAAGAAGATGCACTACTACGCAAGGAATGAAGTTCATATATCCCAGTGATTGTAATAAAGGGGTCGGTTCGAAATCCAAGCACATGAAGAAGGCTGGAGCGTGCAACGGCCGAAACGTTGTAGAAATGGCAACAAAGATGAGGACAATAGTCCCAATAATTTAAATACTGTAAATACTATCTCATCTAAGAAATATAGACGTATAAAACAAACTTTTCATGATACCAAAGGAAACTGTAAAGTTTCACCAGAACTATTCTATATACTTCTTTTTTTATGTCCCATGTCCTTTCAGGACGTAGGCGATCATAGCCTTCCACGTCTTCCTATCCCTGGTGGCTCTTAGCACGCTTTCTCCTGTTGCACCATGCAACACTTGTTCCGTCGTCCACCTGATCAAGTTCTTGAAATATGTTATCCGTTGCTTACCCCTGTCTCTTTTCCCCTTTATCTGGCCTGTTAGTAACAGGTTCTCCAAGCTCTCCTTCCTCATTGCATGTCCCAGGAACTTTAGCTCTCTTATCCTGATGCCCAGTATTAACTTCCTTTTCGTCTCCATCCTTTCCAAAACCTCGTCATTGCTCGATCCATGATATCCGCAACATCCTTCTTTAGAACCACATTTCAACTGCTTTTTCCTTCATATTCGAATATATTGTCCAACATTCACTACCATATTGAAGAACCGACATCACATAGTAATCCAGTACTCTCCTTTTTGTTTATATTGAAATTGTCCTGTTTCTTAATACTTTACTCAACTTCTAGAATGCTTCGTTTGCCGTGCCAATTCGCCTTCGGATGTCAGTGTCGTATTTTCCGCCTTCTCTTAGAACACTTCCCAGGAATTTAAATTTCTGTACCTGCTTGATACTATAGTCCCTCACCTCTAATTTGCATATTGGGCTGCCCTTTTTGCTGATGACCATGCATTCGGTTTTCTTGCAGTTTATTTGTAGTATTTTCTGTCACTCTCTTCAGCTACCTTCTATAGAAGGTCATGTAGTTTTCTTTCTGTGTCTGCTATCAGCACTGTATCATCTGCGTACCTTATATTGTTTAAATTGTAGCCTCCGATGAGGAATACTGGCATAACTTTTAGGGTTCTCAGAATAGTCTCACTGTATAAGTGGAATAGATCCGTTGAAAAGACACATCTTTGTCTTACGCCCCTTTTAGTCTTAGTATAATTGCTGAATTCGTTACCTCTCCGTATGCAGTTTGCTGCCAGTAGAGATTCTTGATTACTCTTAGGTCATTCCCAAAAATGTCCAGGCTGCTGAGCATCTCTATCAATTCTTTGTGGCGTTTTTGGTCAAATGCCTTTGCATAATCAATAAAACATAAGTACAAGTCCTTCTTAATTTTTTATTGCACTTTCATAGAGAATACTAATCATAAATATGGCGTTATTTGTTCCAGTGTCTTTGACGAAACTGCACTGTTCTCGTCCTATCTCTGGCCTGATTCTGATTCTCGCTCTATTCATCAGGATTCGGACGATCAGTTTTGTTATATGGCTCATTAAACTGATGGTTCTGTGAAATTCGCACTCGTTTGATCCTGGCTTCTAAGGCAGCGCTATGAAGATCGACTTGCTGAGCTCATCTGGTATTACGCCACTATTATAAATTTCATTTAAAACTTTCTGATTTCCATGATACCAAAGGAAATTTGAAAGTTTGACGGCAAGCCGCTGTAAATTTTCGCGAGAACTAATTCATATACAGTGTATCAAAAAAGATTTATTTCTGTTCTTAATACTGTCAGAAAAAGCAGAACATATGATGAACTGATATTCATCTGGAGGTTCTCGATAAAATCAATAGGACGATCTGCATTATAATCAATAACGTAGATCCGAAGACGAATTGGCATGGCAAAGGACGCGTTCCAGAAGATGAGCAAAATACTAACACACAGGAAAATCTCAATAGAAACGAAGAGAAGAGTTCTAGACTGCTACCTGATGTCAGTTCTTCAATACGGCTGTGAATGCTGGATAATATCATCGAAAATGAGGACAAAACTGGAAGCGGCCGAAATGTGGTTCTACAGAAGGATGCTTCCGATATCGTGGACTGAGCATACAAGCAACGACGAAGTGTTAGAAAGAATGGCAACAAAAAGGAAATTGATGCTGAGCATCAGGAAGAGACAACTGAAGTTCCTGGGACATGCAATGAGGAAGTAGAGCCTGGAGAACCTGATACTGACTGGACAGATAGAAGGAAGGAGAGATAGAGGAAGGCAGCGGATAACATATTTGCAGGGCCTGATCAGGTGGATGACGGAACGGGGGTTGCCAGGAGCAACAGGAGCAAACATACTAAGGGATAGGGAGACGTGGAGAGCCATGATCGCCTACGTCCTGAAGGGACAGGACACATAGAAGAAGAAGAACTTGGCAGCCCCTCCTCAGTCACTTTCCCCATTGTGGCTTCCCTCTGTCTTTTATGCAAATATTTTCATGCTTTATTCCTTGGTACCTCGACCACATGTATTTAATCGTACAACTAGATTGGCATTAAAGTCTCACAATTTTACCATCGTAATAGTTGAATGTAACGGTCTCTTATACTTCAACAGTTTCTTTTCTCGCATTTTCATTCACTTTCATGTTTCCCTGATAGCTACCATCTCTAAAGGTTTATATACAACGTCAGTTGCCATCATTATCTACTTGTTTCTCATCCTTATCTTTTCTTCGACATCTCCTGTAATTTATTAATTCTTTCACTCTAAACCCTTTCTCACCAGGGGCATTTCTGCTTTGCTTGGGGTGAAATGATTATAACAAAATAACATGATTGTCGGCAAAAAGACAGCTAGTATTGTGGTTGGTATATTGGGATCCCCGAATCAGTTAGTTAAGTGCCATACGTGATACACGTTATGGGCGATTATATCTCGAAAGAGACATGACTGACTGGGCAGAAAATTATTCCGCAGGAGATTGTCATTCCTTTCTGAGGTAGACTAGTTGCAAGCGAAGACTATAGAACACAATCTGTCCTGATATTAACCCATAACTGGAGGGAAAAGACGGATTTATACCTTTCCCAAGACTATTTGCGCGTTAATACAATATTCAATTTATTATTTTATGTTAATTTATAATGCAAAATATGTTCACCAACCAAGTTTTATGGGGATATATTTGTGGCAGCCTGTTGGTAAGATTTTTTTTAATCATCCCAAGCACGGCAGTTTTACTGCCACTGATGTGCAGAGGGTTACATAGGAAGAAAGTGATGAGAAGGAGGGACAGGTTATAGGGGGTGTCAGGAAGTGGGTGAGATAAGCATTAGAATACTGGTGTGATGGGATTGAACTGGACGGAGAAAAGAGCACCAGAGAAAGTATGCGAGTCAGTGAGATAGGAGATGACTATTGATCTTACATTTAATTTTTTTTTTCATCATATCACCCCAAGCAAGGCGAAAACGCCACTATGAGCCTCTTCACCTGTTCAATAGACGTGGGTGGAGTATGAACCGGGCGATAGTTTAGTCTATCTACTCCAATTGAAAAAAAATAAAAATAAAAAAGAGTGAAAAGATTGGAAAAGAGAAAACCAGAAAACCACAATCTAAACAGGAAGCAAGGGATGAGCCTCTTCACCTGTTCAATAGACGTGGGTGGAGTGGTGAACCGGGCGATAGTTTAGTCTATCTACTCCAATTGAAAAAAATAAAAATAAAAAAGAGTGAAAAGATTGGAAAAGAGAAAAACCAGAAACCACAATCTAAACAGGAAACAAGGGATGAGCCTCTTCACCTGTTCAATAGACGTGGGTGGAGTGGTGAACCGGGCGATAGTTTAGTCTATCTACTCCAATTGAAAAAAAATAAAAATAAAAAAGAGTGAAACGATTGGAAAAGAGAAAACCAGAAACCACAATCTAAACAGGAAGCAAGGGATGAGCCTCTTCACCTGTTCAATAGACGTGGGTGGAGGTGAACCGGGCGATAGTTTAGTCTATCTACTCCAATTGAAAAAAAAAATAAGATAAAAAAGAGTGAACAGATTGGAAAAGTGAAAAAGAGAAAAACCGGAAAAAACATCCCAAACAGGAAACAAGGGATGAGCCTCCTCACCTGTTCAATAGACGTGGGCTTATTTTATTTTTACTGACAATTATTGCCACATGATGCAAATAGTGCATTATTTAAACTAATTATCCATAAAAATTCTTGGACATTTTGTCTTTCAGGGAAGCAAGTATACGGAAAGGAATTCCACAGGCAGGACGTGGCTTACAATAATGCTAACCCCTTATTTACAACTCGGTTGGTTAAGGTTTGAATTTTATCAGCCAGTCAGTTAAGTGCCATACGCGATACACGCTTTGGGCGAACATGACTCAGATGAGTCATGACTGACTGGGCAGAAAATTAACCCGCAGCAGTTTGCCATAACTCTGTGCGGTAGACTGGTTGCCAGCCAAGGTTATAGAACCCGATCTGTTCTATGATTTAACCCATAACTGAAGAGAAGAGACGGATTAATGCCTTTCCCAAGGGTATTTGTATGTAAACGAATGCAAGGAATTCAACTGGAATTCGAACTACAGACACAAAAATTATTCACATCTTTCACTTTACTTATTAGCTTCTTTGTAGTCATTTCCAACATCACTCATTCTTTTTTTTTTTTGCTTTTTCTTATTTTCTTCTTCTCCTCCTGCTTCTTCTTCATTTTGTTTCCTTCTTTGCATCTTTCATTTCATCTCTTATTTTCTTTGCATTCTTTTGCAACAGAATTGGTTAATCTTTTTCTACCTTTTGCTTCTTCTTGTTCTTCTTCTTTCCTTTACATCATTCACTTCAGGTTTTATCATTTTTTTTGTGATTCTTTTTGTATAGCTGTTTCTTCTTCCTCTTTTTCTGTTTGTTTTTCTTCTTCTTTTTTCTTTTTCTTCTTCTTTATCTTCTTTTGTTTCTTCTTTTTCTTTTTCTTCTTTTTCTGTTTCTTCTTTTTCTTTCTCTTCCCCTTTTTCTTTCTCTTCTTTTTCTTTTTCTTCTTTTTCTTTTTTCTTCTTCTTCTTTATCTTCTTATTTCTTCTTCTTTTTCTTTTTATTTCTTCTTATTTTTCTGTTTCTTCTTCTTTTCCTTTCTCTTCTTTTTCTTTCTCTTCTTCTTCATCTTCTTTTTTGTTTTACTTTTTCTTTTTCGGTTTCTTCTTCTTCTTCATCTTTTTTGTTTTACCTTTTCTTTTTCGGTTTCTTCTTCTTCTTCATTTTCTTCTTCTTTTTTCCTTCTTCCCTTACATCTTTCATTTACCTATTTTGAAATTATTTTTTTTGTTTTCTTCACGGTTCTGAAGTCAGAGTGATCCTTCTTTTATGTTGGTTGCTTACCTATTTTATCCATAGTTGCGTGAAGAATAAATAAGCTCTTGTTACTCTCGAGGATTTAATGCTGAGTAAAAAAAGAAAAAAAAAAAAGAAAAAAACAGAACATAGCTTTAGTTACAGTTTTAGATATCCCGAAATGGTTTGTATTAACAATGATGTTGAAGATGATAACACTTATATAACACAAAGAAAAGCGAAAGAAATTATCTGATAGCAACAAAAATCAATACGAATATCAATATGTTTTACTTGTGCATTGTCTTATCTGTCACGATAGGGCCATTCGATGTCATTGTTTATTTGCGCACGCCTTTGTATACACGGATAATTTTGTGCGTGATGAAGAAAAGAGTGTAAAAGAAAGAAGGAAGTTAACCTTGGGAAACTGTTCAAAACAAAAGAAGAGAAAAAAAAGCAGCTCATGATTCTCTTGTCAAACCGTCTCTTCTGATTCGAGTCAATATGCCTTTGTATCGTGGCAAGCTCTGTATTGGCATGATTGGCAGTTGGGGCCCGATTTCGCACGAGACAGGGCCGCCATGTCTGCAACAGATTATTCTCGTGGAGAAAGAACTGACACAGGCGAAGGCTAACGCGTGCCAAATATTAGATAGCGTTTGGGCTATGATATTCTTCCGATTATATTCTTCAATGACAACTGAAACTAAACGAAACAAATCAAAAAACAAAAACAAAAAATACAGAGTATGACGGGTAAAGAACGTAAAGATATGTGAGGGAGAAAAAGAAATAAATAGAGGGTGAGAGTAACTTATAAGCAAATGTCGGAAAGAAACAGAATTATATTTCTCTTAAAAAACACGACAGATAAATCAATATATATATATATATATATATATATATATATATATATATATATATATATATGGAAGAATGATGGCTACGTAAGTTTACAAAAAATACTAACGGTATATTTAAAGATGATTTTGTCTTTTTATTTAGAAAGAAAATAAGCATATTTTCTTTCGAATAGATTTTGTTAGGGAAGATGGCGGATGTATTTCGGAAAAAAATCTTCTGTGCCTTATGCCACACCAAAGAAGATTGTGTTAAAAAGAAGTCTTGACACGATTAAGTCTTCTTAGTTATTCCTCCTCCTTCTGCTTCTTTATCTTCTCTTTTTCTTTCTTTCTTTCTTTCTTTCTCTTCTTCTTCTTCTACTTGTTCTTCTTCTTCGTCTCCTTTCTTATCTTCTCTTCTTCTTCTTTCTTACTTTCTTTTTTCTTTCTTCTTCTTTATCTTCTCTTCTTCTTTCTTACTTTCTTTTTTTATTTCTTCTTCTTCTCTTTCTTTATCTTCTTCTTCTTCTTCTTCTCCTTCTTCTCCTTCTTTATCTTCTTCTTCTTTTTCCTTTCTTCTTCTTTTCTTACTTGCTTTTTCTTTCTTCTTCTTTATCTTCTCTTCTTCTTTCTTACTTTCTTTTTTCTTTCATTCTTCTTCTTCCAAGCATTACCCTTTCTTTTTCCTTTAATTCTTTTTCTTTTCTTCATTCTTAATTTGTTTTCGTGTTACGCTGATTTCATTTATTTATGTATTTACCATTAATATATTTAAATTCGTCAATTATTTTATTTCTCTGTCTTCGTTTCTAATATTTCGGTTTCCACGATTCATTCTTTGCGTCCTTCATTTTAAACTTTTTTTTTTGTCATTTTTATATTCTTATCGAACATTCTTCTTCTTCTTCTTCTTCTTCTTCTTCTTTTTCTTCTTCTTTTTCTTCTTCTTTCCTTCTTTTCTTCCTTTCTCCATTGTTTACTACACCTTTTATCATCTTTGGTTTTATTTTTCCCACAACACTGTTTATTATTTTTTTCTCTTTCTTTTTTTTCTTCTTCTTCTTTCCTTCTTTTCTTCGTTTCTCCCTTTTTTACTTACATCTTCTACTTCGCCTTTTATCTTCTTTGGTTGTATTTTTTCCACATCACTGTTTCTTATTCTTTTTCTCTTTATTTTCTTCTTCTTCTTCTTTGCAAATTTAAATTCTTGTTATTCTTTTCTGGATCAATTTTTCTTTTTTCTCCTTTCATTATAATTATCTTTTCATCTTCACGTTTCCTTTGTCCTGTTCTTTCCATGATTTCTTTATTGACCTCCCCTCTCTTCGTCATTTTCTCATCTTATTATTTCGCTTTCTCTTTTACGTAGATATTTTTAATCATTTTTTTTCTAAAGTTTTTTATTACAAGCGTATCGTTCAACTTTTTGAAGCAATACTTCTTCTTTCATTCTTTCTTATTCCTTTATGTTTTTTTACGTTGCTACTTTTTCTTCTCTCATTTATTTATTTAATTTCTTCATTTTCTGTATCTACGTCTTCGCTTTCCATTTCCTTTCTTTTTTCTTCACTCTATATTCTTTCTGTTATTTCGTTTCTTTTCTCTCTTCATATCTTCCTTGAAAATATTCTGACTGCTCCTTCATACCAAAGAATTATACCTAAAAATTCACCTTATTTATTAAATGACCTTCATAGAAGTTCTTATACCGAAAACTTCACCTTATTTATTGAATGACCCTCGTAGAAGTAATTATACCGAAAAATTCACCTTATTTATTAAATGACCCTTGTAGAAGTCCTTATACCGAAAAATTCACATTATTTATTGAATGACCCTCGTAGAAGTCATGAGACGGAAAAATTCACCTTATATATTGAATGACCCTCGTAGAAGTCCTTATACCGAACACTTCACCTTATTTATTGAATGACCCTCGTAGAAGTCCTTATAGCAAAAAATTCACCTTATTTATTGAATGACCCTCGTAGAAGTCCTAATACTGTAAAATTCACCTTATTTATTGAATGACCCTCGTAGAAGTCCTTATATCGAAAAATTCACCTTATTTATTGAATGACCCTCGTAGAAGTCCTTATTCCGAAAACTTCACCTTATTTATTGAATGACCCTCATAGAAGTCCTAATACTGAAAACTTCACCTTATTTATTGAATGACCCTCGTAGAAGTCCTAATACTGAAAACTTCACCTTATTTATTGAATTACCCTCGTATTTTCTTTCTATTTCCTCTCCTTTCTTTTCTTTTTTGTATATTTCCTTGCATCCATACTCTTTGATTTTTTTTCTGACTTTTAGTTTTTTTTTCTCTCGTACATATTCTTTATCTCCCTCTCTTTTATATTTGTTTTTTTTTTTGTACATTCACTTTTTCTATTTACTTTTTCACCTTCTTCTTTTACGTCATCACCGTCTCTTTTTTTCTCTTCTCTTTGATTTACAATCTCGATTCTTTTTCCTTTATCACAATTATTTCTTTACTTTGGCTTCGATATATTTTTTTCCTTTTAAGAGTATATGCTCCACTCCCGTTTTCCCCTTTCTTTTGTTTAATTACTTTTTATTCTTTACTTTCATCCTTATTCCAATGTATCTCGTCTGTCGAGACTGGGAGGAGACGAAGATTATTTAAAAACAAAAATATCACCAAAACGAAAAAATTTGGCAGTGAGTCAAAGACACATGAAAAAGCCTAACGCGCCTTCAAAAAGAAATACAAACCTTCCAAGTTGTCAACACTGCATAATATTGGAAGAATTGCAACCAAAATAACAGGTTTCATATGAATGTAAAAATATGTATTTTCAATGGGATTATTGGTCTCTCTTAAAAAAATGTAAAGTCTATATTATTCTCACAGGTGGGTTGCTAAAATACTCGTTTTGATTACTAAGCACGATTTGGATATTAAAACTTTCTGAGTCAAAGGAACTTTTAAAAAATCTGAACAAAATGGCAAATATCAATTTGTTTTTTTCGTTTTTTCCCGTTCTTATTTTTTAAAAATATTTCTTGTGCGGAGAGAAAGATTTTCAGTACACACTTCTATAAATGAAATAATTCCTTTATATTCACTACATTTTGAATCTTTTCACCCCAAGCAAGGCAATATATGCATACTGGTGAGACACTCATTTTATAGTTCACCAATAGAAGGTTGAACCAATCAGGAAGCTCAAAATATTCAATGCGACCTGTATAAAAGGCTGCCATATTTTTCCGAGTATTGCCGACCTGCTCCGGTTCAGGAGAGTGTCGGATTCGGGTGTTTTAATCTTTGACGTTGTTTCATTGAACAGATTATTTGCTGCGAGGAGACTCTATATCCATATACTATGACGGACATGGTCAACAGATGACAAGAGGATATTCTATATCTAGGAACGTTGTCAACATTACCTTCAATCTCTTACTCTGTGACCGTTTAAAATAGGCGGCCATATTTTTCCGAGTATTGGAGTTCAAATCCGATTCTGGAGAGTGTCTGATTTGAGAGTGATGGTCTTTGATGTTATTTCATTGAACAGATTACGTGCGGCGAGGAAACTCTATATCCATATACTATGACGGGCATGGTCAACAGATGCCAAGAGGATACTCTATATCTATGAACGTTACCAACATTATCTCGGAAGAACCTCCAAACAGATGCCAAGAGGATACTCTATATCCATGAACGTTACCAACATTATCTCGGAAGAACCTCCAAACAGATGCCAAGAGGATAATCTATATCCATGAACGTTACCAACATTATCTCGGAAGAACCTCCAAACAGATGCCAAGAGGATACTCTATATCCATGAACGTTACCAACATTATCTCGGAAGAACCTCCAAACAGATGCCAAGAGGATACTCTATATCCATGAACGTTACCAACATTATCTCGGAAGAATCTCCAAACAGACGCCAAGAGGATACTCTATATCCATGAACGTTACCAACATTATCTCGGAAGAACCTCCAAACAGATGCCAAGAGGATAATCTATATCCATGAACGTTACCAACATTATCTCGGAAGAACCTCCAAACAGATGCCAAGAGGATACTCTATATCCATGAACGTTACCAACATTATCTCGGAAGAACCTCCAAACAGATGCCAAGAGGATACTCTATATCCATGAACGTTACCAACATTATCTCGGAAGAATCTCCAAACAGACGCCAAGAGGATACTCTATATCCATGAACGTTACCAACATTATCTCGGAAGAACCTCCAAACAGATGCCAAGAGGATAATCTATATCCATGAACGTTACCAACATTATCTCGGAAGAACCTCCAAACAGATGCCAAGAGGATACTCTATATCCATGAACGTTACCAACATTGTCTCGGAAGAACCTCCAAACAGATGCCAAGAGGATACTCTATATCCATGAACGTTACCAACATTATCTCGGAAGAACCTCCAAACAGATGCCAAGAGGATACTCTATATCCATGAACGTTACCAACATTATCTCGGAAGAACCTCCAAACAGATGCCAAGAGGATACTCTATATCCATGAACGTTACCAACATTATCTCGGAAGAACCTCCAAACAGATGCCAAGAGGATACTCTATATCCATGAACGTTACCAACATGATCTCGGAAGAATCTCCAAACAGATGCCAAGAGGATACTCTATATCCATGAACGTTACCAACATTATCTCGGAAGAACCTCCAAACAGATGCCAAGAGGATACTCTATATCCATGAACGTTACCAACATTATCTCGGAAGAACCTCCAAACAGATGCCAAGAGGATACTCTATATCCATGAACGTTACCAACATTATCTCGGAAGAACCTCCAAACAGATGCCAAGAGGATACTCTATATCCATGAACGTTACCAACATTATCTCGGAAGAACCTCCAAACAGATGCCAAGAGGATACTTTATATCCATGAACGTTACCAACATTATCTCGGAAGAACCTCCAAACAGATGCCAAGAGGATACTCTATATCCATGAACGTTACCAACATTATCTCGGAAGAACCTCCAAACAGATGCCAAGAGGATACTCTATATCCATGAACGTTACCAACATTATCTCGGAAGAACCTCCAAACAGATGCCAAGAGGATACTCTATATCCATGAACGTTACCAACATTATCTCGGAAGAACCTGCAAACAGATGCCAAGAGGATACTCTATATCCATGAACGTTACCAACATTATCTCGGAAGAACCTCCAAACAGATGCCAAGAGGATACTCTATATCCATGAACCTTACCAACATTATCTCGGAAGAACCTCCAAACAGATGCCAAGAGGATACTCTATATCCATGAACGTTACCAACATTATCTCGGAAGAACCTCCAAACAGATGCCAAGAAGATACTCTATATCCATGAACGTTACCAACATTATCTCGGAAGAACCTCCAAACAGATGCCAAGAGGATACTCTATATCCATGAACGTTACCAACATTATCTCGGAAGAACCTCCAAACAGAGGCCAAGAGGATACTGTATATCCATGAACGTTACCAACATTATCTCGGAAGAACCTCCAAACAGATGCCAAGAGGATACTCTATATCCATGAACGTTACCAACATTATCTCGGAAGAACCTCCAAACAGATGCCAAGAGGATACTCTATATCCTTGAACGTTACCAACATTATCTCGGAAGAATCTCCAAACAGATGCCAAGAGGATACTCTATATCCATGAACGTTACCAACATTATCTCGGAAGAATCTCGAAACAGATGCCAAGAGGATACTCTATATCCATGAACGTTACCAACATTATCTCGGAAGAACCTCCAAACAGATGCCAAGAGGATACTCTATATCCATGAACGTTACCACCATTATCTCGGGAAGAACCTCCAAACAGATGCCAAGAGGATACTCTATATCCATGAACGTTACCAACATTATCTCGGAAGAACCTCCAAACAGATGCCAAGAGGATACTCTATATCCATGAACGTTACCAACATTATCTCGGAAGAACCTCCAAACAGAGGCCAAGAGGATACTCTATATCCATGAACGTTACCAACATTATCTCGGAAGAACCTCCAAACAGATGCCAAGAGGATACTCTATATCCATGAACGTTACCAACATTATCTCGGAAGAACCTCCAAACAGATGCCAAGAGGATACTCTATATCCATGAACGTTACCAACATTATCTCGGAAGAACCTCCAAACAGATGCCAAGAGGATACTCTATATCCATGAACGTTACCAACTTTATCTCGGAAGAACCTCCAAACAGATGCCAAGAGGATACTCTATATCCATGAACGTTACCAACATTATCTCGGAAGAACCTCCAAACAGATGCCAAGAGGATACTCTATATCCATGAACGTTACCTACATTATCTCGGAAGAACCTCCAAACAGATGCCAAGAAGATACTCTATATCCATGAACGTTACCAACATTATCTCGGAAGAACCTCCAAACAGATGCCAAGAGGATACTCTATATCCATGAACGTTACCAACATTATCTCGGAAGAACCTCCAAACAGAGGCCAAGAGGATACTCTATATCCATGAACGTTACCAACATTATCTCGGAAGAACCTCCAAACAGATGCCAAGAGGATACTCTATATCCATGAACGTTACCAACATTATCTCGGAAGAACCTCCAAAGAGATGCCAAGAGGATACTCTATATCCATGAGCGTTACCAACATTATCTGGGAATAACCTCCAAACAGATGCCAAGAGGATACTCTATATCCATGAACGTTACCAACATTATCTCGGAAGAACCTCCAAACAGATGCCAAGAGGATACTCTATATCCATGAACGTTACCAACATTATCTCGGAAGAACCTCCAAACAGATGCCAAGAGGATACTCTATATCCATGAACGTTACCAACATTATCTCGGAAGAACCTCCAAACAGAGGCCAAGAGGATACTCTATATCCATGAACGTTACCAACATTATCTCGGAAGAACCTCCAAACAGATGCCAAGAGGATACTCTATATCCATGAACGTTACCAACATTATCTCGGAAGAACCTCCAAACAGATGCCAAGAAGATACTCTATATCCATGAACGTTACCAACATTATCTCGGAAGAACCTCCAAACAGATGCCAAGAGGATACTCTATATCCATGAACGTTACCAACATTATCTCGGAAGAACCTCCAAACAGAGGCCAAGAGGATACTCTATATCCATGAACGTTACCAACATTATCTCGGAAGAACCTCCAAACAGATGTCAAGAGGATACTCTATATCCATGAACGTTACCAACATTATCTCGGAAGAACCTCCAAACAGATGCCAAGAGGATATTCTATATCCATGAACGTTACCAACATTATCTCGGAAGAACCTCCAAAGAGATGTCAAGAGGATACTCTATATCCTTGAACGTTACCAACATTATCTCGGAAGAATCTCCAAACAGATGCCAAGAGGATACTCTATATCCATGAACGTTACCAACATTATCTCGGAAGAACCTCCAAACAGAAGCCAAGAGGATACTCTATATCCATGAACGTTACCAACATTATCTGGGAATAACCTCCAAACAGATGCCAAGAGGATACTCTATATCCATGAACGTTACCAACATTATCTCGGAAGAACCTCCAAACAGATGCCAAGAGGATACTCTATATCCATGAACGTTACCAACATTATCTCGGAAGAACCTCCAAACAGATGCCCAGAGGATACTCTATATCCATGAACGTTACCAACATTATCTGGGAAGAACCTCCAAACAGATGCCAAGAGGATACTCTATATCCATGAACGTTACCAACATTATCTCGGAAGAACCTCCAAACAGATGCCAAGAGGATACTCTATATCCATGAACGTTACCAACATTATCTGGGAAGAACCTCCAAACAGATGCCAAGAGGATACTCTATATCCATGAACGTTACCAACATTATCTGGGAAGAACCTCCAAACAGATGCCAAGAGGATACTCTATATCCATGAACGTTACCAACATTATCTCGGAAGAACCTCCAAACAGATGCCAAGAGGATACTCTATATCCATGAACGTTACCAACATTATCTCGGAAGAACCTCCAAACAGATGCCAAGAGGATACTCTATATCCATGAACGTTACCAACATTATCTCGGAAGAACCTCCAAACAGATGCCAAGTGGATACTCTATATCCATGAACGTTACCAACATTATCTCGGAAGAACCTCCAAACAGATGCCAAGAGGATACTCTATATCCATGAACGTTACCAACATTATCTCGGAAGAACCTCCAAACAGATGCCAAGAGGATACTCTATATCCATGAACGTTACCAACATTATCTGGGAAGAACCTCCAAACAGATGCCAAGAGGATACTCTATATCCATGAACGTTACCAACATTATCTCGGAAGAACCTCCAAACAGATGCCAAGAGGATACTCTATATCCATGAACGTTACCAACATTATCTCGGAAGAACCTCCAAACAGATGCCAAGAGGATACTCTATATCCATGAACGTGACCAATATTATCTCGGAAGAACCTCCAAACAGATGCCAAGAGGATAATAGAATGGCCGCGATTCATGAACGTTACCAACATTATCTCGGAAGACGTCCCAAACAGAGTGCCAAGAGGATATACTCTATATCCATGAATGCTACCAACATTATCTCGGAAGAACCTCCAAACAGATGCCAAGAGGATACTTATATCCATGAACGTTACCAAGATGACTTGGGAAGAACCTCCAAACAGATGCCAAGAGATACTCTATATCCATGAACGTTACCAACATTATCTCTCCTGGAAGAACCTCCAAACATGCCAAGAGGATACTCTATATCCATGAACGTTACCAACATTATCTGGGAAGAACCTCCAACAGATGCTAAGAGGATACTCTATATCCATGAACGTTACCAACATTATCTCGGAAGAACCTCAAACAGATGCCAAGAGATACTCTATATCCATGAACGTTACCAACATTATCTCGGAAGAACCTCCAAACAGATACAAGAGGATACTCTATATCCATGAACGTTACCAACATTATCTCTAAAGAACCTCCAAACAGATGCCAAGAGGATACCTATATCCATGAACGTTACCAACATTATCTCGGAAGAACCTCAAACAGATAAGAGGATACTCTATATCCATGAACGTTACCAACATTATCTCGGAAGAACCTCCAAACAGATGCCAAGAGGATACTCTATATCCATGAACGTTACCAACATTATCTGGGAAGAACCTCCAAACAGATGCCAAGAGGATATCGAGATCTATGAACGTTACCAACATTATCTCGAAGAACCTCCAAAGCTAGATACAAGAGGATATCTATATCCATGAACGTTACCAAATATTATCTGGGAAGTGTCTCAAACAGATGCCAAGAGAGGTTTCATCCATGCGAACGTTATCACCAACATTATCTGAAGAACTTCAAAACGATACCAAGAGGATACTCATATCCATGAACGTTACCAACATTATCTGGGAAGAACCTCCAAATGATGCCAAGATAGTAATTATATCCATGAACGTTACCAACATTATCTCGGAAGAACCTCCAAACAGATGCAACATACTCTACATCCATGAACGTTACCAACATTATTCAAGTACAACCTCCAAACAGATGCCAAAGAGGATACTCTATATCCATGAACGTTACCAACATTATCTCGGAAGAACCTCCAAACAGATGCGAAGAGGATACTCTATATCCATGAACGTTACCAACACATCTGGGAAGAACCTCCGTAAAAACAGATGCCGAGGATACTTCTATATCCATGAACGTTACCAACACGAGCCCCGGAAGAACCTCCAAACAGATGCCAAGAGGATACCTTGCATCCATGGAACGTTACCAACATTATCTCGGAAGAACCTCCAAACAGATGCCAAGAGGATACTCTATATCCATGAACGTTACCAACAATATTCGGAAGAACCTCCAAACAGATGCCAAGAGGATACTTATATCCATGAACGTTACCAACATTATCTCGAAGAACCTCCAAACAGATGCCACAAGAGGATACTCTATATCCAAGGACACTACCAACATTATCTCGAAGAACCTCCAAACAGATGCCAAGAGGATACTCTATATCCATGAACGTTACCAACATTATCTGGGAAGAACCTCCAAACAGATGCCAAGAGGATACTCTATATCCATGAACGTTACCAACATTATCTCGGAAGAACCTCCAAACAGATGCCAAGAGGATACTCTTATATCCATGAACGTTACCAACATTACCTGGGAAGAACTCCAAACAGATGCCAAGAGGATACTGTATCCATGAACGTTACCAACATTATCTGGGAAGAACCTCCAAACAGATACCAAGAGGATACTCTATATCCAAAGAACGTTACCAACATTATCTGGGAAGAACCTCCAAACAGATGCCAAGAGGATATCATATTCCAAGAACAAGCACAACATTATCTCGAAGAACTCCAAACAGATGCCAAGAGGATACTCTATATCCATGAACGTTACCAATGTTATCCTGTGAAGAACCTCCAAACAGACAGCAAGAGGATACTCTATATCCATGAACGTTAACAACATTATCTCGGAAGAAATTCTCCAAACAGATGCCAAGAGGATACTCTATATCCACAGAACGTTACCAACACATTCCGGAAGAACCTCCAAACAGATGCCAAGAGGATACTCTATATCCATGAACGTTACCAACATTATCTCGGAAGAACTTCCAAACAGATGCCAAGAGGATACCTCTATATCCATGAACGTTACCAACATTATCTCGGAAGAACCTCCAAAACAGATGCCAAGAGGATACTCTATATCCATGAACGTTACCAACATTATCTCGGAAGAACCCTCCAAATAGAGCAAGAGGATACTCTATATCCATGAACGTTACCAACATTATCTCGGAAGAACCTCCAAACAGATGCCAAGAGGATACTCTATATCCATGAACGTTACCAACATTATCTGGGAAGAACCTCCAAACAGATGCCAAGAGGATACTCTATATCCATGAACGTTACGAACATTATCTCGGAAGAACCTCCAAACAGATGCCAAGAGGATACTCTATATCCATGAACGTTACCAACATTATCTCGGAAGAACCTCCAAACAGATGCCAAGAGGATACTCTATATCCATGAACGTTACCAACATTATCTGGGAAGAACCACCAAACAGATGCCAAGAGGATACTCTATATCCATGAACGTTACCAACATTATCTGGGAAGAACCTCCAAACAGATACCAAGAGGATACTCTATATCCATGAACGTTACCAACATTATCTGGGAAGAACCTCCAAACAGATGCCAAGAGGATACTCTATATCCATGAACGTTACCAACATTATCTCGGAAGAACCTCCAAACAGATGCCAAGAGGATACTCTATATCCATGAACGTTACCAACATTATCTCGGAAGAACCTCCAAACAGATGCCAAGAGGATACTCTATATCCATGAACGTTACAAACATTATCTCGGAAGAACCTCCAAACAGATGCCAAGAGGATACTCTATATCCATGAACGTTACCAACATTATCTCGGAAGAACCTCCAAACAGATGCCAAGAGGATACTCTATATCCATGAACGTTACAAACATTATCTCGGAAGAACCTCCAAACAGATGCCAAGAGGATACTCTATATCCATGAACGTTACCAACATTATCTCGGAAGAACCTCCAAACAGATGCCAAGAGGATACTCTATATCCATGAACGTTACCAACATTATCTCGGAAGAACCTCCAAACAGATGCCAAGAGGATACTCTATATCCATGAACGTTACCAACATTATCTCGGAAGAACCTCCAAACAGATGCCAAGAGGATACTCTATATCCATGAACGTTACCAACATTATCCTCGGAAGAACCTCCAAACAGATGCCAAGAGGATACTCTATATCCATGAACATTACCAACATTATCTCGGAAGAACCTCCAAACAGATGCCAAGAGGATACTCTATATCCATGAACGTTACCAACATTATCTCGGAAGAACCTCCAAACAGATGCCAAGAAGATACTCTATATCCATGAACGTTACCAACATTATCTCGGAAGAACCTCCAAACAGATGCCAAGAGGATACTCTATATCCATGAACGTTACCAACATTATCTCGGAAGAACCTCCAAACAGATGCCAAGAGGATAATCTATATCCATGAACGTTACCAACATTATCTCGAAAGAACCTCCAAACAGATGCCAAGAGGATACTCTATATCCATGAACGTTACCAACATTATCTCGGAAGAACCTCCAAACAGATGCCAAGAGGATACTCTATATCCTTTAATGTTACCAACATTATCTCGGAAGAATCTCCAAACAGATGCCAAGAGGATACTCTATATCCATGAACGTTACCAACATTATCTCGGAAGAATCTCCAAACAGATGCCAAGAGGATACTCTATATCCATGAACGTTACCAACATTATCTCGGAAGAATCTCCAAACAGATGCCAAGAGGATACTCTATATCCATGAACGTTACCACCATTATCTCGGAAGAACCTCCAAACAGATGCCAAGAGGATACTCTATATCCATGAACGTTACCAACATTATCTCGGAAGAACCTCCAAACAGAGGCCAAGAGGATACTCTATATCCATGAACGTTACCAACATTATATCGGAAGAACCTCCAAAGAGATGTCAAGAGGATACTCTATATCCATGAACGTTACCAACATTATCTCGGAAGAACCTCCAAACAGATGCCAAGAGGATACTCTATATCCATGAACGTTACCAACATTATCTATGAAGAACCTCCAAACAGAGGCCAAGAGGATTCTCTATATCCATGAACGTTACCAACATTATCTCGGAAGAACCTCCAAACAGATGCCAAGAGGATACTCTATATCCATGAACGTTACCAACATTATCTCGTAAGAACCTCCAAACAGATGCCAAGAGGATACTCTATATCCATGAACGTTACCAACATTATCTGGGAAGAACCTCCAAACAGATGCCAAGAGGATACTCTATATCCATGAACGTTACCAACATTATCTGGGAAGAACCTCCAAACAGATGCCAAGAGGATACTCTATATCCATGAACGTTACCAACATTATCTCGGAAGAACCTCCAAACAGATGCCAAGAGGATACTCTATATCCATGAACGTTACCAACATTATCTGGGAAGAACCTACAAACAGATGCCAAGAAGATACTCTATATCCATGAACGTTACCAACATTATCTCGGAAGAACCTCCAAACAGATGCCAAGAGGATACTCTGAACCTCCTAACAGATGCCAAGAGGATACTCTATATCCATGAACGTTACCAACTTTATCTCGGAAGAACCTCCAAACAGATGCCAAGAGGATACTCTATATCCATGAACGTTACCAACATTATCTCGGAAGAACCTCCAAACAGATGCCAAGAAGATACTCTATATCCATGAACGTTACCAACATTATCTCGGAAGAACCTCCAAACAGATGCCAAGAGGATACTCTATATCCATGAACGTTACCAACATTATCTCGGAAGAACCTCCAAACAGAGGCCAAGAGTATACTCTATATCCATGAACGTTACCAACATTATCTCGGAAGAACCTCCAAAGAGATGTCAAGAGAATACTCTATATCCATGAACGTTACCAACATTATCTCGGAAGAACCTCCAAACAGATGCCAAGAGGATACTCTATATCCATGAACGTTACCAACATTATCTCGGAAGAACCTCCAAACAGATGTCAAGAGGATACTCTATATCCATGAACGTTACCAACATTATCTGGGAAGAACCTCCAAACAGATGCCAAGAGGATACTCTATATCCATGAACGTTACCAACATTATCTCGGAAGAACCTCCAAACAGATGCCAAGAGGATACTCTATATCCATGAACGTTACCAACATTATCTGGGAAGAACCTCCAAACAGATGCCAAGAGGATACTCTATATCCATGAACGTTACCAACATTATCTCGGAAGAACCTCCAAACAGATGCCAAGAGGATACTCTATATCCATGAACGTTACCAACATTATCTCGGAAGAACCTCGAAACAGATGCCAAGAGGATATTCTATATCCATGAACGTTACCAACATTATCTCGGAAGAACCTCCAAACAGAGGCCAAGAGGATACTCTATATCCATGAACGTTACCAACATTATCTCGGAGGAACCTCCAAACAGATGTCAAGAGGATACTCTATATCCATGAACGTTACCAACATTATCTCGGAAGAACCTCCAAACAGATGCCAAGAGGATATTCTATATCCATGAACGTTACCAACATTATCTCGGAAGAACCTCCAAACAGATGTCAAGAGGATACTCTATATCCTTGAACGTTACCAACATTATCTCGGAAGAACCTCCAAACAAATGCCAAGAGGATACTCTATATCCATGAACGTTACCAACATTATCTCGGAAGAACCTCCAAACAGATGCCAAGAGGATACTCTATATCCATGAACGTTACCAACATTATCTGGGAAGAACCTCCAAACAGATGCCAAGAGGATACTCTATATCCATGAACGTTACCAACATTATCTGGGAAGAACCTCCAAACAGATGCCAAGAGGATACTCTATATCCATGAACGTTACCAACATTATCTCGGAAGAACCTCCAAACAGATGCCAAGAGGATACTCTATATCAATGAACGTTACCAACATTATCTCGGAAGAACCTCCAAACAGATGCCAAGAGGATACTCTATATCCATGAACGTTACCAACATTATCTCGGAAGAACCTCCAAACAGATGCCAAGAGGATACTCTATATCCATGAACGTTACCAACATTATCTCGGAAGAACCTCCAAACAGATGCCAAGAGGATACTTTATATCCATGAACGTTACCAACATTATCTCGGAAGAACCTCCAAACAGATGCCAAGAGGATACTCTATATCCATGAACGTTACCAACATTATCTCGGAAGAACCTCCAAACAGATGCGAAGAGGATACTCTATATCCATGAACGTTACCAACATTATCTGGGAAGAACCTCCAAACAGATGCCAAGAGGATACTCTATATCCATGAACGTTACCAACATTATCTCGGAAGAACCTCCAAACAGATGCCAAGAGGATACTCTATATCCATGAACGTTACCAACATTATCTCGGAAGAACCTCCAAACAGATGCCAAGAGGATACTCTATATCCATGAACGTTACCAACATTATCTCGGAAGAACCTCCAAACAGATGCCAAGAGGATACTCTATATCCATGAACGTTACCAACATTATCTGGGAAAAACCTCCAAACAGATGCCAAGAGGATACTCTATATCCATGAACGTTACCAACATTATCTCGGAAGAACCTCCAAACAGATGCCAAGAGGATACTCTATATCCATGAACGTTACCAACATTATCTGGGAAGAACCTCCAAACAGATGCCAAGAGGATACTCTATATCCATGAACGTTACCAACATTATCTGGGAAGAACCTCCAAACAGATGCCAAGAGGATACTCTATATCCATGAACGTTACCAAAATTATCTCGGAAGAACCTCCAAACAGATGCCAAGAGGATACTCTATATCAATGTACGTTACCAACATTATCTCGGAAGAACCTCCAAACAGGTGCCAAGAGGATACTCTATATCCATGAACGTTACCAACATTATCTCGGAAGAACCTCCAAACAGATGCCAAGAGGATACTCTATATCCATGAACGTTACCAACATTATCTCGGAAGAACCTCCAAACAGATGCCAAGAGGATACTCTATATCCGCGAACGTTACCAACATTATCTCGGAAGAACCTCCAAACAGATGCCAAGAGGATACTCTATATCCAAGGAACGTTACCAACATTATCCCGGAAGAACCTCCAAACAGATGCCAAGAGGATACTCTATATCCAAGGAACGTTACCAACATTATCTCGAACTCCAAACAGATGCCAAGAGGATACTCTATATCCATGAACGTTACCAACATTATCTCGGAAGAACCTCCAAACAGATGTCAAGAGGATACTTTATATCCATGAACGTTACCAACATTATCTCGGAAGAACCTCGAAACAGATGCCAAGAGGATATTCTATATCCGCGAACGTTACCAACATTATCTCGGAAGAACCTCCAAACAGGAGGCCAAGAGGATACCTATATCCATGAACGTTACCAACATTATCTCGGAAGAACCTCCAAACAGATGCCAAGAGGACACTTCATATCCATGAACGTTACCAACATTATTCCCGAAGAACCTCCAAACAGATGCCAAGAGGATACTTTATATCCATGAACGTTACCAACATTATCTCGGAAGAACCTCCAAACAGATGCCAAGAGGATACCTATATCCATGAACGTTACCAACATTATCTCGGAAGAACCTCCAAACAGATGCCAAGAGGATACTCTACATCCATGAACGTTACCAACATTATCTGGGAAGAACCTCCAAACAGATGCCAAGAGGATACCTATATCCATGAACGTTACCAACATTATCTGGGAAGAACCTCCAAACAGATGCCAAGAGGATACTCTATATCCATGAACGTTACCAAAATTATCTCGGAAGAACCTCCAAACAGATGCCAAGAGGATACTCTATATCAATGTACGTTACCAACATTATCTCGGAAGAACCTCCAAACAGATGCCAAGAGGATACTCTATATCCATGAACGTTACCAACATTATCTCGGAAGAACCTCCAAACAGATGCCAAGAGGATACTCTATATCCATGAACGTTACCAACATTATCTCGGAAGAACCTCCAAACAGATGCCAAGAGGATACCTATATCCATGAACGTTACCAACATTATCTCGGAAGAACCTCCAAACAGATGCCAAGAGGATACTCTATATCCATGAACGTTACCAACATTATCTCGAAGAACCTCCAAACAGATGCCAAGAGGATACTCTATATCAATGAACGTTACCAACATTATCTCGAAGAACCTCCAAACAGATGCCAAGAGGATACTCTATATCCATGAACGTTACCAACATTATCTCGGAAGAACCTCCAAACAGATGCCAAGAGGATACTCTATATCCATGAACGTTACCAACATTATCTCGAAGAACCTCCAAACAGATGCCAAGAGGATACTTTATATCCATGAACGTTACCAACATTATCTCGGAAGAACCTCCAACAGATGCCAAGAGGATACCTATATCCATGAACGTTACCAACATTATCTCGGAAGAACCTCCAAACAGATGCGAAGAGGATACTCTATATCCATGAACGTTACCAACATTATCTGGGAAGAACCTCCAAACAGATGCCAAGAGGATACTCTATATCCATGAACGTTACCAACATTATCTTCGGAAGAACCTCCAAACAGATGCCAAGAGGATACTCTATATCCATGAACGTTACCAACATTATCTCGGAAGAACCTCCAAACAGATGCCAAGAGGATACCTATATCCATGAACGTTACCAACATTATCTCGGAAGAACCTCCAAACAGATGCCAAGAGGATACTCTATATCCAAGGGAACGTTACCAACATTATCTGGGAAAAACCTCCAAACAGATGCCAAGAGGATACTCTATATCCATGAACGTTACCAACATTATCTCGGAAGAACCTCCAAACAGATGCCAAGAGGATACCTATATCCATGAACGTTACCAACATTATCTGGGAAGAAACTCCAAACAGATGCCAAGAGGATACTCTATATCCATGAACGTTACCAACATTATCTGGGAAGAACCCAAACAGATGCCAAGAGGATACTCTATATCCATGAACGTTACCAAAATTATCTCGGAAGAACCTCCAAACAGATGCCAAGAGGATACTCTATATCAATGTACGTTACCAACATTATCTCGGAAGAACCTCCAAACAGGTGCCAAGAGGATACTCTATATCCATGAACGTTACCAACATTATCTCGGAAGAACCTCCAAACAGATGCCAGTAGGATACTCTATATCCATGAACGTTACCAACATGATCTCGGAAGAACCTCCAGATGCCAAGAGGATTCTATATCCATGAACGTTACCAACATTATCTCGGAAGAACTCTCCAAACAGATGCCAAGAGGATACTCTATATCCATGAACGTTACCAACATTATCTCGGAAGAACCTCCAAACAGATGCCAAGAGGATACTCTATATCCATGAACGTTACTAATATTCCCGAAGAACCTCCAACAGATGCCAAGAGGATACTGATCATCCAAGGAACGTTACCAACATTATCTCGGAAGAAATTCTCCAAACAGATGCCAAGAGGATACTTTATATCCATGAACGTTACCAACATTATCTCGGAAGAACCTCGAAACAGATGCCAAGAGGAGTTGCTATCCATGAACGTTACCAACATTATTCCAAGAACCTCCAAACAGAGGCCAAGAGGATACCTATATCCATGAACGTTACCAACATTATCTCAAGAACCTCCAAACAGATGCCAAGAGGATACCTATATTCATGAACGTTACCAACATTATCTCGAAGAACCTCCAAACAGATGCCAAGAGGATATTTTATATCCATGAACGTTACCAACATTATCTCGGAAGAACCTCCAAACAGATGCCAAGAGGATAATTTCATATCCATGAATGTTACCAAGGAGATTATCTCGGAAGAACCTCCAAACAGATGCCAAGAGGATACTCTATATCCATGAACGTTACCAGCAACATTATCTGGGAAGAACCTCCAAACAGATGCCAAGAGGATACCTCATCCAAGAACGTTACCAACATTATCTGAAGAACCTCCAAACAGATGCCAAGAGGATACTCTATATCCATGAACGCGCTACTAAAATTATTCCGGAAGAACCTCCAAACAGATGCTAAGAGGATACTCTATATCAATGTACGTTACCAACATTATCTCGGAAGAACCTCCAAACAGATGCCAAGAGGATACTCTAGCGACATCCATGAACGTTACCAATATTATCTCGAAGAACCTCCAAACAGATGCCAAGAGGATACTCTATATCCATGAACGTTACCAACATTATCTCGGAAGAACCTCCAAACAGATGCCAAGAGGATACCTATATCCATGAACGTTACCAACATTATCTCGGAAGAACCTCCAAACAGATGCCAAGAGGAGGCTCTATATCCATGAACGTTACCAACATTATCTCGGAAGAACCTCCAAACAGATGCCAAGAGGATACTCTATATCCATGAACGTTACCAACATTATCTCGGAAGAACTCCAAACAGATGCCAAGAGGATACTTTATATCCATGAACGTTACCAACATTATCTCGAAGAACCTCCAAACAGATGCCAAGAGGATACTTATATCCAAGGAACGTTACCAACATTATCTCGGAAGAACCTCCAAACAGATGCGAAGAGGATACTCTATATCCATGAACGTTACCAACATTATCTGGGAAGAACCTCCAAACAGATGCCAAGAGGATACTCTATATCCATGAACGTTACCAACATTATCTCGGAAGAACCTCCAAACAGATGCCAAGAGGATACTCTATATCCATGAACGTTACCACATTATCTCGGAAGAACCTCCAAACAGATGCCAAGAGGATACTCTATATCCATGAACGTTACCAACATTATCTCTGGAAGAACCTCCAAACAGATGCCAAGAGGATACTCTATATCCATGAACGTTACCAACATTATCTGGGAAAACCTCCAAACAGATGATACTATATCCATGAACGTTACCAACATTATCTCGGAAGAACCTCCAAACAGATGCCAAGAGGATACTTCATCCATGAGAACGTTACCAACATTATCTGGGAAAGAACCTCCAAACAGATGCCAAGAGGATACTCTATATCCATGAACGTTACCAACATTATCTCGGAAGAACCTCCAAACAGATGCCAAGAGTGATACTTATACCATCCATGAACGTTACTGTACTGTTCTGGAAGAACTCAAACAGAAAGCCAAGAGGATACTCTTATATCAATGTACGTTACCAACATTGTCCGAAGAACCTCCAAACAGATGCCAAGAGGATATCAGACTAGCGAACGTTACCAACATTATCTCGAAGAACCTCCAAACAGATGCAAAGAGGATACTCTATATCCATGAACGTTAACAACATTATCTCTGGAAGAACCTCCAAACAGATGCCATATATACTTATATCCATGAACGTTACCAACATTATTCCGGAAGAAACTCAAACAGATGCCAAAGAGGATACTCGGTATCCATGAACGTTACCAACATTATTCCGGAAGAACCTCCAAACAGATGCCAAGAGGATACTCTATATCCATGAATCTGTTACCAACATTATCTCGGAAGAACCCAAACAGATGCCAAGAGGATTCTACATCCATGAACGTTACCAACATTATCTGGGAAGAACCCGTACAGATGCCAGAGATACCTCTATATCCAAGGAACGTTACCAACATTATTCCAAGAACTTCCAAACAGATGCCAAGATTATACTCTATATCCATGAACGTTACCAACATTATCTCGGAAGAACCTCCAAACAGATGCCAAGAGGATGCTCTATATCCATGAACGTTACCAACATTATCTCGGAAGAACCTCCAAACAGATGCCAAGAGGATACTCTATATCCATGAACGTTACCAACATTATCTCGGAAGAACCTCCAAACAGAGGCCAAGAGGATACTCTATATCCATGAACGTTACCAACATTATCTCGGAAGAACCTCCAAACAGATGCCAAGAGGATACTCTATATCCATGAACGTTACCAACATTATCTCGGAAGAACCTCCAAACAGATGCCAAGAGGATACTCTATATCCATGAACGTTACCAACATTATCTCGAAAGAACCTCCAAACAGATGCCAAGAGGATACTCTATATCCATGAACGTTACCAACATTATCTCGGAAGAACCTCCAAACAGATGCCAAGAGGATACTCTATATCCTTTAATGTTACCAACATTATCTCGGAAGAATCTCCAAACAGATGCCAAGAGGATACTCTATATCCATGAACGTTACCAAGATTATCTCGGAAGAATCTCCAAACAGATGCCAAGAGGATACTCTATATCCATGAACGTTACCAACATTATCTCGGAAGAATCTCCAAACAGATGCCAAGAGGATACTCTATATCCATGAACGTTACCACCATTATCTCGGAAGAACCTCCAAACAGATGCCAAGAGGATACTCTATATCCATGAACGTTACCAACATTATCTCGGAAGAACCTCCAAACAGAGGCCAAGAGGATACTCTATATCCATGAACGTTACCAACATTATATCGGAAGAACCTCCAAAGAGATTTCAAGAGGATACTCTATATCCATGAACGTTACCAACATTATCTCGGAAGAACCTCCAAACAGATGCCAAGAGGATACTCTATATCCATGAACGTTACCAACATTATCTATGAAGAACCTCCAAACAGAGGCCAAGAGGATTCTCTATATCCATGAACGTTACCAACATTATCTCGGAAGAACCTCCAAACAGATGCCAAGAGGATACTCTATATCCATGAACGTTACCAACATTATCTCGTAAGAACCTCCAAACAGATGCCAAGAGGATACTCTATATCCATGAACGTTACCAACATTATCTGGGAAGAACCTCCAAACAGATGCCAAGAGGATACTCTATATCCATGAACGTTACCAACATTATCTGGGAAGAACCTCCAAACAGATGCCAAGAGGATACTCTATATCCATGAACGTTACCAACATTATCTCGGAAGAACCTCCAAACAGATGCCAAGAGGATACTCTATATCCATGAACGTTACCAACATTATCTGGGAAGAACCTACAAACAGATGCCAAGAAGATACTCTATATCCATGAACGTTACCAACATTATCTCGGAAGAACCTCCAAACAGATGCCAAGAGGATACTCTGAACCTCCTAACAGATGCCAAGAGGATACTCTATATCCATGAACGTTACCAACTTTATCTCGGAAGAACCTCCAAACAGATGCCAAGAGGATACTCTATATCCATGAACGTTACCAACATTATCTCGGAAGAACCTCCAAACAGATGCCAAGAAGATACTCTATATCCATGAACGTTACCAACATTATCTCGGAAGAACCTCCAAACAGATGCCAAGAGGATACTCTATATCCATGAACGTTACCAACATTATCTCGGAAGAACCTCCAAACAGAGGCCAAGAGTATACTCTATATCCATGAACGTTACCAACATTATCTCGGAAGAACCTCCAAAGAGATGTCAAGAGAATACTCTATATCCATGAACGTTACCAACATTATCTCGGAAGAACCTCCAAACAGATGCCAAGAGGATACTCTATATCCATGAACGTTACCAACATTATCTCGGAAGAACCTCCAAACAGATGTCAAGAGGATACTCTATATCCATGAACGTTACCAACATTATCTGGGAAGAACCTCCAAACAGATGCCCTGAGGATACTCTATATCCATGAACGTTACCAACATTATCTCGGAAGAACCTCCAAACAGATGCCAAGAGGATACTCTATATCCATGAACGTTACCAACATTATCTGGGAAGAACCTCCAAACAGATGCCAAGAGGATACTCTATATCCATGAACGTTACCAACATTATCTCGGAAGAACCTCCAAACAGATGCCAAGAGGATACTCTATATCCATGAACGTTACCAACATTATCTCGGAAGAACCTCGAAACAGATGCCAAGAGGATATTCTATATCCATGAACGTTACCAACATTATCTCGGAAGAACCTCCAAACAGAGGCCAAGAGGATACTCTATATCCATGAACGTTACCAACATTATCTCGGAGGAACCTCCAAACAGATGTCAAGAGGATACTCTATATCCATGAACGTTACCAACATTATCTCGGAAGAACCTCGAAACAGATGCCAAGAGGATATTCTATATCCATGAACGTTACCAACATTATCTCGGAAGAACCTCCAAACAGATGTCAAGAGGATACTCTATATCCTTGAACGTTACCAACATTATCTCGGAAGAACCTCCAAAACAAATGCCAAGAGGATACTCTATACATCCATGAACGTTACCAACATTATCTCGGAAGAACCTCCAAACAGATGCCAAGGAGGATAATTTCTATATCCATGAACGTTACCAACATTATCTGGGAAGAACCTCCAAACAGATGCCAAGAGGATACTCTATATCCACGTGAACGTTACCAACATTATCTGGGTGCTGAACCTCCAAACAGATGCCAAGAGGATACCTATATCCATGAACGTTACCAACATTATCTCGGAAGAACCCAAACAGGATGCCAAGAGACACTTCTATACTTCACACGAACGTTACCAACATTATCTCGAAGAACCTCCAAACAGATGCCAAGAGGATACTCTATATCCATGAACGTTACCAACATTATCTCGGAAGAACCTCCAAACAGATGCCAAGAGGATACTCTATATCCATGAACGTTACCAACATTATCTCGGAAGAACCTCCAAACAGATGCCAAGAGGATACTTTATATCCATGAACGTTACCAACATTATCTCGGAAGAACCTCCAAACAGATGCCAAGAGGATACTCTATATCCATGAACGTTACCAACATTATCTGAAGAACCTCCAAACAGATGCGAAGAGGATACTCTATATCCATGAACGTTACCAACATTATCTGGGAAGAACCTCCAAACAGATGCCAAGAGGACACTTCATATCCATGAACGTTACCAACATTATCTCGGAAGAACCTCCAAACATATGCCAAGAGGATACTCTATATCCATGAACGTTACCAACATTATCTCGGAAGAACCTCCAACAGATGCCAAGAGATACTCTATATCCATGAACGTTACCAACATTATCTCTGGAAGAACCTCCAAACAGACAGAGGATACCTATATATCCATGAACGTTACCAACATTATCTGGGAAAAACTTCTGCAACAGATGGCCAAGAGGATACTCTATATCCATGAACGTTACCAACTTTATCTCGAAGAACCTCCAAACAGATGCCAAGAGGATACTCTATATCCATGAACGTTACCAACATTATCTGGGAAGAACCTCCAAACAGATGCCAAGAGGATACTCTATATCCATGAACGTTACCAACATTATCTGGGAAGAACCTCCAAACAGATGCCAAGAGGATACTCTATATCCATGAACGTTACCAAAATTATCTCGGAAGAACCTCCAAAACAGATGCCAAGAGGATACTCTATATCAATGTACGTTACCAACATTATCTGAAGAACCTCCAAACAGATGCCAAGAGGATACTCTCTATATCCATGAACGTTACCAACATTATCTCGGAAGAACCTCCAAACAGATGCCAAGAGGATACTCTATAATCCATGAACGTTACCAACATTATCTCGGAAGAACCTCCAAACAGATGCCAAGAGGATACTCTATATCCATGAACGTTACCAACATTATCTCGGAAGAACCTCCAAACATGAGATACTCGTATATCCATGAACGTTACCAACATTATCTCGGAAGAACCTCCAAACAGATGCCAAGAGGATACTCTATATCCATGAACGTTACCAACATTATCTCGGAAGAACCTCCAAACAGATGCCAAGAGGATACTCTATATCCATGAACGTTACCAACATTATCTCGGAAGAACCTCCAAACAGATGCCAAGAGGATACTTATATCCATGAACGTTACCAACATTATCTCGAAGAACCTCGAAACAGATGCCAAGAGGATATTCTATATCCATGAACGTTACCAACATTATCTCGGAAGAACCTCCAAACAGAGGCCAAGAGGATACTCTATATCCATGAACGTTACCAACATTATCTCGGAAGAACCTCCAAACAGATGCCAAGAGGATACTCTATATCCATGAACGTTACCAACATTATCTCGGAAGAACCTCCAAACAGATGCCAAGAGGATACTTTATATCCATGAACGTTACCAACATTATCTCGGAAGAACCTCCAAACAGATGCCAAGAGGATACTCTATATCCATGAACGTTACCAACATTATCTCGGAAGAACCTCCAAACAGATGCCAAGAGGATACTCTATATCCATGAACGTTACCAACATTATCTGGGAAGAACCTCCAAACAGATGCCAAGAGGATACTCTATATCCATGAACGTTACCAACATTATCTGGGAAGAACCTCCAAACAGATGCCAAGAGGATACTCTATATCCATGAACGTTACCAAAATTATCTCGGAAGAACCTCCAAACAGATGCCAAGAGGATACTCTATATCAATGTACGTTACCAACATTATCTCGGAAGAACCTCCAAACAGATGCCAAGAGGATACTCTATATCCATGAACGTTACCAACATTATCTCGGAAGAACCTCCAAACAGATGCCAAGAGGATACTCTATATCCATGAACGTTACCAACATTATCTCGGAAGAACCTCCAAACAGATGCCAAGAGGATACTCTATATCCATGAACGTTACCAACATTATCTCGGAAGAACCTCCAAACAGATGCCAAGAGGATACTCTATATCCATGAACGTTACCAACATTATCTCGGAAGAACCTCCAAACAGATGCCAAGAGGATACTCTATATCCATGAACGTTACCAACATTATCTCGGAAGAACCTCCAAACAGATGCCAAGAGGATACTCTATATCCATGAACGTTACCAACATTATCTCGGAAGAACCTCCAAACAGATGCCAAGAGGATACTCTATATCCATGAACGTTACCAACATTATCTCGGAAGAACCTCCAAACAGATGCGAAGAGGATACTCTATATCCATGAACGTTACCAACATTATCTGGGAAGAACCTCCAAACAGATGCCAAGAGGATACTCTATATCCATGAACGTTACCAACATTATCTCGGAAGAACCTCCAAACAGATGCCAAGAGGATACTCTATATCCATGAACGTTACCAACATTATCTCGGAAGAACCTCCAAACAGATGCCAAGAGGATACTCTATATCCATGAACGTTACCAACATTATCTCGGAAGAACCTCCAAACAGATGCCAAGAGTATACTCTATATCCATGAACGTTACCAACATTATCTGGGAAAAACCTCCAAACAGATGCCAAGAGGATACTCTATATCCATGAACGTTACCAACATTATCTCGGAAGAACCTCCAAACAGATGCCAAGAGGATACTCTATATCCATGAACGTTACCAACATTATCTGGGAAGAACCTCCAAACAGATGCCAAGAGGATACTCTATATCCATGAACGTTACCAACATTATCTGGGAAGAACCTCCAAACAGATGCCAAGAGGATACTCTATATCCATGAACGTTACCAAAATTATCTCGGAAGAACCTCCAAACAGATGCCAAGAGGATACTCTATATCAATGTACGTTACCAACATTATCTCGGAAGAACCTCCAAACAGATGCCAAGAGGATACTCTATATCCATGAACGTTACCAACATTATCTCGGAAGAACCTCCAAACAGATGCCAAGAGGATACTCTATATCCATGAACGTTACCAACATTATCTCGGAAGAACCTCCAAACAGATGCCAAGAGGATACTCTATATCCATGAACGTTACCAACATTATCTCGGAAGAACCTCCAAACAGATGCCAAGAGGATACTCTATATCCATGAACGTTACCAACATTATCTCGGAAGAACCTCCAAACAGATGCCAAGAGGATACTCTATATCCATGAACGTTACCAACATTATCTCGGAAGAACCTCCAAACAGATGCCAAGAGGATACTCTATATCCATGAACGTTACCAACATTATCTGGGAAGAACCTCCAAACAGATGCCAAGAGGATACTCTATATCCATGAACGTTACCAACATTATCTCGGAAGAACCTCCAAACAGATGCCAAGATTATACTCTATATCCATGAACGTTACCAACATTATCTCGGAAGAACCTCCAAACAGATGCCAAGAGGATGCTCTATATCCATGAACGTTACCAACATTATCTCGGAAGAACCTCCAAACAGATGCCAAGAGGATACTCTATATCCATGAACGTTACCAACATTATCTCGGAAGAACCTCCAAACAGAGGCCAAGAGGATACTCTATATCCATGAACGTTACCAACATTATCTCGGAAGAACCTCCAAACAGATGCCAAGAGGATACTCTATATCCATGAACGTTACCAACATTATCTCGGAAGAACCTCCAAACAGATGCCAAGAGGATACTCTATATCCTTGAACATTGCCAACATTTACCTTCATAGGATGCAAGAGGTTACAAAATAGAAAGAAAGAGGAGCAAGGTACAGGGGTGATGCCGGGGAAAGGATAAAAGAAAGAGGGGAATCAAGGTGATAAATGATGGTAATTGACATTGCACCTAAACACTTATAGATTGTAGCTATCACCGACGCAGGTGTACAGAAGTGTCATCCAAAGGCGTGAAGTGTGAGTACAAAAAGTGCTGTTGAAGACTTGGCGGTTATATTTTACTCTTTTTACTGTAAAAGGGTGGGACATAGTTACCAGTCTAGTTGCACGAAAAAATCAGTGTAGAAGAGGGAAGTACCAGGGAGATAATCTCGTCAGAGCAAGAGCCGTGAAAATATTTGTAGAAAAGACAGAGGGAAGCCACATCTCGTCGCTGAGAAAGTGACTGGTGACGAGATGCCAAATAGAGGATCGATTGTATTGCAGATTTTCCCATGATTACTTAACTTACGGGACCCATAGCCTTGGGTACCAACCGGACCTAGAAAAAAACAACTATGTGTTAAGTAGCCTCACCACCAGCAATTGGCCAATTAAGGCTACACTCCTAGAGATATGGTTAATCATGAATATGTTCCTCCAAAAAAAGTAAGAATGCCCTTGATTTCGACTTAAATTCGTGCTAATGTCTTCATATTTGTTGTTTTTATTATAACGTTAGTATGTTGAGTTCTCCTCTAATTAATGTATAATTAATGTATGATTATATCACCACATTCACTCAGTCAGTTAAGTGCCATACGTGACACACGCTTGGGCGTTCATGTCTCGAAAGAAACATGACTGGCTGGGCAGATAATTATCTCACAATAGGTCGCCATTACTTTCTGAGGTAGACTGTTTGCCAGCCAAGGCTATGGAACCCAATCTGCCTTGATATTTAACCCATAACTAGAGGGAGGAGACGGATTAATATCTTTCCCAAGGGTATTTGTGCGAA